>LPNX010458126.1:0-95627 GCA_001517045.1 Pseudotsuga menziesii | reverse complement strand
TTTAATTATAAGCTGACATGTTATAAGTTGTTTTCTTTTTTTACTTTTTATTATTATTATTATTATTATTCGTTTAAGGTCACAACCAAGAAAGTCACCAATTTGGTATATGAGGCCCCCTTGTTTGTGGGACAAGGGTCCGCCTCTACACAATGATTTAACTACTAAAGTCTACAGAGCTCTGCATACCCTACCCTTGTCTGATTTGAACTTATGACCTCTCAAAAGAAAACACGTGTTCTTAAAAGTTAGGTCCACTCAAGAAATGCATAGAAACCCATAATAGTCCATAAAACACACAAATTTAAAACAAAATTTATAAAAATTAATACATAAACACTACACCCATTTTAAATTATTATTTTAAATATTTGTAATGAATAAAAAAAATATTAAATATTCAAATAAAAATCAATATAAAAGCTAATTACTTCATGTTAAAAGCTATAATCCATAATGAAAATTATAATCACCTATACTCTCCTTTCTTAACAAATATGGATTTATAAATAACACAGAATCTCTCTTAACAAAGAGAGATTTAAAAACAACACAAAAGTCCAAAACAAGAATATAAGACACATAAATATCAAACAAAATTCATATGAAATCATGTGGATATATGAAGATTACGAGTTAAACTCACTTACATCCAAGCAAGATTCGCTACATAGCAACATTTCCCTCCCATTAGTCCTTGTTTTTTATTGGCTAAAGAAACAAATTTTTGGTGAGTATGGGAAAAACTTGTGCTTAGAGATACAACAATTGAATCTATTAGAACCTCTATTATACAAAAATGTAATTGAACTATCATAAAAAAAATGTACTTGAACTATTAGTAATGTTACTATAAGTTAACATCATGATACTAGTAATAATTATGATAATAAAGACACTAACCTGGGGTTAGGGGTGAAGATGGTCATGTTATCGACCCTGAAACAAGTCTTAGAGCTATTGGTTTGTACTTGAACTATTAGTAATGTTACTATAAGTTAACATCATGATACTAGTAATAATTATGATAGTAAAGACGCTAACCTGGGCTTAGGGGTGAAGATGGTCATGTTATCGACCCTGAAACAAGTCTTAGAGCTATTGGTTTATTTCTTGGTTTAACAACGTTGTCCACGCAACAATTTTTGGCAACACAGTGATGTGCCTATGCTCACAATGATGGTTAAATAATGTAGCTTGAATATTTAAATCACAAAGTTAACTTAGGTTTGTCACAATTTAAAAGTTCACGTGTATATTTTTGGTCCAATGAAACAGGGAAAGACTATGTTTAACAACTTTTACTTCCTAAAGAGTATCTCCTAAAATCAAGACATGATCATTTATTTGATGGTTATGTTTGAACTCTGATTTTCCCTTTATATGGAGTTTTCTTATTCAACTAACTTAGAAAATTAGCCTTAAAACAATAAACTCAAGGGATAATAAATAAAATACAACTTTTACTTCCTAAAGAATATCTCCTAAAGTCAAGACATGGTCATTTATTTGATGGTTATGTTTGAACTTTGATTTGCCTTTTACATGGAGCTTTCTTGATTCAACTAACTTAGAAAATTAGGCTTCAAAGAATAAATAAAATACAATAGGCTAATGAAAAAATATCTCAATAATAATAGTTTGGAAAGCTACAGTAATTAATCTCCATAATATTAACTAAAAGATAATTCAAATATCCATAATTATAGAATAATAAATCGATAACCAAATATTATTATTAATTATATTATCCTAAATAATAACCTTTGCATAATAGACCTAAATATGGCCCATAAAGATATGTATGTTACTTAAGCAATGGAGAACACATATGTGTTTATGAATTTATGATATGACCATAAGATCATTCAAAGGGCGCAATAAAAGCATGCAATAGTGTTGTTGTTTGTTCACGAAAGTGTGGACTGATTTCAAATCTCTTCCAAGATATTTTGTAGGATCACTTTAGTAATGCACTCTTGAGATAAAGATGAGTGTGAGAATTTGGCAAAAATATTTTTTTCCCGTTGAGTTGTTACCGAAAAAAGAAAAGGTTATTCACCTCAAAACACATTATTTTGAGGTTTTCATGATGCTAAACACCCTAATGGAATTGAGAACAGTGAGTTGCTCATATTTCTAAGGTGGAATAGTGACCAACCACTAAATTTGAGTAAAAAGATGAGGCATTCTGGATAAACCTTGATCCACGCTTTTGAAGTATAACTTTCAACTATCATGAGTATTCATGCCATTATCATAAAGTCCAACGTTCGACTCCCATGTTTATGCCCGATCGACGTTTTTCCCAAATCAATCCACCCTTCTTCTTGAGAGGGAGCACTGTTACCATTGAGCAGAGTGGAATACAATAGCAGTGACAATAAGAAATACATAATTTCGAAATTTGAATGGAAAATGGGTGATAAATGTGGAGTTTTCAGAGAAAACGGTACTGAATTCCAGAGCAACAATGGCGAGAAGGATGCCTCCAAGACTTTTATTGAAAGCAAGAAATATGCGGGTGAAGAATGGATACTTCAAGCTCTCAAGCAAATGATGCTTCAGATTGTATATCAGATAGATGGGGCACCAATCATTCTGAGGATGAAGCAGGTTTTTTGGAGAATGGGTTGCTTGTTAAATAGGCTTCCACCAATTCCAGTAAGAACCTGATGGACTGGACGCATTATAGGGCCATGGCAGGTTGTTTTCATTATCCTCTTTTCCATTGAAAGAGTATGTTGGTTCTGTAAGCAGACAATGAACTGCATTCCCAGATTGAGTTCAAACGGGATTGACCTAAAACACTTAATAAGTGCACGACCACTAGTATCAAAATGAAAATCCGTAACTTTTCAAAGCTTATTGTATCTTATGGATGGTTATCAGAGGGCATACGATGGATTCAACGACATGTTTATTTTGAAGTGAGCAATGTTTTATTGTATCTAGATATATGCTCAGACCAGTTAGCTCTATGGAATCTATATTGGGATTTTTTCTTTTTGTATTGACTGTGTCTACTTTTATGTATCTATAATTGGGTGTTTGGATGACTCTTGACATATTATTTTTATATGTTTATATCAATTATTGTCTACTTTTGCATATATGTAATTGGGTGTGTGGAGTATTACAAAGTATGCAATAGCTATGGCGATTATCTACTGGTCTAAGCTCCATCCTTACCTACCCATGGCCCAAAACTATATTTAATCGCAGATACCATAACCGCGACTTCAAAAGTGAAACAGACATTGGAAACCTCTTACACACCAAGCATAATTTCCTGCAACCAAACTATAGAAGGAAACAAAAATCCATGACCGTATTATAAACTCAATGGATGTGAACACCATGGCAGATTCGAACCTAGTACCTCATTTTTCGAAGTTGAATTCAAGTTCGAACTATTATTCTCAGAACTATAAACCTGTGTATGTAGCACCAACACAAGCATTTGATATTGTCTTTCATGTTTGTTTTGTGGTTATACTCAATGACCTCTTCTGGACCTTTATTGGGAGAACTGGGGTTCAGACCTTCCAGGTGAATTTATTGCCGTCGTCAATATATTTTCAAGAATTTATTTGTTATTTGGTTTCTCATCGAATCTAACCCCGATTCTTACCATCTCGTAGGATATTACAAGTGATCTCTTATTGTGCACATAGGTTTATACTTGTTTTGCTTGAATGGAAGAGGTTTGGGCTAGCACCAAAAAATTCAACCATTGTCATTACAAATTTGATCTTGCTTAGATAAATCCTTCCTCTTGATAAAAGTTGGGATATTTTTTGTGGATGTGTGATTTAAAACTGTGGATAGAACCCAAATGGATGCAACAAGTCATCTATGTTCTTTCTGAGTGGAATGATCAACTAAGGTATCTAGCTTTATAGAGATAACTACTTTATGGGTTTATCCCATGGTATATTTAGCTAGCTTTACATCAAAATCCTAATTTCAATCAGTGCATTTTCATTCCTTTTCCATCAGAACCTTCTTATGGCCTATTTGCTAACTAACTTATTTGATGTTAGTTCAGAAATAGTGTACAAGTCCCTGATTTGATCTCTCTTACACTATGGCATCAACATTTTTGTTCCATGTTAATATGCCTATCAATCTCTGTAAAATCCATTATTTTATCATCTTGAGTGCTTTATTAAATGATTTATTTAGTCAAATATTCATAAAACATAACCACCCATTAATATCCATCTTTCATATGGAGCATGTTCATATTTGAAAATGTTAGAGTGCAAACAACCAAATGGGCGCTCGCCACTCGCAAATATGATTAAGCCTCATGGAATAAGTATACTACAACTAGTATGTAAACATATGGCCTATAGTGAGCTCTTATTCCTCGTACGTCTGACCAATGCAAGTAGAAATTTGAAATCGAGCATGGGAAGCTATCAACATTGTATGGCTACATAGGATTGCAGATTTTATAGTCTCTCTTGAGCAAAACTAGAAAGATAAGGTTGGAACACATTGTCTCGAGATATTGTATACTATTTTTTAATTTTGAATAAAATAATTGTAACTGATTAAATAACAATATAATTCTTTAATATTTTTTTTTAACATGAATGGGTAATTTTATTAAAAAAAAGAGAATTGCGAGTCTTTTGGCCGTAACCAATCAACCTATTTACAATTTCTAGGAAGGCCTTGAACTTAACAAATATTTACAAAAAGGGAGAGAATCACCCAGTTAAACAATATTCAGTTGCTGTAGAATTACGGGATAGGATGGAAATAACTATCTTCCCCATTGATACTGAGAAAACCTTGAGGCAAAAGACATGCTTTGTTGGCTAGGTCATCTGCAAGGTGATTTTGATTCCCAAAGGATGTGGAAAGAATTAGCCTTTTCTAAACCTTTCAATAAAATCCTCGTTCTTTGCAAAATGATATTCAAGGAAGAATCGTTTATTCTGTCACTTGAATTTAAGGCTTTTATCAAAATCTCTGAATCACCAAAGATTTGCACTCACTTATATCCCTTCTTCAAAACCAGATGGCTTGCCAAGAGAAGGTCGTAGCCTTCATCCTAATTATTGGACAATGTTCCAAGTCCCTAGTTGAACCTGATAGAAGACAATCTGTCCAGTGAGTAGACCAATCCCCCAGCTCCTGAGACTCTCGAATTTCCTTTGGAAGCACCGTCAAAGAAAATTACTACTGACGAAGATTTCATCCAAAAAATTTAAAATCCTCATTACTCCCACGAAGCCTCCAAGAAGGAATGCTGACAGGTTTAGAAAACTTCAGTAAATTTCCCACAGCTTGAATGCTAGAACTTCTCCATAAGGTAACAGGCAAAGAAGAGAGCAAGAGACCAGACACTTCAGCAAACAACGAAAGAGATTTGATGGCCACGATCTGGGAAATTGGCCTCTGATCGTTGAAGATAGAGCTGTTTCGAGCTAACCATATTGTCAACCACGTGATTTTTACAATTGAATGCCAGCTCTTGTGCAAAACTGCAGCAGAATATTTAGATGGTCGTCGATCATGCCATGCCAGGTAAAAATCAAGGACTGTTTGTTATGGAGGAATCGAGATTTGAACCCCACGAAGAACTATGGACCAAACATTTTTTTAAAAGACACAATCTACCAAAATATGGTCCACTGTCTCCAAAGCTTCTTTGAAAAATCAACAGTGAAATGGGCCATTGAAACCTCGTTTCTGAAGGTTGTCTCCTATCAGTATTTTTTGGTGCAGAGATAACCAAGAAAAGAAATTTACCTTCGGTAAACAACGAGAATATGAAACCGTTTTCCAAATCGCCAGAGGAAGGAAAGAGGAATGAGTTGTATAAGAGCCTTGAATCCGTTGGCTGTTGAGTATAATCCATCAGGACCCCATCCCAAAAAAAACTGTTGATAAAGATGAACGAGAGCAAGACGTGATAGAGCAAAGAACAGCAACGATTTTTTAGAGTTGAAACAAGCAGGAAGGTCCGGTAGTGACCATCCTACCCAATTACCATCTATGTCCAAGGAACAAATATCTACAAGACAGAGCAGACCTTTGTTTTTTTCCCAGTTCTGAATCTCTGCAAGATGGATGGCATTGGAAAGAGGTGGCTTCTTAGTTATTTTATCCTCCCAAAGATATATCTTCTTCCCATTGCTAGGGGTTCAATATAACTGAAGATTGAAAGATTCAAAACATTTTCTACAGGAATTCTAGATACAAGAGCGTGATGAAGTCTTAGCTAAAGTAATATTCCTCAAAGATCTACCCGTTAGGTATTTCATCCTAAAAATTCTACTGACTCAGTGATTTTTGTCCTTATAAAGCTGCCAAATTAGCCATCCCGAGATCACGAATTTGTAATCCTCCTTCTGAAAGGGGCCGCTTAATAACTTCCCAGCTGACTAGGTGCATCTTTTTTTGGCCACCTTTACCTCCACTCCATAGAAAATATTTCAATAATTTTGAAATATGACCCGAGATAGATTTGGGGGCTAGCAACAAGATAGATTAGAAAATGGGAAATGCTGAAAGGACTGACTTGATCAAAATTAATTTCCCAACTTTAGTTAGCCATTGTCCACCCCAAAAAGCAATTTTTTCCTTTGACTTTGCAAACACCTCGATCCACAAAGAGGGAGGGGACGAACCAAGAGTTAAAGGGAGTCCCAAATACTTTATCTTCTCCCACTTGACAAAGCTAGGAAGTCCCAAGAAATCTACAATTCAGAGTATTACCGTAAATTCAACATTCCATCCATAGACGACACTTTTTATTTTATTAATCAATGCTCCTGAAATGTGGAAGAATTTATTGAGGATAACGTGGAAGGCCTGGGCAATCTTCATTGAGGCTCCTCCAAGAAAGAGAGAGTCATCCACAAAAAAAGCATGATTAATTGGGTCAACACCCCTAGCAATCTTAATCCCTGGAAGATACCCAGCTTCCTTTTCTAGAATGAGTTTACAGCTGAGCGATTCGACCATCAAAATATATAGGAAAGGAGACATCAGGAAACCTTGATGTCGACCTCTAGTTGGATTGAAAAAATCAGTGGATCTACCATTAACTAAAGGTGCAATCCAAGGCTTTTTAGTGCAGGATTTGATTAGGTTTACAAACTCGAGGCAAAAACCAAAGGATAGCAAAACCTCATAAAGGAAGGGGAGCTTTACTCAATCAAAATCATTCTTCATATCCATCTTTATTAACATACCTTTATCCTTTCTTTGGAAGCTTGAGTGTATGGCTTCTTGAACTTGAATGACATTATCCACTAGGTTCCTGCCTTTAACGAAACCCCCCTGTAAGGGAGAGATCAACTTAGCTAGCAGGAGATTAAATCTATTAGCTAATAGCTTGGCTAGAATCTTATAGGAAGCATTACATAGTGAAATAGGATGAAATCTATCAAAGGAGGAATGATTAGCTTACTTTGGAATGAGGGATAAGAAAGTAGAGTTGGTGCACCTGCCAACTGTGCGCCAACTTTACCTTCTTTTTTTCAAAGGTAGACACTATACGGATAAGATCTGACTTGATAATGGGCCAATAGACTTTGTAAAAGTGTATTGAAAAACCACCCGGGCTAGGAGCTTTATCAAACTCCATAGCCCAAATGACTTCATTAATTTCTTTTTCCAAAAAAGGGTTCATTAAATTAATATTGTCTTCAAGGCTGACTAGAAAAGGGATGTTATCCAGAAATTCAGAAGACAGCTCATCCCCATATAGACCATCTTCATGAAACAAGTGTTGAAAATGGCTGCTAGCTGACTATTTGAGAATATCTTGCCCTTTGATGAGGACCCCATCAACAATAGAAATTTTTAAAATATGGTTTCAAGAGAGGCTATTTTTGCACTAGCGATGGAAGTGAGCAAAATTCTTATCCCCTGCCACCAGCCAAAGACTTCTAGATTTCAGCCTTAGTTGTTCCTCCTCATCCCTGAAAGATTTAGTGCATTTGAACTGAGCAAGTCGCTCCTGATCTAGAAGAGAAGAGGAGATATCACAATTTTCCATGTCAATTTGAAGTTCAATTAACTCATCCACACTTTCCTTTCTGCAGGTCGTTGGAGTAGAGAGAGGGGCTTTTACCCATTCCTTCAACACAACTTTCGTTTTTTTCAATTTCTACTCAAAAACGTAACTGGGAGATCCAACAATGAATTGAGACCAAACCTGAGATACAATATCCAAAAACCCAGCTCGCTCAATCCAAATTGGGCTAAACCTGAACGGAATTGGCCCTAAATTCTCTTCAAACTCAAACAACAAAGAGATAGGGTGATGGTCTAACGTTAGCTTAGGAAGAATTTTTTAAGAAATGATTTTACCGTTCATTAGAGTGCTATGAACAAGGAATACATAAAGTCTGGCTAAGATACTAGCGACCCCCACCCTGTGATTTGACCATGTGAAACGCCCAGTCTTGGGCTTTAAATCGATCAAGTAAAAATCTCAAATCAAATCTTCCACATAGTCCTGCATGTGATCCTTACCATGCAAGCCTCCTTTCTTCATTCGGTGCTAAAGTAATATTCAAATCACTTGCTAAAACTATATTAACACATTGTAACTATGGCCCTCGGCCCTATACATATCAAAACATTTAAATAAGTAATACCAAATCTACTGGAAAATCTCCTCTACTGGTGTAGTCATCTCCTCAAATCCTCCCTCACCTGCCATAGATATGGGGGGAGAATCATCATCATTCCCAATCACGTGTCTTGCTTGAGTTAGCCTGGCCATAACGTGGGTATCACGCATGTGGAGGGATGTGTTGGATAGCTTATTTGATGTGATGGAATGATTACACCTAGCTATTATCAAGGATGATAGATCATACACCTCTTGTGGGTGATCCCCTTCCATCCTGCCCACATCCTCCTCCGCCAACTCTTCACATCGTATCCAGATCATGTGCCATTCCTTTTTGTCATTGATCACTTATGCATGGAAAGAATTATTCCTTCCAACCCTTTAGTTGGAAAGAGAATCTGCCACCCTATTACCAGTTCTTTTAACATCCGTGAATTGGAGCGTTGGGGTTCCCAATAACATCCTTTTAAGCTCTGTAAGCCATCCTTCCCACCTCCAATTTTTGAAGACCTGGGAAATGGCTTCCCCATGTTGGACTCTTTTGGAAATATTAGTGATTACCACGGAGTCCCCTTCCACATTTAATGGAGTCTTTTTCTATTGTAAGGACCATGATAACCCATTGATGAGCCCTTCCAACTCCGCCAAATTGTTAGTGTTGGTTGCAATGTTTCCCAAAAAGATGCTGAGAACTATGCCCTTAGAGTTCCTAATGGCTCATCCAAATCCTGTAGGGCATGGATTTCCTTTTACAACTCCATCAAAGTTAATTTTGAAAGATCCAACTGACAGACACTGCCAAGATTCTGAGCTACAAGGGGGATTGAGCATTGTTTTGAGATGATAATTGTTCACAGGTAACTTAAAAATCCCCCATTCATAAAGAATTTATCTTTCAGTTACCTCTACTGGAAAATCTTCCTAGGTACAAATATTTAAAGTTATTGTTTATTTTAAGTGTGTTTCAATCAACGTCCAAATTTCCTCAACGGACTCTGTTTATTTTTGAAGATTCTTATGTTCTGAGTTTTCCATATTTCCCAAACCGTGAAGCCAGGGAACAACTCCCAGACCCTATTCATGATTTTTTTTTAAGGCGTTCTTCAACCATTCTTCTATTCTTAGATCAGGGCGACCTTTATGTCTATGATTCTTTTTGAACATCCCTACGCATTTTTCCCAGATGGTTTCCACTATTGGACATTTGTCCAGAAGGTGGTTTATGGTTTCATTACTTGTTTCATAAAGGAAACACCTTGATGGACCGATGACCCCCGGTGCCTGAATATTGTCCCATGTGAGAATGCATCTTTTGAGATGAAGCGAGCTGAAAGCTGCCACTTTGGGCCACCATCTCACGCCCCATATTTTCCTCCATTCTATGAGTTTCGGTTAGCGTCACAATAGCTTCTTTAATATTGAAGTTTCCAAGATTGGTATACACCCATCTGAGCTTGTCCGATCTTGCATTCCTGGGTATATTCCTGGAGAAAAGTTCATTGTAAAAATATTCAATGTTCTCCTTTGGTACAAGAGCTTGCCACCATTCCTTTGTTTTCTGGGTCCTAAAGAGTTTGTCGAGGGAGCCAGAATCCCAAAATTCCTCCACCTTTTTCATCATACTATTATGAAGATGTTAGATTAGCACAAGGATGTCATCCCGACTAGATATACAAGGCTCCTGATGCCAGGAATATCTAGCAAACAACGCAGTCCTTCCATCTCTGACCTCCCAGAAACTATGACTTTGAATGAGGCTTCAATATTTCTGATCCGATTTCCAAATGCTGGAGCTGGGGACATTTTCTCTGGGTTTGATTAGCAATTGTTTATGCCACTGAGGAGTGTATTTCTTGTGCCACAATTTATCCCATGGATCCTCCTCGTGGTTTATCTTTTTCCACTAGATTTTGGCTCCCATCGCTTTGTTTATATCTAATGGATCTCATAGTCCTAATCCCCCAACTTCTTTAGGTTTGCATATGGTTTTCCAATCCACTAGTGGCCACTTTATGTGTCCATCTATTTCCTCACACAGGAATTTTCTTTGGATATTCCTTATCTATTTTATCACTAATTTTGGTGCAGCCAGTACAGAAAAGAGATAGAGTGACATAGCTTGTAGGACAGATTTTACCAGGATGAGTCTTCTTGGGAAGTTAAGGGCTTTGAAAGTCTAATGAATCAGCTTCTACTTAATTTTTTCTAGAAGTTCCTTCCATGAATTTTCCTTATAGTGGATTCAGCTAACGGTGCCCCTAAATACTTTAGAGAGAAGCCCTCCTTTTGAGAACTCCATAATTCTGAGGATATTTTTTTTAGTGATTTTCGGAGTGTTGAAGAAGTAGACCTAGGATTTGTCCTTATTAATTTCAAGTCCACTGGCCTCAAGGAAGGTATCAAGCCCCTCTTTTAGATTGTGGGCCTCCTATTGTAGAAGGTCCCATAAGCATCGTGTCATCCACAAACTGTGGATGAGTTTGTGGTTCTAGATCAGCATTAATGGAGAGCCCATTGAGCTTGTTCTCATTGCACAAACTCTAGAGCATTTTGCCCAATCCCTCAACTTCAATAATGAACAGGAAGGGAGATAGAGGATCACCCTGTCTAATTCCTCTTGAAACTTAGAAGGGCAAGGAGGGAGTCCCATTGACCAATATGGAGAAGAAGGCTGATGAAACCATTTTCATAAGCCATTCAGTCCATTGATCGAAGAAACTAAAATCCCGTAGGACACCTACTAAGAATTTCCAATTATGTTTATCATAATATTTTGTAAAATCCAGTTTTAGAAGCATACCTCAGAATTTCTCGATTTTTAACGAGTGAATGGTTTCATGAACCAGAATGATACCATCCAGAATCTACCATCCTTCGACGAATCCCCCCTGTTCAGGAAAAATTAGGATGGGGAGTAAGGGTCAGAGCCTGTTGTTAATAACCTTTGAGATAATTTTATAAATGGCATTACACAAGGCAATCGATATTAGTTTTCCAGGGTCTTCTGTGCCATTTTCTTTGGGAATAAGCACCAGGAAGGTTGCATTAAGAGCTTTCAAAATACTACCAGTATTCCTTTGTCATTCGCCATTTGTTTGACATATGCTTCAACTTTTTCCATCTCACTTGGTTTCAAAAGCATGAAGTTGTGCTCTTCCATAATGACCTTTGGAATGTGCCACATCACCTCCCTCTGAGTAGCATCCAAATCCCAATCTGGTTCCTCAAGGAGATATGAAAAGAAGGTATTCAAAGTGAGTTCCAATTCCTCCTGAGTCTTGACAATGGTCCCTTCGTATGTTTTCATTCTCGGTATGCGATTTCCCTAGCGATGCTAGATGGCAGCTTTGTGAAAAAATCTTGTGTTACATTCACCTTCTTGGAGCCACTTAACTTTGCATTTCTGATTCCAGAATACTTCCTACCGATGTTCTCTTAGACTGAATTCTTGTATCGCTAGTTTTTCTTATGTACAGATTTCATCTGAGAAACCACTGTGCATACCTTTTATTTGTACCTCTTGGATTTTGCTATCCAACTCCTTTTTAGCTTGAACAATGTTTCCAAAGGATTCCTTATTCCATTTCTTGATTTTTTTTTTAATAGTTTCAGCGCTTGTTGAAACTGGTACATCCTGGTTCCTCTGATGGGTGGCATTTCCTCCCACCATTCTTTGAGTTTTTCTGAGAAATCAGCCTGAGGAAGCCATAATTTATCAAGTCGAAAGGGTCTTTGAAGGTTCACCCCATTGTTTACCCAATCCAAATCTATAGGCTAGTGATTCGACCCGGCTGATGGAAGTACTACCACACTCAATTCTCCCCCTGCCATCATAATGGATTCAAAGACCAAAAACCAATATAGACGACAAGTTATTCCTCTATCTCCTATTCTTTTGTTGTTCCAAGTAAAGGTACCATTTGTCATTCTGACATCAAGCAGTTCTAGGTTTGCAATAACTTCATTAAAATATTCACTAATGGGATTTAACTTCTGTATCCCACCTTTTTTCTCACCAAGAATCCTGACCAAGTTGAAGTCCCTGCCAAGGATCCAAGGTTTTCCTCCCAACGCCAACTCAATCATCCCTAACGATTCCAGAAATTTGAGTTTCTACTCGACCCAAGGAGGCCCGTAAACATTGGTCATGAACCCCCGAGTACTTGTGCCTAAGATCTAGAATGTTGCCGAAAGGGAGAACTAAGTTGCGGTGAATTCAGAGACGACCACCTCTCTTGGGTTCCACAAAATCCCTATTCCCCCTTCCTCTCCTTTTGCATCAACAACAATAGCTTTTCTCCCCCTCCATACTTCCCCCCCTATAACTTTAAGTTCATCTTTCGAGCATTTTGTTTCTTGTAAAAAGATGATGCCCGGTTTTTCCATTTCAATCCTTCTTGTTAGAAGACGAATCTTCAAGGTACTGTTACAACCTCTTATATTCCAGGACATAATCTGCCTTGGAAACTATTTGGTTGCAGGACAAAGGGCCACATCTATGGTGGGATACTGCCCTGATGCTAAAAGTTTAGCCCCAATGATTTGGATTCTTTGCACATTATTGTGCCTTCCTCCTTTTTATTTTTTCCTTTCTTTTTACCATCTGCGTCCTTGAGAGATTCAGATGTTATTCCAAGAAAATTCATAGTATTTGCCTTGATTATCACCTTTTCTAGCAAAGATACTTGTTGTAGAGGGATCTATTCAGGTACCTTTTCAGAGCATTCTACTTCCAGTCCTTCAAGATCAAGATCTCCTATCTCCATTTTCTCTCCATCAGTTTCACGTACCATATTATCATTCTTGTTTGTCTGCTGAGTCTCTTCCTGGGTCGGGATCTTCATGCTAGGTTCTATCATCGGATCTTGTTGTTCTTTAGTCTTGTCACTTTATTGATTATTACTCATCTTTACTTCTTAGAGGCCTTCGAACCTGTTTTGATTTTGACCTTTTTTGTGGATCTCAGGTCCCGTAGTTTTCTTAGTTGATCTTTTCTTATTAGGGATTCTGGTAAATCCTTCAGTGTCTTGATTTTCTTGATCTTTCTTTCCTCCATGTTTTTTATTCTATGGACAGTCTCTGAACAGATGTCCATGCTCATGGCATCTTCTACATCTGAAGGGTATCTGCTCATATTATATCGCTTTGAACCAGTCTTCATCATCCCATGTTAATTCAATTCCATCTGGAAGATCCTGTGATATATCTAGGCAAATGCATATTAGGGCATATGATGTATAGCACCTCTGTCTAGTTTGCTCTGAGAATTTTACGAAGTTCCCCATAGTGTTTCCAATATTTGTCAGTATTTCTTCCTTCTAATGCTCAGTTGGTAGGTAGTACATTATGATCCATACCAGGGCTATTGTTAGATTTTCTTTATCTAGATATAACCGTTCTTTCCATGGTCTTAGGAAGAGACCTGCGAAATTGAAGAAATATGGCCCGTTCTCAAATATTTTTGTTCTATCCTCTTCATTAAAGAAGATGATCATGAAGAATCTTTTTGCCCCTAGTTGCAGATCATAATTCCCTTGAGGTTTCCAAGTAGTGTTTATCCGCCACACTAGAGTCTTCTATGAGGGTCAGATCCCTACAAATTTACCTATGAGTGCATGCTCTTTCATGTTTTGAATTTCTTCCCTTACCCATTCCAAATTAATGTATAACTTCGGCACTCTTTTCGATTTTGGGAAACATTTCCGTGACTTTCGAGTCTCTCCTTTTGCACTGCCTTCTTTATTGGTCCCACTCGTTCCTTCTCCACCCTTCCCCAGATGGATATCGGATGCTTGCATTTTTTCTTTCCCTTTCTCAATTTCCATATCCAAGCTCAGAACAGGGGGTGTTTCCCCACCATCCATGTCCTCACTCATCTTAGGACCCATCCCCCAGATGGAGGTACAAGCTTCAACCCCTGGTAGAACCATCGAAAACTATCAAACCCTATAGCTTCAGTTCACCGTGATGCCTCCCACCTCTCTCCATCACACAATCCCCAAAATTGTACAAAAAAATCTACACTTATACTAACTATGCTTCTTGAGCCTAATTAAAATCCCTAAGAAACTCTAAACATACCCCACACAGTAAATTCATAACACTCTAGAAGAACGCATACATGCATATAGCGTCCAACATCAATTTGTAAAATCATTGTGTCAAGAGGAACTTTACATAGACCACATGGGTGAGATGTGATAAGATCATAAGCCAACAAATATCCATCATAACTTTTTATCTACCAAGTGTCGAAGGGGATAATAAAAAATGGAAAAAATTAAATGTAATTTTGATCACTTTCATAAAATAAAATGTCATGCAAATTAAGTCAAAATAAGTAGTGAATTACTTAAGAAAAAAATACCTTCCATCTATTTGGGTGTCCCCTAAAACTCTATATATTTAGAGGATAAGGAAAAACAAAACTTATATTTGCAATTGCCTCTCAAGGTGCAATCCCAACCAAGGAAAAACAAAACTTATATTTGCAAGCTTTGAGGCAATAATAGTACAATCAAAGGATTTGTAATCAATCCAAATAGCCGAGGACATTAGAAGTATTGTAATTAGCATTTTTGTGTGATGTTATATTTTATTTATGTATAAGGAATTCATGTCCACAAACAATGTAAAATTAGTGCATAGCCCCACACACCTCCAATTGAACCAAGAATGAAGTGCATTATTGGATCTAATCATCAATGATCGAAAACAATATTCACTGGGATCCACGACCTTTGCACAAAGCACCATACTCTATAATTATCCTAACTTGGTTGCACACACTAAATGTGGCAATTCAACATCCAATGACACTACCTCAACAAAGATTTATCCCTAATAGTGGCCTATGGACCGATATATGGATTATGAGCCCCAAAACAAATGTTACGGTCTAATACCATTGCTTTTCACATCAAGCCATGGGACATGTATCAAGAACCATCTTTGGTAGTTTAAACCTAAAAATACTAACAATATCACACTTAAAAGCCAAAATTCCTTATGGAGGGCATGTATCTTAGTTTGCGGCCCCATAAATGGACCATGATCTCCTTATGAAAATGTGTAATGTGATATTTTATATGTGTACCTATACCCAGGAATGGTCCTTTAGAACCATCCTTAGTTTGTTCTTCCTCAAAATTATGGCCATATATCACATATATATGCTAAATATTCCTTACAAAAGCTCTATGTGGTGGCCTAGAAGACCGTGCGTGGACCATGAGACCTCTATAGAATTGGTAAGGACTTAAACCCTTAATTTAAATCTTGGTTCATAGAAATCATCCATAATGTAACAAATCTTGTAGATATGGCCACCACATAGAGAATTGATCGGAATGAGGCCCATGCATGCATAACATGACATACCACAGACATGATGGTTTATATCAACCATGGAAATGAAAACTATTACAGAACAAGGGAATCCCAAATTAATATGCGGTATGTGGATTGATCAAAAAGCGCATGGATAAAACCCTATGATTGAAATGCATTGGTGCAAAGAGTCTCCACTCTCTCCTTTCCCCCAAGAGATGGCATTCACTCAGTAGGAAAGCTAGGTGTGTTAACTGTACGAGTTATATGCATTAGAAGAAATTGCATAAGAATTATATACATGAGAATTGAAACTATTAGACATTAACAATGAGGAAGAATATGAATAGAGAATTCACATACATATACATTCCAATTGACAAAAAAATATTATCTTAGCAAGTAATTTAAGAATAAAAAACCCTAAAAGGTCAACATAAACATTCATTACAATTCTTAGAACAAAATATGCATTTACTCATGCCATGTACATTTACACCAGAAAGATCAAGAGGCAAAAATATATATATATATTGAATAAGCAATTGGAATATCTTTGTAGTTAGACTCTTACATAACATTCTTTGAGAGCGACTCAAACAAAAAAAATTTCTTATTGTAAAACCCTTCACGGGTGCAATCAACTCAGAGTATATTAATGAGGTTGCATATTGAAGCTAAAAGAGTAAATAATATATTTACTAACGAGGTATCACATATCATTTTAAATAAAGGAGTAGTATCTAGGGGATCTATTAAGGTAACCCTATAATCATAACAAACAAAGAAATATATGCTCGACTACCCATGTATAACATGACGTAACACACAGTGAGACGAGGGTTTATATGAACCTTGGAAATTAAAAGTATTACATAGCAAGGGAATCAATTAATATTTGGTATGTGCATTGATCAGAAAGCACATGTCTAAAACCCTATGATTGAAATGCATTGGTGCAAAGAGTCTCCACTCTCGTCTTTCCCCCATGAGATGGCATTCACTTAGTAGGAAACCTAGGCTAGTTAACTCAACGAGTTATAGTCAGTAGAAGAAATTACATAAGAATTATATACATGCAAAGTGAAACTACTGTACATTAACAATACACAATACATGAATAAAGAATTCACATATATATACATTCCAATTGACAAAAAATATTATCTTACCAAGTAATTTAAGAATGAAGAACCTCAATAGATCAACATAAACATTCATTACAATGTTGACCACAAAATATATTATGAAACTTAAAGAGCAGCATCTGAAAACCAAATTAGAAGGAATTCTCGATTGGCATTAAACAAGCGTGAAGGAAAAAGCAAAGTAATATACAAGTTATGTTGAGACTTCCCATCACATGGACTACACGTGGTTTACAACCACTATAACCAATGATACTCATGGCGTGAGCATCAAATCAAATCTAACTACTGCTAACAATATGCATTTTACTCATGCCATGTACATTTACACCAGAAAGATCCACATAGGAAAACTATATATATATATATATATATCGAATAAGCAATTGGAATATCTCTGTAATGAGTCTCTTACATAACGTTCTTTTTTAATAAGCAAATACCAAATAAATATTTCGATGTATTCAGCATCACACTTCACATCAAAACCTGCATGGGGTTTGATCTGAGTTTGAGCACACTGGTACATGCCATCTAAGGTATCTCGTTTCTCTCACACCACTTATCTCCATCTATTACTTAGCACATAGATTATGTGGTTTATAATACTAGAGATTTTTGTAACAAAGAAATGCTTGAGTGTTCTTTAAGCAAGAAATGCTAGATCATTTTAGTGAACAAGAAAGTCTATAGCATTTTGGTGAACAAAAACACAAAGGCTAGAGCTTTTCTATTGACACCGAAGGTGGGGAAAATTTTAAATTTAAACATAACGTGCGAGCATTTCTTAGTTCTTGAAACTCGCATTATTATGTGTCCGCTTGTCATATACAAGCCTACCTATTTGCTTCAAGGTTATCAACCATGTGCTATGTAATATGGTAAACCATAGCTAATTGGGCATTTCCTCCATTTTCTCAGTATATCTATTTCTCATCACTCTTTATAGTATGATAAACACAACCATTTTTTATGAAATTTTAGACATATATAGAATTTTTTTGGAGATTCCGAAGATGTAATTTTTTTAAATACTATTATTTTCTATTGTGTTCCTAATTTTCTTGTCTCATTACTTCCTAACTCAAAAAACACATTGTTAGCGTTTCTTCCGTAACCTTTTCCTTTCACAAGAATTTAAAAAAAAAAAACTCTACGTTGCACTACTAGACAATGACATCTACATGCTATAAAATCCCCATTTCGGAATCATAACATTAAGACCTTCAAAAGGTTCACCCACACTTGACTTCCCATTTTCAAGGTTTGATCACTTAGATAATAAAAAATAATAATAATAATTTTGGAAAAATAGTGTTGCACTAGTGCTACTTGTTATCTACATTTCAACCAATTTTTGTTGTTGTAAATAATCATTTTGGCACTTCAAAGACTCCACCCACAAAATCATATACCTTATCATTTGTAAAAAAGTAAAATGCGGCTTTTAGAAAAGGAAAAAATTGACATAGTTATGTAAATTTTCAATACATAAAATTTATATATTTGGATACATGATTCAATTTCAAACATTTCACCTTTTTAACTCAATGCAAGATATTTTGTGTAAGTATCTAAAAAAATCCAAGTAATTTGAGGGATTCCATGTTTTTTAATTTTCTATAACGGACGAAAAGTGACCCTCATTAGCTTACACTCACACATCAAATTTACCCCAAATATATCTCTAATATCTATAAAATTTGATCCTAACTATGGCTTGGCATATGCTATCTTCGGCATGGGATACCTCACAGACTAACACATGAGTACCTAAAAGGTGCAAGGTAGGGGTTTAGATGTGTCTGTTTACTATATTAATGAGGACACTCTTGTTCTAGAGACTTAAGATTGAAACTACAACCTGAAAGAAAACTTGATCTCTAACCTTAGAGATGCAATTACCAAACTTGTGGGTGATTGTGTGACAATAGAGAGTTGGTATGTTCTCACTAGTCTATGGTTGGATGGATTGGGATCTCCCTAGAAATAGTTATAGAGACAGATTGTCTCAGGATAAAACAACGACCGTGGAAATTAGCTTGAGTTACCGCACAGCACAACCTTTCTGTTTTCCCCTTTTTACTTTTTCAAAACTTGCAACTCGATTTTCTTGCGGCGGATTTTACTGCGTGAAGAAATTATTGTGTGATAGAATTACTGCACAGAGTTACTATGCTCCAACAGAGTTATTGCGATAGAGTAATTGCGATGGAATCTTCACCTACGAAGGACTTTTACTTTGGATTCGACCAGCTTTTACTATGACATGAATTTGGTTGCGACCAACTCATGTGCGAACAAGTTTTCACTTCCGCACAATAACTTTATATTTCCTAGTCTCAGGACTTAGGAATATGAAAAACACTTTTTACTTTGATAACCTAGGATTAATTGCGACACAACTATATTGCAAATCACTCACAATATCATATAAGAAAATAATAAACAAGATTTGTGTCGAACCTCTGCGCGTAAAACTAGGAACTTTTACACACTAAAATAATAATGGATTCTTGATGTCTTTCACTCATAGTAAATGTAAACAACATTCACTCAGGTAAATATGAAGAAGATATGCGGCTAACTAGAACATTCATTCAAACATAAACTTAAGGATTTATATTTCATGTGACAGCATAACAAAACTTACAGCCGTAAAACACAAACTTGGTAAAAACATAGAAGCTTGAGCTTCAAACTATTCAATGAGTTTTCCTTCTTCTTCTTCTTCGTCGCACTTTTTTTCTCTATTCTATTCTTCTTGTCTATCTCTTCTCTCCCTTTTTTTATTTACAATTTCATCCTTCATATAGAAAATTTTTGTTGACTAACCGTCTTAATATTTAAGGACTGTATTTAATCTCTACCTAGAAACTTAGCTTTAGCAACTAAATTCTATTGTCTTATATATGAGAAATCTGAACTCTTCATCTTGTCCGACTCTCTGGCACTTTCTTGACCTGCTACAGACTTGAAAGAGTCAGCTGATTGGATTATGGGTCAGCGAGCAATTAATATTCCAACACTCCCCCTTAATTATGAGCAGATCGTAAAACAAAATATTACAAAATGTTTTTAGAGCATAAAACATGCTCTATTCATGACAGAGTTCACTGTATAGAACTTATCATTCCCAAATAACTTCGAAGATACTAAAATGTATCCCTTGCCAATGGTTTTGTAACAATGTCTACAAGTTGATCTTCAGACCTGCAAAATTCTAAGCAAATTTCTTTGTTATTCACCAACTCTCTTATGAAATGGTACATTGTGTCAATGTGTTTGGTTTTCTTGTGAAACACATGATTCTTTGACAAGGCAATGGCTGAATTGTTGTCACAGAAAATGGTTGTTGGTTCTTAATGGTTCTGAGACAGATCTTTTAACATTCTTCTCATCAAAGCTAACTACTACCATGTACATTTACACCAAAACGATCCGCACAGGAAAACAATGAAATATATTGTTTGAAAACGCGTGTGCGGTTTAAATGAGTTTGAACCCCCATTCTTCGAAAGAGTTGTTTAGGACTTTTTGACGTATTTTTCTACTGGCTTTTGCGAGTTTTTTTGCCATGAATCTTCACAGAATTTTCAAAACGTTCAAAAACACCGCTAGATTTTACAGAGTGTGGGTGTTTGGAAGATTTCCTATCACTGATTTAATTTTTTAGCTTAAAATCGTTTAACAAACAACATAAATTACAGATTTTGTAAATTAAATTCACTGGATTCCCCCAAAAAAATCAGCCTGAAAGTAAAAGAGTCTCATAATTAGACAGCTCCTTCTTTGAATAGACTTTAAATTAATAAAATTTATTTATAATATTAATTATTTTTTTTGAAAAAAAAAGCAAATATAAAAATTAAAAAACTGAAAGATGTAAATACAAAATCATATTTAATATATAATGCAAAAAACTCCACTACTCGTGAGTGGGAAAGGAAACAACCTTATTACTCCACTACTCGTGAGTGGGAAAGGAAACAACCTTATTACTCCACTACTCATGAGTGGGAAAGGAAAAAAACTTATTAACTTATTTACAGCAGAGTTTCTCCAATTGCAAGCTTACACTATCACTGAGTATAGCAAGTTCTTGCTTGCAAATCCTATGGAAAGTTGATATTTGATCTGTATGTAGCATTTGCTTGCCAATTCTTGGGAATAATGCTATTTACAATGAGCGTCTTCCTGCTAGAAAGAGTAGTTAAGCAGATAGAGAACAACAATTGGAGAGGGCCACTGCTATTTAAAATCCAGTTTACACCCCATTTATGTTGCATTGGTTTCCATGAGTTAGAGTTTGCCTGCAAAATAAAATGGAAATAAGAAATAAAAGCTATATATATATATATATATATATATATATATAATTAAATTAATTTTTAAAATTTTACTATGAACAAAATACCTACCTGTTTTAGGTCAACTGCTCCAATATTACCATCTCCTTTTAGGTATTGAATAAAAATAGCCAAATAATTATTATTTGCTCCTCTGTCAACGTGGAATGCAATATTCACACCTGAATATTGACAAGGTACCCTACATACAAGCAAAAACAAGTTGTGTTTTGAAATTTGCTCTATAAAAGAATGGAGATGCATCAAATTAATGAGTGATTTTGGTAGATAAATACCGCTGGAACAATATTCACACAATTCCAATCTTACGCAGATCTTCATCTCAACTAGGAGATGCAATGTCGTCAAACGAGGTACCGCTGAGGTCAAAGTGTGTTTTGCTAGATCTTCAAACTCCACCAGCAAGACATATATCAGTAATCACTACAGTCATTGGATTTCTAGAACAAACACCCTTCTCAGTGCACTTTACCTGCTAATTAGAGGAAACTTATGAGAACCCTAACAAGGAAAACTTCATTAATAAAAACTAAAACTGTAACAACACTTCAATCCATACTTGATAGCAAGCTCCATAGCCTTTTCCGTCTTTGAAAAGGACTGGACTCCCTGCAAATATTTTTGACTGAAAAGGGATCTCTTTCACTGCGCTACCATATCCACAAGCCCCTCCTATAACAAATAAACACAAACTTTTCAATCAAACTTTCATTTCCTAAATATTTTACAAACATATTTTATATATTTCTTTGGGTTACATATATCACTATTGCTATTACCTTCACTTCCTGCGCCATGTAACTTACCATACCATGTAGCAGTGGCAGGCTGCCAATCACTACCTAAAACGGCTTTGAAGCATAGTATTACACATGCTACAATTGCAATAGCATACTTCAAAGAAACTCTGAACTTCATCATTTTCAAAGCGAACCAACTACACAACACAAAAGCTTACAATGAAAACCAAGTACACAACACAAAAGCTTACAGTATGCTAAAGGAAATTTCACTGAGTGAGAGTATAAGTGAAGGATGTATATATTTATACTAAATTTTTTAACCAACTCTGCTGGTACTCTTAATATAGGGTTTTTCAAAATTTCCAATTTCAATTAATTCTTATCAATATTTTATGTTCTTAAGTTATTAATATTAATAATTTATAGAGAAATAATATTATAAAATGAATCGGTGTATTGTAATTACTTCTATTATGTCATTATGTAATGAAAAAGCACAGATAAGTAATTGTTGTCATAATTTTAATGTAAACTAAGATATAAATACATAATAATAAATGTGAAGATTTAAATTTTACAATTGGTTGTTGGGTGTATGAGGTAGATTTTGTAAGGTTATGTTGTAAAGTTTGTCCATATTAAGTTAGCCAAAAAAACAACGTAATATGGGGATATCTTGTAACTTTTGTGGAGTAACTTTTGTTAGTAACAAAATAATAAAAAATAAAAAATTAATTATAAGTCAAAATAAATTTCGGCCAAAAAAACAACCTAATCTTGTAACTTTTGTCAAGTAACTTTTGTTACTAACAAAATAATAGAAAATAAAAAAATTAATTATAAGTCAAAATAAATTTGGGCCAAAAAAACCACCTAATATGAGCTAGATCATGTAAATTTAATTATCCACGAAAAAAAATGCAGCCATAAAAACAACCCAATATATTATCCGCAAAAAACATTTGGCCTTGCACATGGTTTTACTAAAGAACCTATGGTTTTAAAACCATGTGCAAGGCCTCCTAAAACATATACAATAAAACCATGGGTTGTTTAGGAGGCCTTGCACATGGTTTTAAAACCATTTGCAAGGCCCTCCTAAACCATGTACAATAAAACCATGGGTTGTTTAGGAGGTCTTGCACATGGTTTTAAAACTATGTGTGGGGGAGATGTTTTGAATACTAATATACTTTAAAAAAAAATTCAAAAGAAAAAATGCGAGACCTTGTTATACATATTTGAATCAAAGGATATCATATAGATATAGCCAACAGAGGGCTTTCAAGCTTTTACATGGGCATACTAATATGGGGATCCCACTAATAACTTAAAAAATCAGTGACACATCCAAACAGCCAAAATCAATGAGACAGAGAAGCATGAAGTCTGAAATACTTTCTCATCATTCTTGATATACAGGTTAGAATATGCTATAAAAAAGATCGAGGAAGACCATCAAACAAACTAGTCCTGAGCAAAACAAGAAGGATGAGAATCTCTTCAATGTCAGCTAGGAACCAATTCATGTCAATACCCAAAATAGTGCCAAAATAAACAAGAGCATATTGCTCGGCACAAACTAGAAAAGTTTAAAATTCCCATGATCAATGATCACACCATCCAAAGATTTGGTAAAGTTCTCGAAACCCGGGTCCAACAACAAAGCCTGCTTAGAGAGACCATCAACCTGCTGGTTATGCTCACGATAAATGTGTTTAATGGTCACCGGTGGGACATATTGCAACAAAGAAAGAATCTCATCACACCAATGACTCAGAGATGGGACATTAAGTGTTGCTAATCTGTTGACCCAGGAGATAATGACAAGAGAGTCACCAAACATAGTAATAAGTGGGATCCCCATATGATTGCTCACCATAAGAATGGCCCACAAGGCTAGTAGCTCAACTCTGGTGTTTGTACTACTTCCATAGCCCAAAGAAAAATGTATGGAGTAAGAAGCATTCAGAAGAATCACAAATCCAACACCACCAATATTCTCTGCAGTAGCCCCATAAACAAAGCCACATAGGTAACTGATCTGAGGACCTGGACCAGCAACCCTAATACTTCTCTTTTTTTGTGGGACCAGATAGAAATGAATGAGGTCCTCAATCTGCTTTAGGAGAGCATATACAGAGGATTGTTTATTGTCAAAAATGCTTCAATTCCTTTGTTTCCAGATACACCAGGAAAACAATAGAGGGAAATATCTGAAATGTGAGCTAACGGAGCTTCCTCTAAACCAAGAATCCAAAAAGGAAATGACATTACAATGCTAGGAAAGTGGGATCTTAAAATCGTCTTCAAAAAAGGAGTAAATTATTCTGGAGAAGGAACAATCAATGAAGAGATGCTGAGAAGTATCTTCTCCCTTACAACAGAGAACACACAGACTTGGGCCTTATCTACCATGACATTGGAGTTGATCCCAGGTCAAAATATGATTCCTTACAATCAACCATATAAAGCAGCAAATTTTTTTGGGGATATTTAGATTCCACAGCAAATCTAGTACCAGAGACTATCCCACTGAGAATAAAGAAGAGACAATACACTCATAACCCTGTACAGCAGTAAGAACACCTACATATTGATTATGAGACCATAATAAAGAATCACAATGTTTAGAAAGATGAATCCTTCCATACTCCAGCCTAGCTGTGTAATTTTCCCATAGAGTCTTCCAATCACCTTCCAAATCTAAGTTTGCTACCAAGAACCATTAATTATGAGGGTATGTGGTAAG
Organism: Pseudotsuga menziesii; assembly: GCA_001517045.1. Taxonomy (NCBI): domain Eukaryota; kingdom Viridiplantae; phylum Streptophyta; class Pinopsida; order Pinales; family Pinaceae; genus Pseudotsuga; species Pseudotsuga menziesii. Next base: position 70,677 of record LPNX010458126.1, on the reverse strand, counting down.
ATTTCTGGCTTGATCCAACGTTCATATTCCATAATGCTCCAGGTATTCACGAAGGTCAAGTGGGGGCAAGAATGTTGATCCCTGACCAACGATCGGATCTAGTCCCAGTCGAATGGCCCTCCCATTACCAACCTTCCAGATGAGTCCACCTCCTATCCAAGGTAGAGTATGAAGAAAGCCTTTCCAGATCACTGAAGCTCCTTTAGAGGTAAAGGATTTCTTACAAAGACAGGATGCCAATGGAAGTCTTTTCAAATACTTAACTATAAATAATTTGAACCAAACATCATTACCATTTATTGCCTGCCAAAAAATTTTAAGACGCAGAGAGAGGCTGAACCAACATAGTTGTTTAATACCCCAGCCACCCAGAGGAATCGGGAGCGACAGAGAATTCCAATTTGCAAGATGGTATTTTTATTTTTTGTAGAAGAACCCCACAAAAAAGAGAATATGATACTTTGAGCTTATCGAGAAAGGACTGAGGAACCGGTACCAGGGCCATCCAATAAACCGGCAAGCTGGTGAGCACTTATTTGATCAAAACTAGTCTACCACCAATGGATAAAAGACGAAAGGTCCAGTGATGAATTCTGTTCTCAAATTTTTTAAGGATCCAGTTCCAGTCCTTTACCAAGTATCCCAGGGGTTTTATAGAATAACCAAGATAATTGAAACCCCTATTAATGTGCTCAAATTTATAAGGGAAGAACCCAGAGGTCCTGTTCAAAGTATCAGCATCCAAATCATTGTGGAGGAAGCAAGATTTGTCCATATTAATTAGCATACTAAAGGAATCACAGAAAGTGTCCAAGATAACCTTAAATGCAACCCATTCCTCAAATGTTCTGAAACCAAACATGATCACGTCGACCAAAAAAAGTAGATGTGTAAGTGAGAGCTAAGGGGAAATTTTAATGCCCCTAATATTACCATTATATTGTGCATCCTTGAATAGACTAAGCCCTTCGATAACCAATATAAACAGTAACGAGGATAAAGGGCATCCCTTCCTGATGCCACGGGTGATAGTAAAAAAACTAGAAGGAGAACCATTAAAAAGAAGAGCCAAATTTATCGATGACAGACAGCCCAAAGTCCACTTCACACCTACCAAAGGGACCCCAATTTGAAGTAGAATGAGTCTGAGAAAAGTCCAGTTCACACGGTCAAAAGCTTTTGCAAGATCCAGTTTTAAAATAAGTTCACATCTATTTTTTGTTTTGACTGTGTGGAGAATTTCTTGAGTAATAGCCAGAGGCTCAGTAATTTGTCGGTTCTTTAAAAAACCAAATTGCTAAGGAAAAATGAACTTGTCCAAAAAGGACTTAAGTCTCAAAGTAGCTACTTTAGAAATCAGTTTGTAGGCCAGGTTGCAGAGGAAAATGGGGCGAAAATCAGCAAAGGAGATAGGTTTTTCCTTCTTGGGAATAAGTGCAATGAAAGTGGAGTTCATAGAGCGAGCCACCCTACCTTCCCTCCTAGATGATTCCACCATTCTAACAATTTCAGGCCCCAAAATGTCAAAAAAATCCAGATAGAATTCTACTGGCCAACCATCAGGCCCCGGAGACTTGTCTTTTTTGAAATATTTAAGGGCTTCCTCAACTTCTGCCAATGTGATCTGGCATGTAAAAGACACCTTCTCCTCAGGGCTGATGAAAGAGGGAAATAAACGAATAACATTAAGTTGTGCATCAATTTTGGTCAAATTGTCATCTGCAAAGATATTATTGAAATACCGAACCCCTAGGGCCTTTATACCCAAGTCATCAACTACTTGTTTTCCCTCCTCATCTTCAAGACCCCAGATAGCATTATGGTTTTTTCTAGCTGAAGCTACCGCATGGAAAAATTTAGTATTGGCATCACCCTGTAATGCCCAAGTAACTCTGCTCTGTAATCTTGCAGATAGCAATTCATGGTCCAACCATCTCTTTAACACCAGCCTAAGTGCTATAAGTCTAGACTAATCTCGAGCACCCAGAATACCAGAAGTCAAGGATTTGAGTAGACTATTTATTGCATCTTCGAGAAGTATGGATTTATCTTTCATCTCCATGAATTTGGTCCTCGTCCAGTCTTTTACTTTACCTTTTAGTAAACGAAGTTTGGCAGAGAGGTCTTCCATAGCATCCACTGGGCTTCTAGAAGAAATAAGTGGCCATTCTGATTGAATCATCTGGACAAAGTCCTCATTTGAAAACCATGAGTGATTGAACTGAAATGGCAAAGGACATGAGACAGGATGATCAATCCATTCTAAAAGAACTGGGTAGTGATCAGATATCCCAGAGTGATGAGCCTAGACCCTATGTCTGGCTAGAAGGTTAACAAGGTTAAAAGAGAGAAAAAATATATCGAGCCTTTTACAAATACCTTCATCCACCATCCTTCCATTACGTCAGGTTGGCCCAGCACATGAAGGTGCCACATCCACCAAATGATGATCCGAAAAGAGTTCAGTAAAATATGGACCTAAGGGATCAGGTTGTGCCTTAGAACCCCAGATCTCAGACCCATTCAAAGTAAGGTTCAAATCCTACAAGAATTAGGTTAGGCAAAGAGAGAAGACCACCCCTAGCCACCGAATTCCAGAAAGCATCCCTATGGTGATAGGGACCATAACAATTAAGGATGGATAGAGAGATAGATGACCCTCTGAACTGTGCCTTGACGAGTATCCCAGCCACAGTATGAAAGGATTAACATTTGACAATATGTGGGTTCCAACATGAGAGAATGCCCCTCAAGAGGCCAGAAGAGCTGATGGCACAAAATTCCCAACCAGGACAAAGTTTGGAGAAGGCAAGTAAGGCAGGATAAGAACTGTTCATAGTTTCTTGTAGAAGAATAATATCAGGTGAAAGAGAAGAGAAAAGATAGCGAAGGCTTTTTTGTTTAGCTAAGCCCCCCAAGCCTCTAACATTTAGAGAGAGAATGCACATCAAGAACCACTCTGAGGAGGGGTCATAGCTCTAAGAACCCTGTGGGAAGAAGTAGACTGGTGTCAAGCCACATTTTTGAGCCTGGTAGACAAAGGGGTATAAGGTGCTGAAACAGGAACCAGAGACTCAGAAGGGACCTTTTTTTTTCTTTCTGATAGTAACATTTTCGAATCAGATGGAGTCTAAGGGAAAGATTGAAGGAGAGAGACAGGTTTTTACAGTAAAAATTTCCAGAGACTTCTCAAATGAGGGCTCTTCAAAGGAAGGCGAGGAAACAGGATTGTGAGGGGAAGAAGAATTAACATATGGACGAGGACAAATCAGAGGAGGGAAATCAGAGTCCAAGAAAATAGATGGAGGCAGAATCTCAGGTTTTAAGGAGGGGGGTGACAAGGGCAGACAAGTGGATGGGGGCTACTCCACAGGGAGGGTAACCACATCACTTGAACTCGTATCAGATCCCGAAATAGGAGGAACAGATTCATCAATAGATGAGGGAAGGGAAATACAACCATCCACCGAATCCAAAAGAGAGAGTTCTTGTTCAGAGGCATCATAAAAAAATGAACAAGCATTATGATAAATACCTGGCACTGGAGGGGAAATAGAGGGAGAAGAAGTCCTTGCTGAGGGTTCATCCTGAATAGTAGGAGGAATACCACGTACCACAGGGGAACGATGCGTCAACAAGGGAGATGTACCCCAACGGAGGACAGGGAATTCTCTGCAAAGGTGACCAATATCCCTGCACCGGCTGCATCTGAAGGGAATATTCAGGTAGTCAAGTCACCGAGAGAACAAGTGTTCAAGGAAAAGAATCTCAACTTCAACTAACAGCCCCTCTGAGATGTCCATTTCCACAAGGATTCTGGCCATCCTTTTATCAAAAGTATTCATGAAATCTTCCTCCACGGCCATAAAACGTATGATGGTATTACCAATTCCCTTCAGTAAGGAACGGTTCCAAAGAGGAAAAGGAAGGCCAGGGAGCAATACCCATACGTGACATTTTTTTACACGCTCCCTGAGGGGGTCAAAATTGACATGCCATCGATCCAGGACTAGAGACCCAAGTCTAATGCACCAAAGAGAGTTTAGAACAGTCGAAGCATGGGAGTCTTCCAGGAAAATGAAAACAATCCAGCCCCGTGCTAATAAGGTGATCATAGGCACATAAGAGAGGAATGGCTTCCAATGCTCATAGGCCCAAGAAACCCAGGCTTTTTTATCCATTTAGTAGTATTCAAGTCTACCAACAAGAGCACGCAAACTTAAAGCTTCGACCCCTTCCATATAGACATCATGCTCCACAACAAAACGTAGCTTCCCCTCCAAAGCCTTATGTGTTTTTGCTTTCCGGCGACAACCTGAATGGGCGTAGGTAACATCCAACAAGGGATGGGTCGCTGTGGCTAAATCTTTCGAACCCTAGTGGATATAACAACTAAGGCCCAAAGCAAGTAACACCACAGGGAAATCCCAGCCGGATGAAGCACAGAAAATGAGACTGCGCCACCCCAGGAGAGAAGCACAGAGAATACCCGAACAAAAAACCGAGAGCCCAAAAAATTCCAAACAAACACGCAAGAGAACGGCTGTGACCAGCCTAAAAACTAGAGAAGACGACGAACTCACCATAAGCATGGCCATAACATACCAAATCCAAAGAGACTTTCAGTAAACCCCGCTCCGCCTGCAAACTACTCTCGAGCTCTCCAGCCATCTCCACCCTATCATTTAATATACTTTAAATTTATGCAATACTTGATAATCATATTAACATTGTCCTAGATCTTCACTTTAAGTTATATTTAGGATAATATTAAAATGTATGTAATCTCTAGGTTTGAAACAATTTAATGTTTGCATTTAGGATTGTATTGTAAGGTTTTAAATAAGGGTTTTTAAATTATAGGACTATGAAAATATAATTTAAATTTAAATCAAAATATAATTTAAATTTAAAGTAGGATTTGATCCCTTTGGGCCTTTGATAGAGCCTAAGATTTGGATCTAGAGTGGTGCATAATTTTAAGTGTAAACATGGATATAAATACATAGTATATATAAAGATATAAGTTTTACAACTAGTTATGCATAATTTTAGTGTTAAAGTGGATATAAATACATAAAAGTAAATGTGAAGATTTAAATATTACAATGGTTGTGAATAATTTCAAGTGTAAAAAAAAATATAAATAAGTAATAAATATGAAGATTCAAATATTAACAATGTATCAATTCTTCATATTAACGATACTCTGCCTAATAATAAATGTCAACGCTTCAAACATTATACGTAATAATAAATGCACTAACAATTCAAATATTACAATGTATCACTTATGAATGCATTGATATTAATGATCCTTTGTTTTATAATATTATTCATATTAATGATATTGGATTTATTCATATTAAATGACTATAATAAATCAACTACTTATTAATTAAAAGAATTTCAATTTACTATAACAAATCAACCACTTATTAATTGAAGGAATTTCAACTATTTATATTGAAAATTAAAAAACAAAGATTAACTTTAAACTCCTAACTCTATATTTTCTATCTTTTATTAATTTATAAAACATTAATTAAACAAAGTGTTAATGTTCTCTTATATTTTCTTAGGATGGACCCCAATTAAATATATTCAAAAGAAATAGGTGGATACAGCTTGTCCTGGACACCTCCAAGATTAATGATGTGCCAAATTATTTTAAGAATGTCAATTGTTTCACCAATTTGGATCTCAAAATGGGACAACACCAAGTACAAATAAAAGAGAAAGACACCTAAAAACATTCTTGAAAAGGCAAGGTCTATAAGAATTTATAAAACATTAATTAAACGAAGTGTTAATGTTCTCTTACATTTTCTTCAACAAAAAGGAGCGACCCCAATTAAATATATTCAAAAGAAATAGGTGGATACACCTTGTCCAAGACACCTCCAAGATTAATGATGTGCTAAATTATTTTAAGAATATCAATTGTTTCACCAATTTGGATCTCAAATTGGGACAACACCAAGTACAAATAAAAGAGAAAGACACCTAAAAACATTCTTGAAAAGGAAAGGTCTATAAGAACTATTCTTAATGCATTGTGGTTTATGTAATGGAGTAGCTATATTTATGTGTTTGATGAATGAGGTATTGTATAGCATTCTAATTCATTTGTAATATTGTGCTTCGATAATATATTCACATATATGTCTTTACGGGCCTTGAGCATATCTCACATCTCATGTAGGTGTTAGGGAGTTTGAAAAAGAATCAACTATTGAAAAACTTTTAAAAATATGAATTTTCTATGCAATCTTTAGAGTATTTAGGATATGTAATTGGTGGAAGAAAACTTAGGATTAATCTTATGAATATGAAGGTCATCATCAAGTACTTAAATCCTACTCGGGTCACTAAATTTAGCATCTTTGTTGGGTGGTATAGTACCTTCAAAAGTTTACAGCATTTTTTTATTATTATCATTGCACTACTCCTTATCATAATGGCTAGTTCGAGTAGTATAGTATTACACAAGGTGCAAGTGCGATGGCATACTTAAAACAATCTCTCAACCTCATCATTTTCAAATTCAACTAAGTGCACAAAAGCTCCTAGTATGCTTAACGAAATTTCAGTGGGTGAGATTATGAGCAAAGTGTCACATACATGTAAATTCATAAATAAATAAATAAAAATTATGTTTAGAATTACCATTCTTACTCGTCGCAAATGTCCTTCTTAGTCATATCATATTTCTTATTTCTTTAACTAAACCTTTTTAAATGTTTGACGCCATGTTTATCATCCGCTCGGCGTGGCTTCAAAATACATCTTGGTCGCAGCCGTTACCAAGGTGATGTAAAAGGTTTAAATCATTGAGTTTGTTTGTCTAAGATTTAAAATCCTAGACCTATGGACCTAGTATTAACTACACTTGTAATGCATAAGGTTTTTGTGTTCAAGGTTAAGTTCTAACTTGATCTCATAAGGTAAGACAAGGGGTGCAACCTTATGGTTTACATGCAATGGGGAAAAAGTATGATGAGGTGACTTAAAGCTAAATTTTAAACCATGGCATAAGGATCTTAAACCACATGATTTATCAGCAAGGAGGTGATGGTGCAAGATTTGAATATTGTTTAAAGTTTATTCTATGACATGGCATGTGACCATGGGAGACACAAAATGGATTCCATCGATGAAATGAAGGGTTTTAAATCGGTTTTAAAGACATTGTCATAATTTTTTTAGCGTTAGCCTCTAGATATTTTGAGCCTTGTACTTGGCTTGACAATTTGTTGCAGTACTACAATTTTGATTTTTATCTTCATAAAAAGAGTTGTAACTAATTTCCAACATGAATATATTGATTTTTATCGCAACGCCTATCAATATGTTTATTGTAGTTATTATCTAGCACCATGGAATCACTTCAAAATATGTCTCCAGAGAAAATACCTTCGACATTCTCATTTGTGTCTTCGGAGGAAGATCAAAAGCCTATTTTCTAGGTATTTATGTTGTTATTTATGTTGGTATTAGAACTCAATTGAATGACTTCAACTTTGTAATCATAACATTTTGAAACATCCTAATGGTGTGCAAAGATTGCAAAGATTTGGCAAAAAACTTAGAGCTATGAAAGACACCTGCATAGACTCATTTGCTCATAAAGAAAGGGAAAATGATGTAGACATCAATGGACAGGAACATTCTTTAGTGTCTATAGCTTTCACTTGTGCTTTGAAGAGAACCAATCCTAATAACAATAGAATTCAACGCCATGGGAAAAATTAATCCACATTTTTTTGTCTTTGCTGCACTGAGTGAAATGTTATTCTCGAGTATTTTTAACATCTATTTTTTTCAACAAAGGGATAAACTCTATCAAGAAAAATATTATTGATTTTGATGAAAGCTCAAAATATGTACACAATGAAGAGAGTCAAGAGTGATCATGTTATTTGTAGCTCATAATATAGCAAGGGGTCTTGAACTTCTATGGAACATTGTTGTTGAGGACTAGATGAAAACTTTGTCGATGGAAGGAAATGGATTCATAGTAAGTCCTTGTGATGGAGAGGTGTTAAACATAATACCCACTTCTTATGGGATGAGTTGATGGATGTGTAACACTTAGGAATGAGTTAATGAATGACTTATGTCCGTTAATGTTTCAATCTCCTATGTATGAGAACTAAATAAATGAGCATTACATTATAAATATAGTCCATTATGTGTTTTCTAATACACCAAATTACATTCTTGTTTTAATAATGAAATTGCATTGTTATTTTTTCCAATCCTTTACCAATGTTTGTTTTTCTATTTATCAAGTTATTATGTATTTAATAACTGAGTTGTTTTAGAAATTTATTTGGAAATTATTCCTATAAATTATGTTTATATCTCTTAAACATATTCCTTATATCCTTGGAATGAATGAGTGTCGGTTTTCCTTGTACCCATAGTGTTTCTCATTGTCATAAATGCATTCCAACATTGCAAGATAATTGGTTAAAATTTTTAATCATCAAGTCAACTAATGTAGAAAACATAGTTGAGTGCCTTCAAAGCTGGTAAAAACGGACAATATTTCCCTCTCTATATAGCCAAGTTTAAACTCATATTTATTCCCAATCCATACAACTTTGTAAGAATGGAGAATATTTCATTCTGTGTAAAGAAAAAATTAGACTAACGCCATACAAGCGTGGTATATTCTCTAATAAAGCACAAAATTTAACCAAGAAATGAACACCAATTCTATATATATATATATATATATTCTTTATGCACTTGTCCATTGGGCGTAGCTTGGGTGGTTGGGAGATTTGGTTGTTGCACTCCCCATCCGGGTTCGAATCTTGTTGGGGACATTTGCTCCTTGGGAGCTATTGTATGTAATGAAATATAAGGTTGGTGAGTCGTTTATCGTGATTAATGATGCCCAAGTTCATGTATACTTGCCTAGCGAGTATAAGATATTTTCCCAAGTGGACGTAGCCATGGTGTAAAATTAGGCTTCCATGGTGAACCACTTTTAATATATATATATATATATATATATATATATATTCTTTCTGTACTTATGCTATACTTTGTATCATAATTTTATATCCAACTAAAATTTGACAAATAGACATTAGTGCACATATATACATCATAAAATGCCATATTAACATCCAATCAAAATGATATATTTAAATAAGGTTTGAACATCAATCTTTATACACAGTAAAAGCAAACAAATGTTTGATCTGCAATATCGCATTTACTCATCCATATTGCTAGAAAATTGTTCATGGCCTTGGACAAGAAGTTGTCCTATTAACTAATAGCTTATTGTCATACCTTCCTAGAGCATCCTTTTTCTCGCAAAAGCAGGTAGCAATGTTTGGGGATATTGCCACCTCGTGGCTCTTATTAACATCAATACATTATTTCTGAATAAGTAAAATGTTTGTGTGTGTGTGTTGTGGTTCACAAACCGCCATTGGGGCTACTACGTCCATGGGAATAAATCGCAAGGGGCCAAACCGAAGGGTGTACACCCCGTTCACTATGATTATGGAGCTAACTCGATGGGGACATCAAGTGAGGCCCTTATATAGAAATTTATATCCACCTGAGGATTTGACCCCAAGACTTTCTACTCACAACTTATAGCGCTCATCCACTTGAGCTAGCCCATCGGGATACATATATATAAACAATTTATTTATTTAAAAAAATTGATACAAAAATTAAAAATCAACAATTAAAATTATATTTTACTTTTGCGACAAAAGAATGAGTGGGCCTAACACTTAAGAGCATGTGTTTCCTACTAAGAGGTCATATGTTCAAATCTGGAGAGGGTAGGGTATGCACACCTTCATAAACTTTAGCAATTACATCGCCGCATAGAAGGGCTCACTTATCCCACAAACAAGGGAGTCTCATATAACAACTTTGGTGTCTAGCTTAGTTGTGGCCTTCAAAATAGATTTTATTGTTGTTGTTGTTGTTGTTGTTGTTTTATTGTTATTATTATTATTATTATTATTTTAAGGTCATAGCCAAGCCAGACACCACTTTAGTATATGAGACCCCCTTGTTTGTGGGGTTATCATAGACCAAATTGGTGTATGGCTTGGTTGTAACCTTAAAAATAGAACGAGTATAGATCCGTCTTAACTATGGCTATACCAAGCCCCGAGGGGGATCAATTCTCTTGAGGTGCAAACCCTTTTTAATTTATAGAAATGTCTAATAAGTATTCATACTTGGGAGGGAAATTGCCAACTTTCTTAAGTAATTTCAAATAGGGTAAATATTAGTAGAAGAATGAGTTGACACACATTAATAATCATATAATCAAATACTTTTCCAAAAATTTCTTTACTTGTCTTTCTTTAAAACTAATAATGAATATTAAGAGCATGTAATGAGTAAAATAATCCATATAAAATTTTAAAATCTAGATTTAGAGAATAAATTGGAATTTGAAAAACATTTTACCATCAAATGAAGATTTTAAACATTTATCCAAATGTTTTTGAGAAATGACTTGTTTTTCTCTATAACTAAAAATGAACATTTACACGTTAGGGTTAACCTTGACTTGCCGATGAGAAAAGATGTAAGTGCTTTAAGGCACATGGTTTTACTTGCGGTGGTTTCTTGCTAGTTGTATTTGCAATTAAAGAGCGTTATAAATATGGTTGTAATATTCCATTATAATGAAAACCTTGGTCGACCAATAATAAATTTATTATTGAAGGTTGGTTTTTCCCTACAATTTTTCTTTTTACTACTCAATTGGCAAGATTGTGAGTATACCCTAATATGATTGTATATTTATATGAGTATAATACTTTTTATTTTTTATTTTTTAATTATAAGCTCACATGTTATAAGTTGTTTTATTTTTTACTTTTTACTATTATTATTTTTATTGAGCCTACATGTGCGACCTAAACTTTACAGATAATTATTATTATTATTATTATTCTTTTAAGGTCACAACCAAGCAAGACACCAATTTGTTATATGAGGCCCCCTTGTTTGTGGGACAAGGGTCCGCCTCTACACAAATATTTAACTACTAAAGTCTACAGAGGTATGCATACCCTATCCTTGTGTGATTTGAACCTATGACCTCTCAAAAGAAAACACGTGTTCTTCAAGGTTAGATCCACTCAAGTAATGCATAGAAACCCATAATTGTCCATAAAACACACAAATTTAAAACAAAATTTATAAAAAATAATAAATAAACACTACACCCATTTTAAATTATTATTTTAAATATTTGTAATTAATAAAAACAAATTATTAAATATTCAAATAAAAATCAATATAAAATATAATTACTTCATGTTAAAAACTGAAAATTATATTCTCCTCTCTTAACAAAGATGAATTTATAAATAATAGAGAACCTCTCTTAACAAAGAGAGATTTAAAAACAACACAAAAGTCCAAAACAAGAATATAAGACACATAAATCTCAAACAAAATTCATATGAAATCATGTGGATATATGAAGACTAAGAGTTAAACCCACTTACATCCAAATAAGATTCGCTACATAGCAACATTTCCCTTCCATTAGTCCTTGTTTTTTATTGGCTAAAGAAACAACTTTTTGGTGAGTATGGGAAAAACTTGTGTTTAGAGATGCCATAGTTGAATCTATTAGAAAACTCTATCATAGAAAAATGTTCTTGAACTATCATAGAAAAATGTACTTGAACTATTAGTAATGTTACTATAAGTTAACATCATGATACTAGTAATAATTATGATAATAAAGACGCTAACATGGGGTTAGGGGTGAAGATGGTCATGTTATTGACCCTGAAACAAGTGTTAGAGCTATTGGTTTATTTCTTGGTTTAGCAATGTTGTGAACGTAACAATTTTTGGAAACACAGTGATGTGCCTATGCTCAAAATGATGGTGAAATAGCTTGAATATTTAAACCACAAAGTTAACTTAGGTTTGTCATAAGTTAAAATTTTACGTGTATATTTTTGGTCCAATGAAACAATGAAAGAATGTGTTTAGCAACCTTTACTTCCTAAAGAATATCTCCTAAAGTTAAGAGATGATCATTTATTTGATGGTTATGTTTGAACTTTGGTTTTCCCTTTACATGGAGCTTTCTTGATTCAACTAACTTAGAAAATTAGGCTTCAAACAATAAACTCAAGGGGGAATAAATAAAATACAACCTTTACTTCCTAAAGAATATCTCCTAAAGTCAAGACATGATCACTAACTTAGAAAATTAGGCTTCAAACAATAAACTCAAGGGAGAATAAATAAAATACAACCTTTACTTCCTAAAGAATATCTCCTAAAGTCAAGACATGATCATTTATTTGATGGTTATGTTTGAACTTTGATTTTCCCTTTACATGGAGCTTTCTTGATTCAACTAACTTAGAAAATTAGGCTTCAAACAATAAACTCAAGGGAGAATAAATAAAATATATTATCTTAATGACAAAATATATCAATAATAATAGTTTGGAAAGCTAGAGTAATTAATCTCCATAATATTAACTAAAAGATAATTCAAATATCCATAATTACAGAATAATAAATTGATAACCAAATATTATTATTAATTATATTAGATTAAATAATAACCTTTGCATAATAGACCTAAATATGGCTAATAAAGATATCTATGTTACTTGAGCAATGGAGAACACATATGTGTTTATGAATTTATGATATGACCATAAGATCATTCAAAGGGTGCAATAAAAGCATGTAATAGTGTTGTTGTGTGTAAACGAAAGTGTGGACTGATTTCAAATCTCTTTCAAGATATTCCAAAGATGAGTGTGAGAATTTGGCAATAATATTTTTTTCCCTTTGAGTTGTCACCGAAAAAGGAAAAGGTTATTCACCTCAAAATACATTGTTTTGAATTGAGAACTGTGAGTTGCTCATATTTCTAAGGTGAAATAGTGACCAACCACTAAATTTGAGTAAAATGCATGCCACAAAAGATGATAAATGCACTAACGATTCAAATATTACAATGTATCACCACTTATGAATGCATTGATATTAATGATCATCTTTTTATAATTTTATTCATATTAATGATATTGGATTTCTTCATATTAAATGACTATAATAAATCAACCACTTATTAATTAAAAGAATTTCAATTTATTATAACAAATCAACCACTATTAATTGAAAGAATTTCAACTATTTATATTAAAAATTAAAAAAAAAAAGATTAAGCTTAAACTCTTAACTCTATATTTTCTATCTGTTATTAATTTATAAAACATTAATTAAACAAAGTGTTAATGTTCTCTTACATTTTCTTCAACAAAAAGATTGACCCCAATTAAATATATTCAAAAGAAATAGGTGGATACACCTTGTCCTAGACACCTCCAAGATTAATGATGTGCTAAATGATTTTAAGAATGTCAATTGTTTCACCAATTTGGATCTCAAATTGGGACAACACCAAGTACAAATAAAAGAGAAAGACACCTAAAAACATTCTTGAAAAGGAAAGGTCTATAAAAATTTATAAAACATTAATTAAACAAAGTGTTAATGTTCTCTTACATTTTCTTCAACAAAAAGGATCGACCCCAAATAAATATATTCAAAAGAAATAGGTGGATACACCTTGTCCAAGACACCTCCAAGATTAATGATGTGCTAAATTATTTTAAAATGTCAATTGTTTCACCAATTTGGATCTCAAATTGGGACAACACCAAGTACAAATAAAATAAAAGAGAAAGACATCTAAAAACATTCTTGAAAGGGCAAGGTCTATAAGAACTATTCTTAATGCATTGTTTCTTAATAAATATAGTCCATTATGTGTTTTTTAATACACTAAATTACATTCTTGTTTTAATAATAAAATTGCATTGTTATTTTCTCCAATCCTTTACCATAGGAATTTATTTGGAAAGGATTCCTACAAATTATGTTTATATCTCTTAAACATATTCCTTCTATCCTTGGAATGAATGAGTGTCATTTTTCCTTGTACCCATAGTATTTCTCATTGTCATAAATGCATTCCAACATTGTAAGATAGTTGGTTAAAATTTTTAATCATCAAGTCAACTAATGTAGAAAACATAGTTGATTGCCTTCAAAGCTGGTAAAAATGGACAATATTTCCCTCTCTATATAGCTAAGTTTAAACTCATAGTTATGCCCAACGCATACAACTATGTAAGAATGGAGAATATTTCATTCTATGTAAAGCCAATTTTAGACTAACACCATACAAGCGTGGTAGATTCTCTAATAAAGCACAAAATTTAACCAAGAAATTAAAACCAACGCTATATATATATTCTTTATGCACTTGTCCATTGGGCATAGCTTGGGTGGTTGGGAGATTTGGTTGTTGCACTCCCCATCCGGGTTCGAATCCCACCAGGGACATTTGCTCCTTGGGAGCCATTGTATGTAATGAAATATTAGGCCGGTGAGTTGTTTATCGTGATTAATGATGCCCAAGTTCACTTATACTTTCCTAGCGAGTATAAGATATTTTTCCAAGTGGACATAGCCATGGTATAAAATTAGGCTTCCATGGTGCACCACTTTTAAAAAATATATACATATATATATATATATATATATATATATATATATATATATTCTTTCCGCACTTATGCTATACTTTGTATCATAATTTTATATCCAACTAAAATTTGACAAATATACATTAGTGCACATATATACATCATAAAATGCCATATTAACATCCAATCAAAATGATCTACTTAAATAAGGTTTGAGCATCAATCGTTATACACAGTAAAAGCAAACAAATGTTCAATCCGCAATATTGAATTTACTCATCCATATTGCTAGACAATTGTTCATGGCCTTGGATAAGAAGCTCTCCTATTAACTAATAGCTTTTTGTCATTCTTCCTAGAGCATCCTTTTTCTCGCAAAAGTAGGTAACAATGTTCGGGGATATTGCCACCTCGTGGCTCTTATTAACATCAATACATTATTTTTGAATAAGTAAAATGTTTATGTGTGTGTGTGTGTTGTGGTTCACAAACCCCCATTGGGGCTACTACGTCCATGGGAAGAAATCGCAAGGGGCCAAACCAAAGGGTGTACACCCCATTCACTATGATTATGGAGCTAACTCGATGGGGACATCAAGTGACGCCCTGATATAGAAATTTATATCCACCCAAGGATTTGACCCCGAGACTTTCTCCTCACAACTTACAGCACTCAACCACTTGAGCTAGCCCATCGGGCTATATATATATAAACAATTTATTTATTTAAAAAAAATGATACAAAAATAAAAAATCAACAATTAAAATTATATTTTCCTTTTGTGACAAAAGCATGAGTGGGACTAACACTTAACAACATGTGTTTCCTGCTAAGAGGTCATATGTTCAAATTTGGAGGGGGTAGGGTATGCACACCTTCATAAACTTTAGCAATTACATCGTCGCACAGAAGGGGTCACTTATCCCACAAACAAGGGAGTCTCATACAACAACTTGGTGTCTAGCTTAGTTGTGGCCTTCAAAATAGACTTGATTGTTGTTGTTGTTGTTGTTGTTTTATTGTTATTATTATTATTATTATTTTAAGCTCATAGCCAAGCCAGCCACCACTTTAGTGTATGAAACCCCCTTCTTTGTGGGGTCTCATAGACCAAATTGGTGTATGGCTTGGTTGTAACTTAAAAAATAGAACCAGTATAGCTCCATCTTAACTATGGCTCTACCAAGCCTCGAGAGGGATCAAGTTCTCTTGAGGTGCAAACCCTTCTTAATTTACAGAAATGTTTAATAAGTATTCATACTTGGAGGGAAATTGCCAACTTGCTTAAGTAATTTCAAATAGGGTAAATATTAGTAGAAGAATGAGTTGAGTAACATTAATATTCATATAATCAAATACTTTTCCAAAAATTGTTTTACTTATCTTTCTTTAAAACTAATAATGAATATTAAGAGCACGTAATGAGTAAAATAATCCATATAAAATTTTAAAATCTAGATGTAGAGAATAAATTGGAATTTGAAAAACATTTTACCATCAAATGAAGATTTTAAACATTTATCCAAATGTTTTTGAGAAATGACTTGTTTTTCTCTATAACTAAAAATGAACATTTACATGTTAGGGTTAACCTTGACTTGCAGATGAGAAAAGATGTAAGTGGTTTAAGGCACATGGTTTTATTGGCCCATGGTTTCATGCTAGTTGTATTTGCAATTAAAGAGCGTTATAAATATGGTTGTAATATTCCATTGTAATGGAAGCCTTGGTGGACCAATAATAAATCTATTATTGAAGGCTGGTTTTTTCCCTACAATTTTTCTTTTTACTACTCAAGTCAATTGAATTTTACTACTCAATTGGTAAGACTGTGAGTATGCCCTAAGATGGTTGTATATTTATATGAGTATACTATTTTTTATTTTTTATTTTTTAATTATAAGCTAACATGTTATAAGTTGTTTTATTTTTTTACTTTTTATTATTATTATTTTTATTGCGGAGACATGTGTGACTTAGCTTTACAGATATTATTATTATTATTATTATTATTATTATTCTTTTAAGGTCACAACCAAGCAAGACACCAATTTGGTATATGAGGCCCCCTTGTTTGTGGGACAAGGGTCCGCCTCTACACAATGATTTAACTACTAAAGTCTACAAAACTCTACATACCCTACCCTTGTCTGATTTGAACCTATGACCTCTCAAAAGAAAACATGTGTTCTTAAAAGTTAGGTCCACTCAATCAATGCATAGAAACCCATAATAGTCCATAAAACAAACAAATTTAAAACAAAATTTATAAAAATTAATACATAAACACTACACCCATTTTAAATTATTATTTTAAATATTTGTAATTAATAAAAAAATATTGAATATTCAAATAAAAATCAGTATAAAATCTAATTACTTCATGTTAAAAACTATAATCCATAATGAAAATTATACTCTCCTATACTCTCCTCTCTTAACAAATATGGATTTATAAACAACACAGAACTTCTCTTAACAAAGAGAGATTTAAAAACAACACAAAAGTCCAAAACAAGAATATAAGACACATAAATCTCAAACAAAATTCATATGAAATCATGTGGATATATGAAGACTAAGAGTTAAACCCACTTACATCCAAGCAAGATTTGCTACATAGCAACATTTCCCTCCCATTAGTCCATGTTTTTTATTGGCTAAAGAAACAACTTTTTGGTGAGTATGGGAAAAACTTGTGTTTAGAGATGTGACAATTGAATCTATTAGAACCTCTATTATATAAAAATGTAATTGAACTATCATAGAAAAATGTACTTGACCTATTAGTAATGTTACTATAAGTTAACATCATGATACTAGTAATAATTATGATAATAAAGACACTAACCTGGGGTTAGGGGTGAAGATGGTCATGTTATCGACCCTGAAACAAATCTTAGAGCTATTGGTTTATTTCTTGGTTTAACAACATTGTCCACGCAACAATTTTTGGAAACACAGTGATGTGCCTATGCTCAAAATGATGGTTAAATAATGTAGCTTGAATATTTAAATCACAAAGTTAACTTAGGTTTGTCATAGGTTAAAAGTTCACGTGTATATTTTTGGTCCAATGAAACAGCTAAAGACTGTGTTTAACAACCTTTACTTCCTAAAGAATATCTCCTAAAATCAAGACATGATCATTTATTTGATGGTTATGTTTGAACTTTGATTTTCCCTTTACATGGAACTTTCTTGATTCAACTAACTTAGAAAATTAGGCTTAAAACAATAAACTCAAGGGATAATAAATAAAATACGACCTTTTACTTCCTAAAGTCAAGACATGATCATTTATTTGATGGTTATGTTTGAACTTTGATTTGCCCTTTACATGGAGCTTTCTTGATTCAACTAACTTAGAAAATTAGTCTTCAAAGAATAAATAAAATACAATAGGCTAATGAAAAAATATCTCAATAATAATAGTTTGGAAAGCTACAGTAATTAATCTCCATAATATTAACTAAAAGATAATTCAAATATCCATAATTATAAAATAATAAATCGATAACCAAATATTATTATTAATTATATTAGCCTAAATAATAACCTTTGCGTAATAGACCTAAATATGGCCAATAAAGACATGTATGTTACTTAAGCAATGGAGAACACATATGTGTTTATGAATTTATGATATGACCATAAGATCATTCAAAGGGAGCAATAAAAGCGTGCAATAGTGTTGTTGTTTGTTCACGAAAGTGTGTACTGATTTCAAACCTCTTCCAAGATATTCTGCACTCTTGAGGTAAAGATGAGTGTGAGAATTTGGCAAAAATATTTTTTTCCCTTTGAGTTGTTACCGAAAAAGGAAAAGGTTATTCACCTCAAAACACATTATTTTGAGGTCTTCATGATGCTAAACACCCTAATGGAATTGAGAACTGTGAGTTGCTCATATTTCTAAGGTGGAATAGCGACCAACCTCTAAATTTGAGTAAAATGCATGCCACTAAAGATGAGGCATTCTGGATAAACCTTGGTCCACGCTTCTGAAATATAACTTTTAACTATCGTGAGTATTCATGCCATTATGGTAAAGTCCAAAGTTCAATTCACATGTTTACGCCCGATTGAAGTTTTTCCCAAATCAACCCACCCTTCTTCTTGTGAGGGAGCACTGGTCCCACTGTTACCATTGAGCAGAGTGGAATACAATAGAAGTGACAACAAGAAATACATAATTTCGAAATTTGAATGGAAAATGGGTGATAAATGTGGAGTTTTCAAAGAAAACGGTACTGAATTCCAGAGCAACAATGGCGAGAAGGATGCCTCCAAGACCTTTTATTGAAAGCGAAAAATATGCGGGTGAAGAATGGATACTTCAAGTTCTCAAGCAAATGATGCTTCAGACTGTATATCAGACAGATGGGGCACCAATCATTCTGAGGACGGAGCAGGGTTTTTGGAGAATGGGTCGCTTGTTAAATAGGCTTCCACCAACTCGAGTAAGAATCTGATGGATTGGACGCATTATAGGGCCATGGCAGGGTGTTTTCATTATCCTCTTTTCCACTGAAAGAGTATGTCGGTTCTGTAAGTAAACAATGAACTACATTCCAAGAGTTCAAATGGGATTGACCTAAAACACTTAATAAGTGCACGACCACTAGTATCAAAATGAAAATCCGTAATTTTTGAACGCTTATTGTATCTTATGGATGGTTATCAGAGGGCATACGATGGATTCGACGACATGTTTATTTTGAAGTGAGCAATGTTTTATTGTATTTAGATATATGCTCAGACCAGTTAGCTCTATGGAATCTATATTGGGATTTTTTCTTTTTGTATTGACTGTGTCTTTTGACTGGGACGACTCATGGCATATTATTTTTATACGTTTATATCAATTATGTCTACTTTTGCATATATGTAATTGGGAGTGTGGAGTATTACAAAATATGCAATAGCTATGACGATTATCTACTAGTCTAAGCTCCATCCTTACCTACCCATGGCCCAAAAGCTCCATCCTTACCTACCCATGGCCCAAAACTATATTTAATCGCAGATACCATAACCGCGACTTCAAAAGTGAAACAGACATTGGAAACCTCTTACACACCAAGCACCAAGCATAATTTCTTGCAACCAAACTATAGCAGGAAACAAAAATCCATGACCATATTATAAACTCAACAGATGTGAACACCATGGGAGATTCGAACCCAGTACCTCATTTTTCGAAGTTGAATTCTAGTTCGAACTATTATTCTCAGAACTATAAACACATGTATGTAGCACCAGGACAAGCATTTGATATTGTCTTTCATGTTTGTTTTGTGGTTATACTCTACGACCTCTTCTGGACCTTTATAGGGAGAACTGGGGTTCAGGCCTTCCAGGGGAATTTATTACCGTCGTCAATATATTTTCAAGAATTTATTTGTTATTTGGTTTCTCATTGAATATAACCCCGATTCTTACCATCTCATAGGATATTACAAGTGATCTCTTATTGTGCAGATAGGTTTATACATGTTTTGCTTGAATGGAAGAGGTTTGGGCAGGCTCCAAAAAATTCAGCCATTGTCATTACAAATTTGATCTTGCTTATATAAGTCCTTCCTCTTGATAAAAGTTGGGATATTTTTTGTGGATGTGTGATTTAAAATTGTGGATAGAACCCAAATGGATGCAACAAGTCATCTATGTTCTTTCTGAGTGGAATGGTCAACTAAGGTATCTAGCTTTATAGAGATAACGACTTTATGGGTTGATTCCATGGTATATTTAGCTAGCTTTAAATCAGAATCCTAATTTCAATCAGTGCATTTTCATTCCTATTCCATTAGAGCCTTCTTATGGTCTATCTGCTAACTAACTTATTTGATGTTAGGTCAGAAATAATGTGCAAGTCCCTGGTTTGGTTTCTCTTACACTATGGCATCAACATTTCTGTTCCACGTTAATATGCCTATTAATCTCTGTAAAATCCATTATTTTATCCTCTTGATTGCTTTATTAAATGATTCATTTAGTCAAATATTCATAAAACATAACCCCCCATTAAACATATGGCATATTCATTTAGTGAGCTCTTACTCCTCGTACGTCTGACCAATGCAAGTAGAAATTTGAAACCGAGAATGGGAAGCTATCAACATTGTATGGCTACATAGGACTGCAGATTTTATAGTCTCTCTTGAGCAAAACTAGAAGGATAAGGTTGGAACACATTGTCTTGAGATATTGTATACTATTTTTAAAATTTTGAATAAAATAATTGCAACTAATTAAATAATAATATAATTCTTTAATATTTTTTTTTAACATGAATTGGTAATTTTATTAAAAAAAGAGAATTGCTAATTTTTTGGCCTTAACCAATCAACCTATTTACAATTTCTGGGAAGGCCTTAAACTTAAAAAATTTTTACAAAAAGGGAGAAAATCACCCAGTTAAACAATATTCAGCTGCTGTAGAATTACAGGATAGGATGGAAATAACTATCTTCCCCATTGATACTGAGAAAACCTTGAGGCAAAAGACATGCTTTGTTGGCCAGGTCATCTGCAAGGTGATTTTGATCCCAAAGGATGTGGAAAGAATTAGCCTTTTCTAAGCCTTTCAATAAAATCCTGGTTCTCTGCAAAATGATATTCAAGGAAGAATTATTTATTCTATCAACTAAATTTAAGGATTTTATCAAAATCTCTGAATCACCAAAGATTTGCACTGACTTATATCCCTTCTTCAAAACCAGATGGCTTGCGAAGAGAAGGCCGTAGCCTTCATCCTAATTATTGGACAATGTTCCAAGTCCCCAGTTGAACCTAATAGAAGACAATCTATCCAGTGAGAGTAGACCAATCCCCCAGCTCCTGAGACTCGAGAATTTCCTTTGGAAGCACCGTTAAAGAAAATTACTGCTCACAGAGATTTCATCCAAAAAAATTTAAAATCCTCATTACTCCCATGAAGCCTCCAAGAAGGAATGCCAACAGGTTTAGAAAACTTCAGTAAATTTCCCACAGCTTAAATGCTAGAACTTCTCCATAAGGTAACACTCAAACAAGAGAGCGTGAGGCCAGATACTTTAGCAAACAACGAAAGAGATTTGATGGCCACGACCTGGGAAATTGGCCTCTCCTCATTGAAGATAGAGCTGTTTCGAGCTAACCATATTGTCCACCACGTGATTTTTACAATTGAATGCCAGCTCTTGTGTAAAACTGCACGAGAATATTTAGATGGTCGTCGATCGTGCCATGCCAGGTAAAAATCAAGGACTGTTTTTTGTGGAGGAATCAAGATTTGAACCCCACGAAGAACTATGGACCAAACATTTTTTGAAAAGACACAATCTACTAGAATATGGTCCACTGTCTCCAAAGCTGCTTTGCAAAAACAACAGTGAAACGGGCCATTGAAACCTCATTTCTGAAGGTTGTCTCCTATCAGTATTTTTTGGTGCAAAGATAACCAAGAAAATAAATTTACCTTTGATAAACAATGAGAATACGAAACCATTTTCCAAATCGCTGGAGGAAGGAAAGAGGAATGAGTTGTATAAGATCCTTGAATCCATTGGCTGTTGAGTATAATCCATCAGGACCCCATCCCCAGCAAACCTGTTGATAAAGGTGAATGGGAGCGAGACCTGATAGAGCAGATAACAGCAATGATTTTTTAGAGTTGAAACAAGCAGGAAGGTCCGGTACTGACCAGCCTACCCAATCACCATCTATGTCCCAGGAACAAATATCTGCAAGACAGAGCAGACCTTTGTTTTTTTCCTAGTTCTGAATCTCTGCAAGCTGGATGGCGTTGGAAACAGGTGGTTTCCTAGTTATTTTATCCTCCCAAAGATATATCTTCTTCCCATTTCCACGGGTTCGATATAACTAAATATTGAAAGATTCAAAACATTTTCTACAGGAATTACAAATACCAGAGCCTGATGAAGTGTTAGCTAAAGTAATATTCCTCAAAGATATACCCTTTAGGTATTTCATCCTAAAAATCCTAGTGATTTTTGTCCTGATAAAGCTGCCAAATTAGCCATCCTAGGATCACGAATTTGTAATCCTCCTTATGAAAGGAGCCGCTTAATAACTTCCCAGCTGACTAGGTGCATATTTTTTTGGCCACCTTTACCTCCACTCCATAGAAAATATCTCAATAATTTTGAAATCTGACCCGAGATGGATTTTGGGGCTAGCAACAAGATAGATTAGAAAATGGGAAATGCTGAAAGGACTGACTTGATCAAAATTAATTTCCCAGCTTTAGTTAGCCATTGTCCACCCCAAAAAGCAATTTTTTCCTTTGACTTTGCAAACACCTCGAGCCACAAAGAGGGAGGGGACGAACCAAGAGTTAAAGGGAGTTCCAAATACTTTATCTTCTCCCACTTGAAAAAGCCAGGAAGTCCCAAGAAATTTGAAATTTGGAGTATTACCGAAAATTCAACATTCCATCCATAGACGACACTTTTTGTTTTGTTAATCAATGCTCCTAAAATGTGGCAGACTTTATTGAGGATAACATGGAAGGCCTGGGCAATCTTCATTGAGGCTCCTCCAAGAAAGAGAGAGTCATCCCATGAAAAAAGCATGATTAATTGGGTCCACACCCCTAGCAATCTTAATCCTTGGAAGATACCCAGCTTCCTTTTCTACAATGAGTTTACAGCTGATTGATTCAACCATCAAAATATATAGGAAAGGAGACATCGGGAAACCTTGATGTAGACCTCTAGTTGGTTTGAAAAAATCAGTGGATCTACCATTAACTAAAGGTGCAATCCAAGGCTTTTCAGTGCAGGATTTGATCAGGTTTACAAACTTGGGGAAAAAACCAAAGGATAGCAGAACCTCATAAAGGAAGGGGAGCTTTACTCAATCAAAAGCATTCTTCATGTCTAGCTTTATTAAAATACCTTTCTCCTTTCTTTGGAAGCTTGAGTGGATGGATTCTTGAACTTGAATGACATTATCCACTAGGTTCTTCCATTTAACGAAACCCCCCTGTAAGGGAGAGATCAACTTACCTAGCAGGAGCTTAAATTTGTTAGCTAATAGCTTGGCTAGAATCTTATAGGAAGCATTACACAGTGAAATAGGATGAAATCTATCAAAGGAAGAAGGATTAGCTTACTTTGGAATGAGGGCTAAGAAAGTAGAGTTGGTGCACCCACCAACTGTGTGCCAACTTTACCTTTTTTTTTTAAAGGTAGACACTATACGGATAAGATCTGACTTGATAATGGGCCAGCAGACTTTGTAAAAGTGTATTGAAAAACCGTCCGAGCCAGGAGCATTATCAAACTCCATAGCCCAAATGACTTCAATAATTTCTTTTTTCAAAAAAGGGTTCATTAAATTAATATTGTCCTCAAGGCTGATTAGAAAAGGGATGTTATCCAGAAATTCAGAAGACACCTCATCCCCATATAGACCATATTCATGAAACAAGTGTTGAAAGTGGATGCTAGCTGACTATTTGAGAAGATCTTGCCCTTTGATGAGGACCCCATCACCAATAGAAATTTTTGAAATATGGTTTCAAGAGAGGCTATTTCTTAACTGGCGATGGAAGTGAGCAGAATTCTTATCCTCTGCCACCAGCCAAAGACTTCTAGATTTCCACCTTAGTTGTTCCTCCTCATCCTTGAAATATTTAGTGGATTTGAACTGAGCAAGTCGCTCCTGATCTAGAAGAGAAGAGGAGATATCACAATTTTCCATGTTGATTTGAAGTTCAGTTAACTCATCCACGCTTTCCTTTCTGCAGGTCGTTGGAGTAGAGGGGCTTTTACCCATTCCTTCAACGCGACTTTTGTTTTTTTCAATTTCTGCTCAAAAACATAACTGGGAGATCCAACAATGAATTGAGACCAGACCTGAGATACAATATCCAAAAACCCAGCTCGCTCAATCCAAATTAGGCTGAACCTTAACGGAATTGGCCCTAAATTCTCTTCAAACTCAAACAACAGAGAGATAGGGTGATGGTCTGACGTTAGCTTAGGAAGAATTTTTGAAGAAATGATTTTATCGTCCATCAGAGTGCTATGAATAAGGAATCTATCAAGTTTGGCTAAGATACTAGCGACCCCCACCCTGTGATTTGACCATGTGAAACACCCAGTCTTGGGCTTTAAATCGATCAAGTAAAAATCTCAAATCAAATCTTCCACATAATCCTTCATTTGATCCTTATCCTTACCACGCAAGCCTCCTTTTTTCATTTGGTGCTAAAGTAATATTCAAATCACTTGCTAAAACTATATTAACACATTGTAACTATGGCCCTCGTCCCTATACATATCAAAACATTTAAATAAGTAATACCAAATCTACAACCCTATCAACACTATGTGAATAGCCATGACATCCATTGGAGGGTTCCATCTAAAGCTACGACCCCTCGCTTACACAAATTAAAACAAAAATATAAAACCCATTACAACCTGTCAACGATATACCAACAGCGATGATTTACAATCGAATGGTTACACCCATTGTCAGCTCTTATATTTTTAAATACACAGTATAACCATTAAAAAAAATAGGATTTACATAGTCGTGCACCCAAGGCCTTGCACCACGTTCCTACTTTCCCAGCTGGATTAGAGTCAAGGATTCTCTGATGCCATGCGCCATTTGCACCTTTTCCTCAATGCTGCGTGCAAGAAGAATACGAACCGTCCAAAAAGGATTGGCCACTAGGGGCCTCCATTGGTGAATCTCAGACTCCCATAGCAGTTCAATTTCTTTGGCTGCAATCTGAGCTTCAACCACTGTCAGGATATCGACCATTTACTACGCCCCCCAATTAAACATTAGAGGGACCGAATTATCATTGGTAGGTGGGGCGTTAGCAGAAGAGCTAGCCGAAGGCATATTCCCCCCCTCAATTCTTACTCCCTCCCCCTCACGTCACCGAACTCACCATTGTTGAGCCATGATCTCACGGGGAAAATAGTTACGAGTGGCCTACAAATAACTATAATAAAGTTGATTCTTGAACAGGATGATCTAGTCTTTATCCATGGGTAAATTTATAACCATTCCACTCTTCTGGGTGATGTATCCTGCCATCATCCATTCTGATTGATGTTTCCATTTCGCACCCATTAGAGCATCGACCTTATAGACCCAGAGCCCATTATTCTTTGCCAGATCCACCTTACCTTGCGAAAGATAAACAACCCTTTCCCCCATTGATGGCTGCCTCGTACGGGTTTTTTTGCTTTTAACAGTCCAAGAGAAAATGCTTGAAATTAACCCACTGGTATTCCCAAAGGGAAAATTCCCACACCCCGCTCTGTACTCGACTACTGCCAAGAGAGGCATCCTTATTTATAGTGTCCAGTCCTCGAATCGGGCCTATGTGGCACCTTTTGTCTATGTTTTCTCCATACACTTACCACTCGTCCTAACCATATCATCGTCATACTTGGAGTTAATGCCAAGTGGTGTAGTCATCTCCTCAAATCCTCCCACACCTGCCACAGATATGGGGGGAGAATCATCATCATTCCCAATCACGTGTCTTGCTTGAGTCAGCCTAGCCATGACATGGGTATCATGCATGTGGAGGGATGTGTCGGATAGTTTATTTGAAGCAAGGGAATGATTACACCTAGCTGTCATCAGGGATGATAGATCATACACCTCTTTTGGGTGATCCCCTTCCATCCTGCCTACATCCTCCTCCGCCAACTCTTCACATCATATCCAGATCGTGTGCCATTCCTTTTTGTCATTGATCACTTATGCATGGAAAGAATTATTCCTGCCAACCCTTTAGTTGGAAAGAGCATCTCCCACCCTATTACCAGTTCTTTTAACATCTGTGAATTGGAGCATTGGGGTTCCCAATAACATCCTTTTAAGCTCTGTAAGCCAGCCTTCCCACCTCCAATTTTTGGAGACTTGGGAAATGGCTTCCCCATGTTGGAGTCTTTTGGAAATATTAGTGATTACCAGGGAGTCCCCTTCCACATTTAATGGAGTCTTTTGCTGCTATAAGGACCACGATAACCCATTGATGAGCCCTTCTAACTTTGCCAAATTGTTAGTGTTGGTTGCAATGTTGCCCCAAAAGATGCTGAGAACTATGCCCTTAGAGTTCCTAATGGCTCGTCCAAATCCTGTAGGGCATGGATTTCCTTTTGCAACTCCATCAAAGTTAATTTTGAAAGATCCAACCGATGGACACTGCCAATATTCTGAGCTATGAGGGGGATTGAGCGTTGTTTTGAGACGATAATTGTTCACAAGTAACTTAAAAGTTCCCCATTCATAAAGAATTTAACTTTCATTTGCCTCTACTGCAAAATCTTCCTGGGTCCAAATATTTAAAGTTATTGTTTCTTTTAAGTGTGTTTCAATCAACGTCCAAATTTCCTCAACAGTCTATGTTTATTTTTGAAGATTCTTATGTTTTGAGTTTTCCATATTTCCCAAACCGTGAAGCCAGGGAACAACTCCCAGACCTTGTTCGTGATTTTTTTTTTGAAGGCTTTCTTCAATCATTCTTCTATTCTTATATCAGGGTGACCTTTATGTCTATGATTCTTTTTGAACATCCCTACACATTTTTCCCAGATGGTTTCCACTATTGGACATTTGTCGAGAAGGTGTTTTATGGTTTCATTACTTGTTTAATAAAGGCAACACCTTGATGGACCCATGACCCCCCGTGGCTGAATATTGTCCCATGTGAGAATGCGTCTTTTGAGATGAAGCCAGCTGAAAGCTGCCACTTTGGGCCACCATCTCCCACCCCATATTTTCCTCCATTCTGTGAGTTTCAGTTAGCATCACAATAGCTTCTTTAGCATTGAAGTTTCCCAGATTGGTATACCCCCATCTGAGCTTGTCCAGTCCTGCATTCCTGGGATATTCCTGGAGAAAAGTTCATTGTAAAAATATTCAATGTTCTCCTCTGGTACAAGAGCTTGGCACCATTCCTTTTTTTTCCAGGTCCTAAAGAGTTTGTCGAGGGAGCCAGAATCCCAAAATTCCTCCACCTTTTTCATCAAACTATTATGAAGATGTTAGATTATCACAGGGATGTCATCCCGACTAGATATACAAGGGTCCTGATGCTAGGAATATCTAGCAAACAACACAGTCCTTCCATCTCTGACCTCCTAGAAACTATGACTTTGAATGAGGCTTCGATCTTCCTGATCCGATTTCCAAATGCTGGAGCCGGGGACATTTTCTCTCTATTTGATCAACAATTGTTTAGGCCAATGAGGAGCATATTTCTTGTGCCACAGTTTAGCCCATGGATCCTCCTCATTGTTTATATTTTCCCACCAGATTTTGGCTCCCATAGCTTTGTTTATATCTAATGGATCTCGTAGTCCTAATCCCCCAACTTCTTTAGGTTTGCATATGGTTTTCCAATCCACTAGTGGCCACTTTATGTGTCCGTCTATTTCCTCGCACAGGAATTTTCTTTGGATATTCCTTATCTATTTTATCACTGATTTTTGTGCAGCCAGTACAGAAAAGAGATAGAGTGACATAGCTTGTAGGACAGATTTTACCAGGATGAGTTTTCTTGGGAAGTTAAGGGCTCTAAAAGTCTAGTGACTCAGCTTCTACTTAATTTTTTCCAGAAGGTCCTTCCATGAATTTTCCTTATAGTGGATTTAGCTAACGGTGCCCCTAAATATTTTAGAGGGAAGCCCTTCTTTTGAGAACTCCATAATTCTGAGGATATTTTTTTTGGTGATTTTCAGAGTGTTGAAGAAGTAGACCTAGGATTTGTCCTTATTAATTTCAAGTCCACTGGCCTCAAGGAAGGTATCAAGCCCCTCTTTTAGATCGTGGGCCTCCTATAGTAGAAGGTCCCATAAGCATCGTGTCATCCACAAATTGTGGATGAGTTTGTGGTTCTAGATCAGCATTAAGGGAGAGCCCATTGAGCTTGTTCTCATTGCGCAAATTCTTGAGCATTCTGCCCAATCCCTCAGCTGCAATAATGAATAGGAAGGAAGATAGAGGATCGCCCTGTCTAATTCCTCTTGAAACTTAGAAGGGCGGGGAGGGAGTCCCATTGACCAATATGGAGAAGAAGGCTGATGAAACCATTTTCATAACCCATTCATTCCATTGATCGGAGAAACTCAAATCCCGTAGGAAACCTACTAAGAATTTCCAATTATGTTTATCATAATATTTCGAAAAATCCAGTTTCAGAAGTATACCTTGGAATTTCTCAATTTTTAATGAGTAAATGGTTTCATGAACCAGAATGATACCATCCAGAATCTACATTCCTTTGATGAATCCCTCTAGTACAGGAAAAATTAGGATGGGGAGCAAGGGTCGAAGCCTATTGTCAATAACCTTTGAGATAATTTTATAAATGGCATTACACAAGGTGATCGAACTTAGTTTTCGAGTGTCCTCTGTGCCATTTTATTTGGGAATAAGCACCAGGAAGGTTGCATTAATAGCTTTCAAAATACTACTAGTATTCCTTTGTCATTTGCCATTTGTTTGACATCTGCTTCAACTTTTTCCATCTCAATTGGTTTCAAAAGCATGAAGTTATGCTCTTCCATAATGACCTTTGGAATGTGTCGCATCACTTCCCTCTGAGCAGCATCCCAGACCCAATCCGGTTCCTTAAGGAGATATGCGAAGAAGGTATTCAAAGTGAGTTCCAATTCCTCCTGAGTCTTGACAATGGTCCCTTCCTATGTTTTCATTCTCGGCATGCGATTTCCCTGGTGATGCTAGATGGCAGCTTTGTGAAAAAAGCTTGTGTTACATTCACCTTCTTGGAGCCACTTAACTCTAGATTTCTGATTCCAAAATACTTCCTCCTGTTGTCCTCTTAGACTGAATTCTTGTATCACTAGTTTTTCTTGTGTACATATTTCATCTGAGAAACTAGTGTGCATACCTTTTATTTGTACCTCTTGGATTTTGCTATCCAACTCCTTTTTAGCTTGAACAATGTTTCCAAAGGATTCCTTATTCCATTTCTTGATTTTGTTTTTTAATAGTTTTAGCTTTTGTTGAAATTGGTACATCCTGGTTCCTCTGATCGGTGGCATTTCCTCCCACCATTCTTTGAGTTTCTCTAGGAAATCAGCCTGAATAAGCCATAATTTCTCAAGTCGAAAGGGTCTTCTAAGGTTCACCCCAACACTTCCCCAATCCAAATCTATAGGAAAGTGATCTAAGCCGGCTGATGGAAGTACTACCGCACTCAATTCTCCGCCTGCCATCATAATGGATTCAAATACCAAAAATCAATCTAAACGACAAGTTATTCCTCTATCTCCTGTTCCTTTGTTGTTCCAAGTAAAGGTACCATTGGTCGTTCTGACATCAACCAGTTCTAGGTTTGCAATAACTTCATTAAATAGTCACTAATGGGATTTGAATTTTGTATCCCACCTTTTTTCTCGCCAAGATTCCTAACCAAGTTGAAGTCCCTGCCAAGGATCCAAGGTTTTCCTCCCAACGCCAACTTGATCATCCCTAACAATTCCAGAAATTTCAGTTTCTACTCGACCCGAGGAGGCCCGTAAACATTGGTCATGAACCCTCGAGTACTTGTGCCTAAGATCTAGAATGTTGCCGAAAGGGAGAACTGAGTTGTGGTGAATTCAAAGACAACCACCTCTATTGGGTTCCACAAAATCCCTATTTCCCCTTCCTCTCCTTTCGCATCAACAACAGTAGCTTCGCTCCCCCTCCATACTTTCCCCCCTATAACTTTAAGTTTAGCTTTCAAGCATTTTGTTTCTTGTAAAAAGATGATGCCCAGTTTTTCCATTTCAATCCTTTTTGTTAGAAGATGAATCTTCAAGGTACTCTTACAACCTCTTATATTCCAGGACATAATCCACCTTGGAAACTATTTGGTTGCAGGACAAAGGGCCACATCTATGGTGGGATACTGCCCTGATGCTAAGAGTTTAGCCCCAATGATTTGGATTCTTTGCACATTGTTGTGCCTTCCTCCTTTTTATTTTTTCCTTTCTTTTTACGATTTGGGTCCTTGAGAGATTCAGATGTTGTTCCAAGAAACTTCATAGTCTTTGCCTTGATTATCACCTTTTCCAGCAAAGATACTTGTTGTGGAGGGATCTATTTGACTACCTTTTCAGAGCATGCTACTTCTAGTCCTTCAAGATCAAGATCTCCTATCTCCATTTTCTCTCCATCAGTTTCACATACCATATTATCATTCTTGTTTGTCCTCTGAGTCTCTTCCTGGGTCGGGATCTTCATGTTAGGTTCTATCATCAAATCTTGTTGTTCTTTAGTCTCATCGCTTTATTGGTTATTACTCATCTTTACTTCTTAGAGGCCTTCAAACCTGTTTTGAGTTTGACCCTTTTTGTGGATCTCAGGTCTTGTTGTTTTCTTAGTTGATCTTTTCTTATTAGGGATTCTGGTAAATCCTTCGGTGTCTTGATTTTCTTGATCTTTCTTGATATTTCTTGATTTTCTTGATATTCTTGATCTTTCTTTCCTTGATCTTTCAGCGGAGATCATCTATAGGCCACTGAAACGTCGGCCAAACTTAGTCGAAGAAACACCCGATATTGACTTTTGGCGTCGGCGAAGACTAGTTGAGCGGATCGACGAAAAATTAGATGAAGGAACCGCCAAAACGTCGTCGTTGTCGGAAGAATTTAGTTGATGAAAGAGCCGACAAGCGGAAAGAAAAAGAATTTTTTTGGAAAAATTATGCTAAGTATCGGACCCTCGGCTCATCGGGGAACTTAGTCTGATGAAGCTTCGACAATACCATCGATGATTGGCGACGATTAGTTGATTGGGTCGTCGATGATTAGTTGAGGGAGTAGTCGCAATGTCAGCGGGAAATAGTTAATGAAACCGCCGATGGAGTGTCACAGGAAGAAGAAAAAGAAAAATTTTGCTAAGATTTTTCTAAGTGTTGGAAACCATCGGTGATCAGCTGAAGTTAGTTAATCAGACCTCCAATGGACGTCGATCAGAAAAAGTTAAGGGTTGTGAAACCGTCGTTGCGGATGTCTATGGGACTAACCGTTCGATGCCATAGCTGGATGTTGCTCCGACCGTCGATGCCCCAGCAAATAGTCGCTCCGACTGCCGATCGAGAAACCTTAGATGTTGAAGCCGTCGACACCATGGATCCATTCAATGTTAGATCACCGAAACGTAGTGGTTAAACCATCCGACGCCGCAGTTGCTAGTCGTTCCGACCGCTGATCAAAAAACCTTAGTTGTTGAAGTCGTCGACACCACAAATCCATTCAGTGTTGGATCACTGAAACGTAGTGGTTAAACCATCTTACGCCGCAGTTGCTAGTCGTTTCGACTGTTGATAGAGTTATGGCCATGGAAACTACAGAAAGTTCGTTGACCGCCATTGTGGAAGCCTAGAGAACTAGCCGCCCGATGGGTAGAGGATCCGCCCGACGGGTAGAGGATCCGATTGCCAACGCAGTAGTGCTTAGAGGATCTGATCGCCAATCAAGTTTATAAGGTTAGATGACTACGGACCCGATATAGCAGAGGAAAATAGATGAACAGACCGCAGATGAGAAGCGGGAAAAATTAGTGGTTCTGGCCGCCAAAACGTTGGAACATTAGTTGGGATGAGACCCGATCTTGTACAAGAAATTTGGGTTTTTCGAAGTGGATTTTTCAAGCAGTTTTCAACTGTTTTTCAGTGGATTTTTCAGTAGACTGTTAGTAGATTACAGGGCCGAGAAAGAAAGGAATTTTTGTGTGTTTAAGCAGAACTAGTAATTATATTTTTTTCTCCAGGAGAAGGTAAGTAGTTCTGATTTATATCAATATGTATGCATCTAACAGTTTTCTATTTAACACGTTTGCAGAATCATAGTTACCTTCAAGGGTAGTATTTCAGAAATTTCACTTTGATAAGAAAGTGGTGGTTCAGTTATGAGAACCCATGATGGATATGATGCTCAGGATTCCTACGAGCGTGCAGGGGATGCCATGGGAGAAAATGTCTGTAATGAAAATGATGACATAGAGTCTAATGGAAGGAGATTCCAAGAGACCCCGTCAGTCATTGCAACCACCATGAGAATCTTGATTAAGGCTCAAGAACAACAGCATCAGTTGAATGCTGCCATGTTGCAAATTTTGACAGACTTGCAAAGAAAGATAGACTCTGGACGAGGTACAGCAAGACCGGAAGGCAGTAAGAGCAGCACTAGGAGAAGGAGAAGGACTTCTAGTGGATCATTTGACTCTGAAGAATCCAACGGGGATACAAGTTCATCTTCTTGTAAAAGGAAAAGAAGAAGACACCATAGGGATTGCTCTCGGGATGAATTTAAGAAAGCCAAACCTCCTACATTTTATCGTGAGGTAAAGATTGGACAAGAGGCTGAAGCTTGGCTTCTTGGGATAAAGAAGTACTTTCAAGTGCAGGACTATTCAAGAAACATGAAGGCAAGAGTTGCTGTATTCAATATGAATGGAAGAGCATCCATTTGGTGGGAACACTTCAAGAAAGTAAAGAGAATCAATGAAAGGAGACTGAAGTGGAAATAGTTCAAGAAGTATTTCAAGCAGAAATACCTCTCTAACAGATATTACAATGAAAAGATTAAGGAGTTCCATGAGCTGAGATTGGGACAACAGACCGTGGATGAATATGCAAATAAGTTCTTGGAATTGTTGAGGTGTGTTTGGTACATCAAAGATGAAAAAGTGAAGGTCTAGCAGTTTCTGAGTGGATTTCCTCAGTATTACAAAGATAGAATTGAGTTTTATAAACCGAGAACTCTTGGAGAATCCATAAGGAAGGCTAAGTATTGCTATGAGAAAAGAAAGGGTAAACCTGACTACCATAAGGACTAGAAGGACAAGAAGAATGAGAAGTGTGACCAAATAAAGAAAGGTTTCAAACCTTCTAGATTCAGGAATCAACAGAAGCAGCCATCCCAATCTGCGAGTAATCCAGTTGGAGTGACAGGTGGAAAGCCTAAAGATCCACAACAGAATAAAGGTCCACTCAAATGTTGGAAATGTGAAGGACCCCACTTGCGCAGATATTGCCCACTTGAGAATGAAAGTGCAAGGCCAGCTTATAACATTCAGGAAGCAGAAATAGTGGGTCAAGTAGAAAGGGCAGTCCTTAGAATTTATGCAGCACTGGAGGACCGCCAAGTAGATCACCAGTCAACTATGGTTCAAATTGCAGGTAAGATTGTTGAACAATCTGTTTCTATTTTGATTTACCTTGGTTCTACTCACAGTTATATCACTCCTAGAGTAGTAGAGATTTTTGCTTTTAAGAAGGTAAAGCATGGGAAATCTTGGTTAGTTCAGCTAGCCACTAGGACTAAGAGAAAAGTTAGTTAAGTGGTAGTGAAATGTCCATTGGTTATGAATGGATTGATCACTTGTGTAGATCTGAATGTTCTACCACTTGGTTCCTATGATGTTCCCATTGGAATGGATTGGTTAGAAGCTCATAGAGTAAAGCTTGACTGTTGCAATAAGACTTTTGAATGCATGGATGAAGAAGGAAACCTAGTACTTGTGAAAGGTATTCCAAAGGTAATTTCACTAAGGAAGGTTTCAGCAATGCAATTGAAAAAGTTCTGTAGGAAGGGTTTCCAATTGTATGCAGCTCATATTTTGGAGACAACAGGAGATGAAACTCCTAGATTGGAGGACTAGCAGGTGCTATAGGAATTCAAGGATGTGTTTCCTAATGAGATTCCAGGGCTTCCTCCAAAGAAGAACATTGATTTCACAATTGAACTTGTGCCAGGAGTAGCACCAGTGTCCAAGACACCCTACAGGATGAGTACACCGAAGATGCTAGAGTTGAAGATGCAGCTGCAAGAGTTGTTGTAAAAGAAGTATATCCGGCCAAGCATGTCTCCTTGGGGAGCACCCGTTCTATTTGTAAAGAAGAAAGATCGTACACTCAAGTTATTTATTGATTACAGACAGTTGAACAAGGTTACTATGAAGAATAAATATCATTTTCCTAGGATTGATGACCTCTTTGATCAAATGAGGGGAGCAAAGGTATTTTCCAAGATTGACTTGAGTTCTGGTTACCATCAAGTTAGAATCAAGGATTAAAACATTCATAAGACAGCCCTCAAAACAAGGTATGGGCACTATGAGTTTGTAGTGGTACCATTTGGTCTCACAAATGCACCAGCTACATTTATGTGCCTTATGAATAGTGTTTTCAGCAGGTATTTGGACAAGTTTGTTCTTCTTTTCCTTGATGACATTCTTGTTTATTCTAAGAATGAGGAAGAACATGAAGAGCATTTGAGATTGACATTACAATTGCTTAGGGAGCATCAGCTATATGTGAAACTGAGCAAGTGTGACTTCTAGAGAGATAGAATTAAGTATTTGGGTCACATTATCTCAGAAGAGTGTATATCTGTGGACCCTGAAAAGATTGAATCCATTATGAATTGGCCTACTCCAAGAAATGTGACAGATGTAAGATCTTTTTTGGGACTTGCAGGATATTACAGGATATTCATTGAGGGATTCTCCAAATTTGCACATGCCATCACTTCTTTGCAAAAGAAGGGGATAAAATTCGAATGGACATCAAGGTGTGAAGAAAGCTTCCAGAAATTAAAGAATCTTCTCACCAGTGCACCAGTATTGAAAGTTGCAAATCCAAAGAAATACTTTGTGGTGTGTACCAATGCATGCGGACAAGGGCTTGGAGGAGTCCTTATGCAGGACAACCACGTGATATGTTATGAGTCAAGAAAGCTGAAGGAACATGAGAAGAACTATGCCACCCATGATCTCGAGCTTGCAGCCATAGTACATGATCTCAAGATGTGGAGGCATTACTTGATGGGTAGAAGATTTGAACTCAGGACAGACCATTATGGTCTGAAGTATTTGTTTGACCAGCCTACTTTGAATGCTAGGCAAGCGAGATGGCTAGAATTTTTATGCAAGTTTGATTTTGAAATCAAGCACATAAAAGGGGAAAGAGAATAAGGTAGCTGATGCACTCAGCAGGAAGGTGTAGGAAATGCATGTGGCATCTCTTAGTATTTTCCAATCAGATTTGAGGCGGCACATTGTTAATCATATTGTTGGAGATGAATTGTATGAACAGGTAAAAGATAAATTGTAGTAGCAAAGTCTTGAGAAGAGGTATGAGGGATATAAATTGAAAGAAGATGGACTTCTTACTTATAAAGGCGGAATTTATATTCCGAATGTAGCATATTTGAGGAGAGTTGTTATGGATGAAATCCATCAAGCTCTGTGTCCTAGCCACCCAGGATATCAAAAGACAATTGCTACAGCTAGAAAGCAATACTTTTGGCCAGGAATGAAAAAGGACATGGATGAATACATTTCAAGGTGCATGAAATGTCAACAGGTAAAGGTTGAGGATCAACACCCTATAGGTTTGTTGCAGCCTTTTCCAGTTCTGGAATGGAAATGGGAAGTTATTTCCATGGATTTTATTACAGGATTGCCGATGACTTGGAGACAACATGATTCCATAATGGTTGTGGTAGACAAGTTGACAAAGGAAACACATTTTATACCAGTGAAGTCTAAGCATAAGACTAATTACATTGTGAAGATCTTCATGAAGGAGATTTTCAAATTGCATGGATTGTCGAAGGCAATAGTTTCTGATAGAGATGTCAAGTTCACTTCCAACTTTTGGAAGGGGATGTTTGCAGATTTGGGTACAAAGCTAAACTTCATTGCTTCCTACCATCCTCAGACAGATGGGAAAACAAAAAGAGTTAATCAGGTGCTTTAAGACATGCTTCGCATGTATGTGATGGATAAACCAACCAAGTGGAAAGATTACTTACACTTGGTAGAGTTTGCTTATAACAATGGAAACCAAGCATCCTTAGGGATGAGTCCATATGAGGCTTTATATGGCAGAAGGTGTAGAACACCTCTGACTTGGGATAATCCAGTGAACTGGGTTGTGCTTGGACCAGAATTGCTCAAGGAAATGGAGCAAGAGGTTGTAAAGATTAGGCAACATCTGAAAGCAGCGTAGGATAGGTAGAAAAGCTATGCAGATAAGCATAGGATGAACATGGATTTCAGTGTTGGGGATCATCTCTACTTCAGAGTGAGGGCCGAGAAAAGTTCCTTGAAGCTCAAAAGTTGTGCCAAGATGTCACCTAGATATTGTGGGCCGTTTGAAGTGCTTGAAAGAATATGGCCAGTTGCATATAGACTTGCATTTCCTGCTAGTACAAGAGCTCATAATGTTTTTCATGTTTCTTTGCTTAAGAAATATGTACATGATCCTAACCATGTGATAAATTGGGATTCGATTCAGGTGGAACCTGAGGGAGAGTTCCAAATCGAGCCAATGTGCATCCTCGACAGGAAGGTCACAATACTCCGGAACCAAGCCATAGGGTAGGTAAAGGTGCAATGGGAGCACTATGGACCTGAAGAGGCTACATGGGAGCTGGAGGGTGCCATGCGATTGGCACATCCATTTTTGTTCAATTCTGTGGAACACTGAGGTAGTACCAGTGTAGCATTTTGTTCAAATTTTGTAAAGCACTGAGGACAGTGCTATTAATGGGGGAGGGGAATGTAACACCTCGGTTTCGACCCCAATGCATTAAATATATATGATACATATATTGTAAATAATCATGGTGAGGAGCTAAAGGCAAAGGCCCCACCATCGATTTGGTTATGTTATGTTTCAGATTGGAATTGTCACCGATGGTATATCGAGACATATGGCACGTATTAAATTATGGCATCATGTAAATGTGCATTTTAATTAATGGAACCCAACCAGTTATGTTCACTGCAACCAAATTGAGAAGGGGCATGATTTCCTAAGGATAGGAGTGGCAATTGTTAAACGTGAAACCCATGGGGAAAAACCATGTGTCAACCACTAAACTACTGTTAGTTGAGGGAAGTTATTTGCTGAGTAGTGGTGGGTGCCAAGCCTTTCCACACACACCCTCCTCCATCTGGGTCGTTCCATTCACATGGGGGAAAGGAAACCAACAGAAAACGCTTCCACGATCCCACTCTAGGGATTTTTTTGCTCACTCTCACGCAGACGGTCTTGGGGGGTTCACTTTTCTCATGCATTGGAATCATCATCATATTTCCTCACACGGGAGAATTTTCTCTTCACTTTCCAACTCACATAGAGACACTGTTCATTCCCCTTTTTCCTCACTGATTGTTGTTCTATAAGTATGTTCTTCCTTCGTCCTGTGTAGAGCATAGATGTTCCTTTCGCATTATTGGACTGTGTATTATCCCGTCATTCATTTGTCGATCGTGTGCTGTGATTTTATTCACTGATTGTTGGCTGTAGTCTCATCCATGTCTTGTTGACTATGATTCCCCTTTCTAAAGTGGTATCTATTGTAGGTTACCATTGTTGAATCGTTTGGCCACGATAGGGCCAAGAATGATTCAGGTTTTGTTTCCCCAAAGATGAAATTGTTGGTTTTGTTGCATGCATGCAGTGGTTCGAGTGGTGATGAGGGCCTGATTTTCTTGACAAACCTAGTGTGTTTGGGAACCACACAGATAGATCTAGAGGGCTGGATTTCTTCTCCACAACCCTTGAATAGCACTGGAAGGGAGGTCAGGGCTTGAGGGACTGCGTTGCAGAGAAAGGATTGGTTTCCTTATGTTGGGTGTGTGTGGGTGTTCTAGAAGTCAGGCTAGTTCTGGTGTAGGTGTCATTAGCTCTTCAATGAGCTCACCAGCTTAGCAATTAGCCTTTCCTAGCTCTTGGATGGCCTGATAAACCCAACTATGTTGGATTGGCTAATCTGATGTTCACTTGATAAACCCAACTGAGTTGGCTTGGATGAACTGTGTATTCTTGATGTTTTGTGTAAGCCTACTAGTTCCTTATTCCTTGGG
Organism: Pseudotsuga menziesii; assembly: GCA_001517045.1. NCBI lineage: Eukaryota > Viridiplantae > Streptophyta > Pinopsida > Pinales > Pinaceae > Pseudotsuga > Pseudotsuga menziesii. The sequence goes on along the minus strand of LPNX010458126.1, from coordinate 32,259 downwards.
GAATCATGCCCGGCTTAGGGGTGGTAGAGTTGCTGAGAGATTAAAGAGCATGCGGGCCTATGGTTGGGTGGATCGTTGCAGCGACGTAGCTGGTTACAGGACAGTTCTTATAAGATAAGTATTCTTGTATATTTTACTTCTACAGTTATGTTACTGTTAATGATTTATGATGAACATGTATATGAATGAATGTTGTTTCACTTCCACTGAATATATGTATGATTATGCATCTTAGTACTTTTGATGTTTTAAGCATTTACTTCAGATATTATACGTATGTACATATTCATGGGGCTAGATGCCCGGATGTCTGGTGTTTAGTAGCGTCCTCTTCGTTGGTCAGAGGGTCGGGGACGTTACAGTGTGGTGTCAGAGCACTGGTTGCAGCATGGGCCTGAATAGGCCATGAAAGATCAGCTAGTAAAGGCAAGTTGCCTTCTGCCCAGCAGAGATCAGACATTTATGACAGAAAACTTTCACAAATTTTTTTGAGTGCCAGAATTGTCGGCTCATTGGAAAACTTAGTGGGAAGTTCTTCTGATGCAGCGGAAGAGCTAGTCTGAAGACCACCCAATGGACAACAATCGGAAGAAATTTGTGGAAAGGTTTTGTGTTCGTCGACCGTCGGCTCATCGGAGGACTAAGTGAGAAGGTCCTCCGACATAGTGAAATGTGTAGTCTGAAGACCACCCGATGCGGACCATCGACGATCGGCAAAAGATAGGCAAGGAGATCACCGAAACGCCGACAGAGAAGAGATGAAAGAGAAAAAATTTGAAAAAAATTCTAAGTCTGACCATCGGCGATCGGCGGAATTTAGTTGATTGCATCGCCGATGATTAGACGATGGAACCACTGATGAACATCAAAAAAGTGTAGTTGTTCATGCGTCCATCGTTGTGGCTGGATAGTCGATTATCATTTCGACGGATAGAGTCCCCGACTACAGATTTCGCAGCAGATAGTTATTCCGATAGTTGATACGGAGCGGTGAAAAACTGAAGTGATAAGACTATCGACGATTGGCGATGATTAAAGGATTGGATCGCCGATGATTAGTTGATGACATAGCTGCAACGTCATAGAATAGATAACGAAGGTGTTGATACATCGGCAAAGAATAGAAGACGTTTGAGCCGATGAAGCGGTAGAAAGAAGGAATTTCGAAAAATATTTCTAAGTATGGGAATCGTCGGCCGTCGGTGAAACTTAATGGATGCAGGAGCCGTAGTTTCGGCGGAGATTAGCTGAAGTCCGCCGAAACACCAGCCCAACTTAGTCAAAGACACACCCAATATTGACTTTTGGCATCAGCGAAGACTAGTTGAGCAGATCGGCAAAAATTAGATGAAGGAACCGTCGAAACGTCGTCGTCATCAGAAGAATTTAGCTAATGAAAGAGCCGACAAGCGGCAAGAAAAAGAAAATTTTTGGAAAAATTATGCTAAGTATCGGACCCTCAGCTCATCGGGGAAATTAGTCTCATGAAGCTTCGACATAACCATTGGCGATCAATGACGATTAGTTGATTGGATCTTTGATTATTAGTTGAGGGAGTAGTCGCAGTGTCGGCAGGAAATAGTTAATGAAACAGCTGACGGAGTGTCATAGGAAGAAGAAAAAGAAAATTTTCGGTGAGATTTTTCTAAGTGTTGGAAACCATTGGCGATCGACGGAATTTAGTAAATGAGACCGCCGATGGATGCCAATAAAAAAAGTTAAGGGTTGTGAAACCGCTGTTGCAGATATCTATGGGACTAACCGTCCGATGCCACAGATGGATGTTGCTCCGACCATCGATGCTGCAGCAGATAGTCACTCCGACCGCCGATCGAAAAACCTTAGTTGTTGAATCCATTGACACCACAGATTCGTTCAGTGTTGGATCACCGAAACATAGTGGTTAAACCATCTGACGGCGCAGTTTCTAGTCGTTTCGACCACCGATCGAAAAACCTTAGTTGTTGAAGCCGCTGACACCATGGATCCATTCAGTGTTGGATCACTGAAATGTAGTGGTTAAACCATCCAACGCCGCAGTTGCTAGTTGTTCTGACCACCGACAGAGTTATGGTCGCTGAAACTCCAGAAAATTCGTTGGCCGTCGTTGCAAAAGCCTAGAGAACTAGCCTCCTGACGAGTAGAGGATCCGATCACCAATGCGGTAGTGCTTAGAGGATATGATCGCCGATAAAGTTCGGAAGGTTAGATGACTACGGAACCAATACAGTGGAGGAAAATAGATGAACAGACTGTCGATCAGCAGCGGGTAAAATTAGTGGTTCTAGCCATCGAAATGTTGGAACATTAGTTGGGATGAGACCCAATCCTGTACAAGAAATTTGGGTTTTTCTAAGTGGATTTTTCAAGCAGTTTTCAACTATTTTTCAGTTGATTTTTCAGTAGACTGTCAGTAGATTAGAGGGCTGAACAAGAAAGGATTTTTTTTGTGTTTAAGCAGAACTGTTAATTATATTTTTTTCTCCAAGAGAAGGTAAGTAGTTCTGATTTATATCAATATGTATGCATCTAACAGTTTTCTATTTAACACGTTTGCAGAATCATAGTTACCTTCAAGGGCAGTATTTAAGAAATTGCAAGTGGTGGTTCAGTTATGAGAACCCATGATGGATATGATGCTCAGGATTCCTACAAGCGTGTAGGAGATGCCATGGGAGAAAATGTCCATAATGGAAATGATGACATAGAGTCTAATAGAAGGAGATTCCAAGAACCCCGTCAGACGTTGAAACCACCATGAGAAGCTTGATTAAGGCTCAAGAAGAGAAGCATCAATTGAATGCTACCATGTTGCAGAGTTTGACAGACTTGCAAAGAAAGATAGACTCTGGACGAGGTACAGCAAGACCGAAAGGCAGTAAGAGCAGCACTAGGAGAAGGAGAAGGACTTCTAGTGGACCATCTAACTCTGAAGAATCCAGCGGGGATACAAGTTCATCTTCTCGTAAAAGGAAAAGAAGAAGACACCATAGGGATCGCTCTTGGGATGAATTTAAGAAAGCCAAACCTCCTACAATTGATGGTGAGGTAAAGACTGGACAAGAGGCTGAAGCTTAGCCTCTTGGGATAAAGAAGTACTTTCAAGTGCAGGACTATTTAGGAGACATGAAGGCAAGAGTTTCCATATTCAATCTGAATGGAAGAGCATCCATTTGGTGGGAACACTTCAATCAAGTAAAGAGAATCAATTAAAGGAGACTGAAGTGGAAATAGTTCAAGAAGTATTTCAAGCAGAAATACCTTTCTGACAAATATTACAATGACAAGATGAAGGAGTTGCATGAGCTGAGATTGGGACAGCAGACCATGGATGAATATGCAAATAAGTTCTTGGAATTGTTGAGGTATGTTCGGTACATCAGAGATGAAAAAGTGAAGGTCCAGTGGTTTCTGAGTGGATTGCCTTAGTTTTACAAAGATAGAATTGAGTTTTATGAACCGAGAACTCTTGAAGAAGCCATAAGGAAGGATAAGTATTGCTATGAGCAAAGCAAGGGTAAAAATGACTACCATAAGGCCTGGAAGGACAAGAAGAATGAGAATTTTGACCAAAGAAAGAAAGGTTTCAAACCTTCTAGATTCAGGAATCAGCAGAAGCAGCCATCCCAAGCTGTGAGTAATCTAGTTGGAGTGATAGGTGGAAAGCCTAAAGATCCACAACAGAATAAAGGTTCACTCAAATGTTGTAAATGTGAAGGACCCCACTTGCGCAGATATTCTCCACTTGAGAATGAAAGTGCAAGGCCATCTTATAACATTCAGGAATCAGAAACAATGGGTCAAGTAGCGAGGGCAGTCCCTAGAATTTATGCAGCACTGGAGGACCGCCAGGAAGATCACCAGTCAACTGCGGTTGAAATTGCAGGTAAGATTGTTGAACAATCTGTTTCTATTTTGATTGAACCTGGTTCTACTCATAGTTATATCACTCCTAGAGCAGTGGAGATTTGTGCTTTTAAGAAGGTAAAGCATGGGAAATATTGGTTAGTTCAGCTAGCCAATGGGACTAAGAGAAAATTCAGTGAAGTGGTAGTGAAATGTCCATTGGTTATGAATGGATTGATCACTTGTGTAGATCTAAATGTTCTACCACTTGGTTCCTATGATGTTCTCATTGGAATGGATTGGTTAGAATCTCACAGAGTAAAGCTTGACTTTTACAATAAGACTTTTGAATGCATGGATGAAGAATGAAACACAGTAGTTTTCAAAGGTATTCCAAAGGCAATTTCAGTAAGGCAGGTTTCATCAATGCAATTGAAAAATTTCTGTAGGAAGGGTTTCCAGTTGTATGCAGCTCATATTTTGGAGACAACAGGAGATGAAACTCCTAGATTAGAGGACTATCAAGTGCTACAAGAATTCAAGGATGTGTTTCCTAACGAGATTCCAGGGCTTCCTCCAAAGAGGGACATTGATTTCACAATTGAACTTGTTCCAGGAGCAGCACCAGTGTCCAAGACACCCTACAGGATGAGTACACCAGAGATGCTAGAGTTGAAGATGCAGCTGCAAGAGTTGTTGGAAAAGAAGTATATCCGGCCAAGCGTGTCTCCTTGGGGAGCACCGGTTCTATTTGTAAAGAAGAAATATGGTACACTCAGGTTATGTATTGATTACAGACAGTTGAACAAGGTTACTGTGAAGAATAAATATCATTTTCTTAGGATTGATGACCTCTTTGATCAAATGAGGGGAGCAAAGGTATTTTCCAAGATTGACTTGAGGTCTTGTTACCATCAGGTGAGAATCAAGAATGAATACATTCATAAGATAGCCTTCATAACAAGGTATGGACACTATGAGTTTGTAGTGGTACCATTTGGTCTCACAAATGCACCAGCTACATTTATGTGCCTTATGAATAGTGTCTTCAGTAGGTATTTGGACAAGTTTGTTCTTGTTTTCCTTGATGACATTCTTGTTTATTCTAAGAATGAGGAAGAACATGAAGAGCATTTGAGATTGACATTGCAATTGCTCAGGGAGCATCAACTGTATGCAAAACTAAGAAAGTGTGACTTCTACAGAGATAGAATTCAGTATTTGGGTCACATTATCTTGGAAGAGGGTATATTTGTGGACCCTGAAAAGATTGAAGCCATTATGAATTGGCCTACTCCAAGAAATGTGATGGATGTAAGATCTTTTATGGGACTTGCAGGATATTGCAGGAGATTCATTGAGGGATTCTCCAAAGTTTCACATGCCATGACTTCTTTGCAAAAGAAGGGGATAAAGTTCTAATGGACATCGAGGTGTGAAGAAAGCTTCCAGAAATTAAAGAATATTCTCACCAGTGCACCGGTATTGAAAGTTGCAGATCCAGAGAAAGAATTTGTGGTGTGTATCGATGCATGCAGACAAGGGCTTGTAGGAGTCCTTATGCAGGACAACCACGTGATATGTTATGAGTCAAGAAAGATGACGGAGCATGAGAAGAACTATGCCACTCATGATCTCGAGCTTGCAGCCATAGTACATGATCTCAAGATGTGGAGGCATTACTTAATGGGTAAAATATTTGAACTCATGACAAACCATTATGATCTGAAGTATTTGTTCGACCAGCCTACTCTGAATGCTAGGTAGATGAGATGGCTGGAATTTTTATGCGAGTTTGATTTTGAAATCAAGCACATAAAAGGGGAAAGAGAATAAGGTAGCTGATGCACTCAGAAGTAAGGTGCAAGAAATGCATGTGGCATCTCTTAGTATTTTCCAATTATATTTGAGGGAGCAGATTGTTAATCATACTGCTGGAAATGAATTGTATGAACAGGTAAAAGACAAATTGCAGCAACAAAGTCTTGAGAAGAGGTATGAGGGATATAAATTGAAAGAAGATGGACTTCTTACTTATAAAGGAAGAATTTATATTCTAAATGTAGCATATTTGAGGAGAGTTGTTATGGATGAAATCCATCAAGCTCTGTATTCTGGCCACCCAGGATATCAGAAGACAATTGCTACAGGTAGAAAGAAATACTTTTGGCCAGGATGGAAAAAGGACATGGCTGAATACATTTCAAGGTGCATGAAATGTCAATAGGTAAAGGTTGAGCATCAACACCCTGCAGGTTTGTTGCAGCCTTTTCCAGTTCTGGAATGGAAATGGGAAGTTATTTCCATGGATTTTATTACAGGATTGCCGATGACTTGGAGACAACATGATTCCATCATGGTTGTGATAGAAAAGTTGACAAAGGGAGAAAATTTTATACCAGTGAAGTCTATGCATAAGACTGATGACATTGTGAAGATCTTCATGAAGGAAATTTTCAAATTGAATGGATTTCCGAAGGCAATAGGTTCTGATAGAGATGTCAAGTTCACTTCCAACTTTTGGAAGGGGTTGTTTGCAGATTTGGGTACAAAGCTAAACTTCATCACTACCTACCATCCTTAGATAGATGGGAAGACAGAAAGAGTTAATCAAGTGCTTGAAGACATGCTTCACATGTATGTGATGGACAAACCAACCAAGTGGAAAGATTACTTACACTTGGTAGAGTTTTCTTATAACAATGGACAATAAGCATCCTTAGGGATGGGTCCATATGAGGCTTTGTATGGTAGAAGGTGTAGGACACCTGTGACTTGGGATAATCCAGTGAATCGGGATGTGCTTGGACCAGAATTGCTCAAGGAAATGGAGCAAGAGTTTGTAAAGATCAAGCAGAATCTGAAAGCAGCACATGACAGTCAGAAAAGTTATGCGGATAAGCATAGGATGAACAGAGAGTTCATTGTTGGGGATCATGCCTACCTCAGAGTGAGGGCCAAGATAAGTTCCTTGAAGCTTGGAAGTTGTGCCAAGATGTCACCTAGATATTGTGGGTCGTTTGAAGTGCTTGAAAGAATAGGGCCATTTGCATATAGACTTGCATTGCCTGCTAGTACTAGAGCTCATAATGTTTTTCATGTTTCTTTGCTTAAGAAATATGTACATGATCCTAACCATGTGATAAATTGGGATGTGATTCAGGTGGAACCCGAGGGAGAGTTCCAAATCAAGGCAATGCACATCCTCGACAGGAAGGTCACAATGCTCTGTAATTGAGCCATAGGGCAGGTAAAGGTGCAATGGGAGCACTATGGACATGAAGAGGCTACATGGGAGCTAGAGGATTCCATGAGATTGGCACATCCATTTTTGTTCAATTCTGTGGAACACTGAGGCGGTACCAGTTTAGCATTTTGTTCAAATTTTGTAAAGCACTGAGGACAGTGCTATTAAAGGGGGAGGGGAATGTAACACCTCGGTTTTGACCCCGATGCATTAAATATAAATGATACATATATTGTAAATAATCATGGTGAGGACATAAAGGCAAAGGCCCCACCATCGATTTCGTTATGTTATGTTTTGGATTGGAATTGTCACTGAAGGTGTATCGGGACATACAACACATATTAAATTATGGCATCATGTAAATGTGCATTTTAATTAACGGAAACCAACCAGCTATGTTCATTGCAACCAAATTGAGAAGGGGCATGATTTCCTAAGGTAGGGGTGGGAATTGTTAAACCTGGAACCCATGGGGAAAATCCATGTGTCAGCCACTAAACTACTGTTAGTTGAGGGCAGTTATTTGCTGAGTAGTGGTGGGTGGTAGGCTTGTCCACACGCACCCTCCTCTAGCTGGGTCATTCCATTCACATGGGGAAAGGAAACCAACAGAAAATGCTTCCACTCTCCCACTCTCGGGAGTTTTTTTCTCACTCTCACACAGACGGTCTTGGGGGGCTCACCCTTCTCATGCACCGAGATTATCATCGTATTTCCTCATGGAGGAGAATTTTCTATTCACTGTCCAACTCACGCAGAGACACTGTTCGTTCCCCTTTTTCCTCACTGATTGTTTTTCTATGGGTATGTTCTTCCTCTAGCCTGTGCAGAGCATCGATGTTCCTTTCGCATTATTGGACTGTATTGTCCCGTCCTTCATCTGTGGATCGTGTACTGTGATTTTACTCACTGATTGTTGGTTGTATTCTCATCCATGTCTTGCTGACTATAATTCCCCTTTTTAAAGTGGTATCTGCTATAGGTTACCATTGTTGAATCGTTTGGCCATGATAGGGCCAAGAACAATTTAGGTTTTGTTTCCCCTGTCAAAGCTAAAATTGCTAGTTTTGTTGCATGCATGCAATGGTTGGTCTTCGGATGATAATGGAGTGGTGATGAGGGCCTGATTTGCTTGACAAACCTGGTGTGTTTGGGAACCACACAGATAGAGCTAGAGGGATGGCTTTCTTATTCACAACCCCTGAATAGCACTAGAAGGGAGGTCAAGGCCTGAGGGACTGCGTTGCAGATAAAGGACTGGTTTCCTTATGTTGGGTCTGTGTGGGTGTTCTAGAAGGCAGGCTATTTTTGGTGTAGGTGTCCTTAGCTCTTCAATGAGATCACCAGCTTAGCATTTAGCCTTTCCCAGCTCCTGGATGGCCTGATAAACCCAACTGTGTTGGCTTGGCTGATCTAATATTCGCCTGATAAACCTAACTGAGTTGGCTTGGATGAACTGTGTATTCCCGATGTTTTGTGTAAGCCTGCTAGTTCCTTATTCCTTGGGGAATCATGCCCGACTCAGGGGTGGCAGCTTTGCTAAGAGATTAAATAGCACACGGGCCTATGGTTGGGTGGAGCGTTGCAGCAACATAGCTAGTTGCGGGACAGTTCTTATAAGATAAGTATTCTTGTTTATTTTACTTCTATAGTTATGTTACTGTTAATTATTTATGATTAACATGTATATGAATGAATGTTGTTTCACTTCAGATGAATATATGTATGATTATGCATCTTAGTACTTTTGATGTTTTAAGCATTTACTTCAGATATTATATGTATGTACATGTTCATGGGGCTAGATGCCCAGATTTCTGGTGTTTAGTAGAGTCCTCTTTGCCAGTCGGAGGGTCGGGGACGTTACAGTGTGGTATCAGAGCACTAGTTGCAGCATGGGCCCGAATGGGCCATGAAAAATCAGCTAGCAGAGGTAGCTTGCCTTCTTCCCAACAGAGATTAGACATTTATGACATAAAACTTTCACAAATTTTTCTAAGTGCCAGAATTGTCGACTCATCGAAAAACTTATTGGGAAGTTCTTTAGATGCATTAGAAGAGCTAGTCTGAAGACCACCCGACGGACGACAATCGAAAGAAATTTGTGGAAAGGTTTTGTGTTCGTCGGTCGTCAGCTCATCGGAGGACTAAGTGAGAAGGTCCTCCGACACAGTGAAACATGTAGTCTGAAGAACACCTGACGTGGACCATTGGCGATCAGCGAAACATAGGCAAGGAGATCGCCGAAACGTCAGTGGAGAAGAGACGAAAGAGAAAAATTTTGAAAATTTTTCTAACTCCGACCATCAGCGATCGATGAAAGTTAGTTGATTGCATCATCGATTATTAGATGATGGAACTGGCGATGAACATCAGAAAAGCCTAGTTATTCATGCATCTGCCGTTGTGGCTGGATAGTGGATTATCCTTTCGATGGATAGAGTCCCCGACCGCCGATGCCACAGCAAATACTTGTTCCGATAGCTAATACGGAGCAGTGAAAAACTGAAGTGATAAGACTATCGAAAATCAACGATGATTAAAGAATTGGATCGCCGATGATTAGTTGATGATGTAGCCGCAACGTCGGAGAATAGATAGTGAAGGCGCCAATATGTCGGCAAAGAATAGAAGACGTTTGAGCCAATGAAGCGGCGGAAAGAAGGAATTTCGGAAAAAATTTCTAAGTATGAGAATCGTCAGCCATCGGTGAAACTTAGTGGATGTGGTAGCCGCAGTTTCGGCAGAGATCAGCTGAAGGCCGCCGAAACGCCAACCCAACTTAATCGAAGAAACACCCAATATTGACTTTCGACGTCGGCGAAGACTAGTTGAGCGGATTGGCGAAAATTAGATGAAGGAACCGTCGAAACGTTGTCACCGTCGGAATAATTTAGCTGATGAAAGAGTCGACAAGTGGCAAGAAAAAGAAAATTTTTGGAAAAATTATGCTAAGTATCGGACCCTCGGCTCATCTGGGAACTTAGTCTGATAAAGCTCCGACAAGACCATCGGTGATGGGTGACGATTAGTTGATTGGATCGCCGATGATTAGTTGAGGGAGTAGCTACAGTGTCGGCGGGAAATAGTTAATGAAACAGCCGACGGAGTGTTAGAGGAAGAAGAAAAGGAAAATTTTCGTTGAGATTTTTCTAAGTGTTGGAAACCATCGGCGATTGATGAAAGTTAGTTAATGAGACCGTTGATGGACACTGATCAGAAAAATTTAAGGGTTGTGAAACCCTCGTTGCAGATGTTTATGGGACTAATCGTCCGATGCCACAGCTGGATGTTGCTCCAACTGCCGATGCCGCAGCAGATAGTCGCTCCAACTACCGATCGAAAAACCTTAGTTGTTGAAGCCACCGACACCATGGATCCTTTCAGTGTTGGATCACCGAAACGTAGTGGTTAAACCATCCGACACCACAGTTTCTAGTCATTTCGATCTTCGATCGAAAAACCTTAGTTGTTGAAGCCGTCGACACCACGGATCCGTTCAGTGTTGGATCACCAAAACGTAGTGGTTAAACCATCCGACACCGCAGTTGCTAGTTGTTTTGACTGCCGACGGAGTTATGGACGCGAAAACTCTAGAAAGTTCATTGGCCAATTAGCAATACACATTAGTGCATGCACATGACCAGAGAAAAAAGCAATGTTCCACCAGTCTAGCTAGCAGCCAAATTATGACAGCCTGGTTACAAACATGTAATATCTTGCACCTTATTCTCATAGACAAACAATTCTACTATTGGTCCTAGCTGCATGCGATTACAAACGAGATAAGGTATAACTTATGTACCAACATAGTTACCTACATAAGATCAGTTCTAACAGAGTGGGGAAACAAGAGTGAAAACAAAGAGAGTGTGCCTTGAAACAGATTTTATATCATTACAATGAATTGTGAATTATCGATTCAAGCATTTAAAAGCATGAGAATTGAGAATTAACTGCAGAAATGCATCTGGGAAATAGCATGAGTTCTATAAGGAAACTTAATTCCAATGTCTTTAAAGATTCGTAAGGTGCAGCAGGAATAGACCACTCACTAAATATGTTGGGGGGTGGGGGTTGAAGGTATTATGGAAGGAATTTTCAGTGGAAACAACATACACTGAGAATCTACAATATCTTCCTGAACATAAGAAATGGCAAGTACAAAAGAGTAATGTGTCTGAACTACATCGAGTGGATAATGGTACTCATTATGATGAAGGGATCAAAGGGATCAAAAAGAAAGTTTAGAGAAAAGACCAGTACCATTTCTAAAATACTTACCATTCCAAGAACTCCCTAGGAACGATTTGTTGGCGTCCATTTCTTGTCATTTTTGGGAAGTTTTCCAGGTTGTAACCTTCAGGAGATGGGTCATTCCCATAAAACAAATGTAGTAAAAATCATTTCATCCTGTAGAGCATATTTTATGCCCTCATTTGGATATAAAGGAAATGAGCGTAAATTTTAAGAAAAAACAACAAGAATCTTAGGTTAGTCTGATCTAATATATTGCTAGTAATCAAATACTTAACATAAGTCAACTATGATAATTCATCTAGTTATCAGTGAGAAGCTAAATTTACCAGGATATAGATAGATATATGTACATATATGAGAACAAATTGGATATGCATATATAAAAATACATGTAAAATATGTGTGAGCATGTACAATACATGTATTTCCTAATATTTCCAGAGTTTTAACAAAGTATTTCCCTTGGCTTAATTTATTTCCTAATAAAATGCTCTACAAAAATAGTTATTGACCCATTTTCCATTTTTCATATGGCATAGAGTTCCTATTCAAAACGTTCTTAAGTTCACAGCTTGGCCCAATGGAAGGGTGCTATCCTCAGTGGGGGTTATTGAATAGTTAAAAAATGTATAGCGGTGTTTTTTTAAAAATAAGACCCAAATATGTACAACTGACAAAGGTTTTCATAAATTCATATAAACTAAATATGTACCTCGTGAATATGAGCTCTCTTTCGAAACGATTTGACATTATAAGTCAAACAATTTGACTATATTTGTTGTCACTCTTTTCATTGATTAAAAGAGAATCATAGGTCTGATATTTTGTCAAACATGCAAGATGTATGTTTTCAGTATCACTCATAAATGGATCACTATTCGAGCTATGGATATTAGGCTTATTCCTGTAAGAAAAAATAGATAAGAATCTAGTTAACTTATAGAAAAATAAATTTGATTTCTAAATTCAAATGCATAATAATACACTACAAATTTCTCACCAATAAAGTTGCTTCCTTGAGTTTTCTTTATCCTTGAAGGCCATTAGCACTGCTCCTCCTTGTACATCTGAATGGGAAACTCAAAATATCCATAAAGGTTATGTTGTGACATCCACAAATCTCGAAACTACTTTATTGAAAGATTGGAAAGTATAAGGATCACAATCATCTATAATGTTTTTGATATTGTATCCATGAGGGATATCTGCAATGACTAGGGAGTACTCCTTTTTAGGAACAAGATTTGCAATGTTTGCACAATCACCGAAAATCACTTTATATTACACAATGTCAAGCCCATTCCAAACATGATGATCAAGAATATCATCAAATTCATCGTTTGCAAGACATTGTCTTCTTTGTCATTATATCTTGGCTCTTTGAATATGAATTTTGAAAGAATTTGGTACTGTACTCTTTTTTGGCATCTTTGAAAACAATTTATATGTATAAGTAAATAGAATATAAATGAATTGACTTACAAATAAATAAAATAAAATATATCATAAATCAACATACCTTTTTGTATGAAATAACAAAATGTTTATGCTTTCTGTGGAACTTGAGTCTAGATAGTTACATCGAGCATCCTCCCAACTCTTCTCACCAAACATTTTAACCATATCTTCTTGTATTTTCATGTAAACCTTATGACTACATGATGTAAACACAAATGGCATTTACATTTATATCTAATAATATAGCAAAATTCTTAACTAATAAAACATCTTAAACTAAAAAAAAAGATTTAAACCATAAAAACAATCTACAAACTTACTTTTCAAATTCATTGCACATTTCCTCTGTGGATAATTCACCCGACTTTACATGTGAAAATATTGTACATAGAAGTGTTTCATCCTTCACACCTTGCAATGATCTCCAAGGTGTTATATCCATGTCTTCTGGAAAGTTCTTTACGTCAGGATCCCCTTGACCACTACTCCATGTAGCTAGTTTGCTTTTTTTACCTTTTGATTTTTTATGCCAATATTCTCCCACATGCTAAATATCTCATAAATCAAATAAAATATTGGTCATATTTTAAATGCCACCTGAAACTAGTTATCTACAGTTCTAAATACATCACTTCCTCTTGGATGTTCCACACCGTCCTCTTTAATCGGGACACTTGTTTCCATACAACATTATTTTCGAATATTTGTATCAACTTTTGATCTATCCCCACCACATATTTGTTTAAATTCATTGTGGATAAATATGATCCTTTAAATTACTGTCATGGACAACCTATAGTCACTATCTGTGTTATGATCCCATGCCAATAGTTTTGCTTCCACATTTGTTAAAACATGATAAATGATGCATTTGAGTATTTGAAAAATAGGGTTTTGGGGAAAATCTTGCATCAATTCTCTTCTAGCCTCTCCATAATGATTCCCCCAAAACACATAGTATTCATAATCAAACCATATTTATTCATCAAATGAATCTCTATCAAGAACATCTTTTGGGTCAACAAGAACTAAGTAGTCAACCACATGTGCATAGGGATTGTGCCTCATCAATGCTTTCAAGTTATGAACATGTAAGCGTTGTGGTTTCCTAATTTGATATTTTTCTTGGCCTTCTATGGGTTTATAAAGTTGCTTAACATTTAAATCAAATGTATTCCCATTGTGACCCAACTTATCCTTCTGCAATTGATCTTGAATGACATTTTGTGTTGTCTTGACAACACCATCATCTAGATCACCACCTAGATTAATGATCTCCAAACTATCCCCCGAATTTTCACTTTGATTTTCAACGATAACATTTGATTCAACATATTGTCTCCTTTTATTTCTTGAAACAATTGTATCTAAATGAACAACCTGTTGATCAGGAATGGAAACAACTTCATCCCTAGTTCTTACTCTTACGAGCATAAGTGACATCCTCATCAACAACAATTTGTTGATCATGTTCAGTTGGGTGAGATATATTTTTAAATGTAACCTTCCTAGGTAATTCATTTGGTTGTTGGACGAATTTTTCTTTCTATGCTTTTACTTCTTTAGTCTAAACATTTTGTACTCGTTTCTTCCTTAACGATTCTCCCTTCTTTGGTGTTTCTCCCTTCTTTGGAACTTCTCCCTTTTGAATAGTGGCATTAAATGGCATCCATATGATTTTCTTCTATAGAATAAATTCCATTCAAAATATGGGAAAGCGGCATCACAAAATCCTGCAAAAGAAAACATTATTGTATTAAAATCTATTACATTGTCATATCATCCAAATTATAACAAAATGAAAAACATACAAAAATATAGAATTAGAGGAAATTTGGGGTCTAAGATGGGCCTTATAAGAAAATGATCCAACAATAAATTTTTGTGAGTTGGAATTCAAGAACCAATAGAATTTCAAAAAAATGATTCAACCGTAATGGTTAACTTGCCATATTTGTCATTAAAAAAACCACTTTTTTTATTCGTATTTTCAACATATCTCCCTGTGTTTTTTACTCAAATTTAGAATGGGAGGGCTCGTTGGATGCAGAATTAAATTTCACATTCAACGAGTACCCACATGGCATACTTTTGATGGACACCGCAACCTCAAAAACAAGAAATACTTGAAAAAACGTGATGATGATGTCATCATCACATTTTTTAGGTATTTCTTGTTTTTGGGGTAGCGGGGTCCATCAAAAGTATGCCATGTGGGTACTCATTGGATGTGAAATTAAATTCCACATCCAACGAGCCCTCATGTTCGAAATTTGAGTAAAAACATAGGGAGATATGTTTAAAATACGAACAAAATTAGTAGTTGTTTTCCTTCTTCCTTCAAAATTAATAAATATGATTTTATTATTTTAAATATTACTTTATTATTTTCCTTAGGAGGCCCATTTTAGACCTCAAATTTCCTCTAATGAACTTACACTCTTACGCTGAATATCATTCAAAATTCGTACAAAATTTTGTAAAAATTTCATCGATCTTATAGTTTGAAACCTTCAAACAATATAAGATTTTGGCATAGGTCTTAGGTTGTTTCACTAGTGAATAAACAAGGTATTTAATTGACACCAAACAAACACCATCATGGTTCATCTGTATAATACAACTATCCCAATTTTAAACTTTAACAACAATGAACAATAATTAATTTGTCTCATGAACATCTATTGGTTCAAAAAACATAAGCTTGTGAAATTTTCCATTCCATCTTTAACCAGTTAACTCTCTGCAACTATAATTTTGTAAACACCTAGGAATTCAACAGAATTATTGCAATTTCTTCAAGCATAACACATATATGGAGAGATAAAAAGAAAGCAATAAACTTGATTCCAAACACAATTAGCATTGACGAGTAAGAATATATTTGTTAGCAATTGAACTTATCTATTAACAATCGATTTGAGCAATTGACAGCATGTGAGGCACGCTCCACCCAACCGTAGGAAATTTTTCTCATACTCTCTCAGCAAGACTCCACCCTCGAGCTAATACCCATGCATTCACTAGTCAATTTTCTCACCATCCCCATATTTTCTTTCAATGGTTAACACTTGGCAGTTAGGAACATTGATGTATGACCAATTCCATGCTAAAAAGCACGCATTTCACCTTCCTAGCCTCCTTTTGTCAACACAACAAGTGAGACACGTCACTATGCACAATGCTCAAAATTCCACTAAGTCAATTTCCTGCGCCATTTTCCATTTCATTGGGACATCCAAAGGAAAACAAAGATACAATTTTAGCAGAAATGTTTCTCAATAAGGTTCACGGGATTAGAATCGACACTCTCCTTCTTCCACTAACCAACCCCTCTGTTGTTTCACTCAAACTCTCCCCTTATGCGTCTCTTCCCATTCTTCTCTCTCCTCTTCCTCTTCCTTCAATTGAGAAACCCCAATAGATGTCTATCTTACTTTCATTTACCCACATCATCGCTCCCATGAGCCACATCTTTCACTTTAATTAACTATTAATTATTATCCAACTAATCAGACTTAATCCCATCTTAACATAGAAAAAAGTGTTAAGTTAATAAAAAATATTAGGCTTAAATCACGACTTAAAGGTAAGGTCATACCAAGGTTTCCCAACTAGACACCTCTAATCCCCCTTTCAACCACTTGTGAATACCTAGGTTCCCGATCTCTTCAGCATATCGCCTCATCACAATTAGTTGTGTATTTTAATATAAATAATTACAAAATACAAATGTTCAACCTTTCAGTCATTCATAGTTAATAATCACATTTGGAACCAATGAGACTAAGGGTTTAGGTCAGGGGGTTACACACTGATTTTTGTTGCTCATGAGATTCTTGAGAAGCCTTGGTTGATTTCTACTTGGATTTCCTAAAAGGTGTGCAGTAGCTTGGACTCCTTCTATGTGCACAATGGTAAGCACTTGTCAAGATGGATTTCCTAAAGGAACTGTATAGCAGTGAAGGGATGCCTAATCCTAGAAGGGTGTTGAGTGGGGCAAGTATTGTTGGTGCTAGGGATGATATGGACACGTCGTCAATGGGGTAAACAAGGTCTTTAATCCTTATTTGAACCTTCTTAAGCTCAAGTTCCATGAACAAACCTTAGACACAATGATTTGATCCCTCACTAGGGTGTCTTTGCCTTGGGATTTTGATTTGAGTTTCATTAAGATATTTTATGCATAGTGGATGGGTCTCAATGCCTTAACCATAGTTGTGGTAGGGAAAAAACATCCTATGTCCCTTAACATTTGTAGTGGGGAGGGAAGCATTATCATCGAGAAATAAATAGAGCTTCCTAGGATCAAGCGCCATTGGTGATCCCTCACACCTCCACATATGAATTCTAATGTACTTAGAGATGGAAATATAGGGTATCTAGGGAGGTACCTAAATGGGTAATGTATGCAATGTGGCCATAATAATGGAATAATCACACTTGGTTGTTTTTGGGTAATAAATAAGTCCATTAGGTAGTTAGAGTAAACAATATAATAATAATGGGTAGTTGGTATAGGCCCCTTAAGAATACTCATGAATATATATATATGAGAGTTATCTTGGATGAATTATATAGTAGAAAGCATGGATTGTGGAGTGATTCCTTTCTTAAAGAGTAATTGATGGTGTTACCCTACCTTAAGGGTTTATCTCTACATTCTTGTGACTCTTATTGTTGTGTATGAAAATTGGTTCTTTATGAAGTTTAAGTGTTCTATATATCATTGCTATGATTCAATTTCTAGGTCAAGGATCAATACAAGTGGTAACAAAGCATTCTCTTAAGTTGAAATTGGAAGAAGTTTGTTTTTCTATAGAATTTTGAAGGGAAACGAAAGATGACAAAATTCAGGTCTATTTTTGAAACTCTATATGAATAATATAAAAAATTGAGTTGCATATATGAGTTCCTCTCATTGAGATACCCAATTTCAAACAAAAAAATCCAAAATGAAGACTGGGAAGTGAAATTGTTATTAATTTAAAATCAAGTTTTTTTGGGGTTTATTTGGTGACACCTGTGTAGATTGCAGAATTGATATATTTTGATATAGTGACTATATTTCTGTCAAACCAACTCTAGTAAATACAAAATGAATGTGGCATATTATAATTGTGATCATAATAAAGATTTCAAAATATAATGAGGGAGTTATGCTCATTTTAATTTGTTTTCCTCAAAAGTAAGTGGTTTTTGTCAAAACCCTAATTATATTTTTGGAGTTATAGTAAGCGGTATTTTATAGAAAAATCTATGATCTTGGTATTGAAGAGTAAATAAGTTAGGAAAATTTATGTTGGAAATGGAATTGGAAATATATGTTCTCCTATGGTTTAAAAGAAGATGCCACTATATGGTGGTATTTACTTAACTATAACAAGGTGTTGAAACTTCAAAATGAATAATTTGAAAGGGTATATTTATATAGGTGGTATCATCCTATGAAGAATGATAAAAAAAATAACTATAGATTCATTTTCATGCACAAACTTCCCATTTCAAGTTTATGAATGTATTCAGCAAGAAAATGTTATTATTTCTATAATCCCTAGTCTCAATTATAATCTCATCAATGACAATTTACCTAAAAGGTTGAAAATACTTGCAAAGCATATTCAAAGCACATAGGTTGTGGGTGAAAATGTCCACATTTTTAAAGTTTATAAGATTACCATGGATAAATATGTGTTTCACTTAGATTTTTATGTTATCAATATTATTTGGGTGCCCAAGCACACATCAAAGGACAACAATTCAATTGAATGAATCAAGCACTATTATGGTGGAATCATATTAAAATAAGCAAAGCAGGAAATACACTACATAGACAAAAAGTATATGCAAAGACAAAATGCAAGAGTTCGAACCAATCTCTATTGTTCTATTTTTCTCTATTACTTGCTTGTATATTACAATAGTGTACATGCTTATATAGAGTGTTGAGACACTTGGGTGACTACCTGTTAAGTTCAGTTACAAAAAAGTTAGAATGGTTCAGAATATCAACCATTAGAAACGACTGGAAAACATAGAGACAATATATCGTAGTCGTGTCGAGATTCTGATGTTGACGATGGATATCGAGATGTGGAAATTATCGAAGTTGTGTTGAGGTTCAGACTTGTTGAAGTCGATGCTAAACCTGTCGAAGTCGACAAACATGCCAACCGCTGAGTGGATCATTCCTCCTTCCTTAAGAAACAATGAGCCCCATTGTTTGCTTATTCATATAAGGAAAATTGTTGGTGAGTTCAGTAGAAGAGTACCACTTTCCTTGTGCTGGGAGCTATCCATATTTGGCCACTTGAAACAAGGGAATTGTACTCTTCCATGTATGGCGTATGCGTCGTCCCACGATGGTGTCGCAAGAAAGATTCTCCTAAACATCTGGTTGGATGTCTTCGGGTTCTGTTGTTTGTAAGTCGTTATGTTCCAATAGTGGTGCATGGTATGCTCAAAGTAGATCCACATTAAACACTGGATGCAGACCCAAGCATGAAGGAATGTCGAGCTGGAAAGTGTTTTCTCTGATATGCTTAAGGAAGTGTTCCTTCTTAAGATGTAACCATACCAGTGAAGCATTCCTTCTTAAGATGTAACCATACCTGATCCCCAATTTGAAATGAATGAGGTATATGATGCTTAACATGTCAGACCTTAGCTTTCGCATTAGCTCACTACAACATTTCATGTGCTTGCTTCTAGATGTTGTAGATTTGGTCTTGAAACTTCAATGCTTTTTCAACTTCTCGTCAGTTAGAGTCAGTGTCATTTGAATGTGTCAATGAACTAATCAATTCGATGGGCAATGAGGGTTGAAATCCATAACATATCTCAAACAGACTCTTGCGTGTAGAGATGTGTTGAGCATGACTGTAAATGTGTTGTATGTATGGGAGACTTTCATCCCATGTCTGCTGATGCTTGTGGTTGTACATGCAAAGAAGTTGTACTACCAAGATATTCACAACTTATGATAGCCCGTCTGTCTAAGGATGGAAAGTTGTCGACAAAGAGAGTCTCGTGTCGAGCTGTTTCCAGAGAGTCTTCCAAAAGATGCTGACAAATCTGGTATCTATGTCAAACATGTTGACATGACTTGTTTACATTATAGAACCTCCCAATAAAAACATCGGGGCATGACATGACTCAAGTATATTACAGACACATCCTGGAATAAACATCAGGGTACAATGCATAAGATATAGAGATGAATACATTCCGAAGTTACAATTACATCAACAGTTAGCATCCAAATTAGCATCCATTTTTGCTACCACTTTAGCATCCCATTTTGCACCATGTTTTACTTCCAAATATGTGCCAATTTTCGCTTCCAAATTTGCACCAATTTTTTCTTCCTTTTTTGCATCATGTTTTGCTACCAAAATGACGCCAAATATTTCTTCTATTGTTGCACCATATTTTTCTTCCTATGTAGCGCCATGTTTTGCATCCAAAGTAACATCTTATTTTTCTACCATATCAACGCCATGTTTGGTTTCATCATTAGCGCCATGTGTTGCATCCTTTTTAATGCCTAGTTTAGCGTCTCTCATGTTTTGGTCACTAATTTAGTCGTTTTTAGTATTTAACCGATATTATAATATTATTAGGGCATGGAGGAATCGAACCACCAACCTCCTGCTTGTAAGGCATGCGCTCTTCCATTGAGCTAGAACCCTTTAAGAATTTGAGAGCATAACTTACAGAGTCCTCTACAATGGTAAAAAGGATCAATACAAAACTTAGAGTATCTAATGGTCGAACATGGCAACAGAAAAAGAGGCTTTTGTAATACCAGAAAGGACACTCATCAACATCAACAGTGTTGCATGTATCAGAAGATGACAATGTAATAGTAGCAATTTGGTTACCTAAAATCATGTAGCTTGGGCATTCTGGTTATATCAGGACCTGATAACCCATGTAATTAGCAATACACATTAGTGCATGCACATGACCAGAGAAAAAAGCAATGTTCCACCAGTCTAGTTAGCAGCCAAATTATGACAGCCTGGTTACAAACATGTAATATATTGCACCTTATTCTCATAGACAAACAATTCTACTATTGGTCCTAGCTGCATGCGATTACACACGAGATAAGTTATAACTTATGTACCAACATAGTTACCTGCATAAGATCGGTTCTAACAAAGTGGGGAAACAAGAGTGAAAACAAAGAGAGTGTGCTTTGAAACAGATTTTATATCATTACAATGAATTGTGAATTGTCGATTCAAGCATTTAAAAGCATGAGAATTGAGAATTAACTGCAGAAATGCATCTGGGAAATAGAATGAGTTATATAAGGAAACTTAATTCCAATGTTTTTAAAGATTTGTAAGGTGCAGCAGGAATAGACCACTCACTAAATATGTTGGGGGGTGGGGGTTGAAGGTATTATGGAAGGAATTTTCAGTGGAAACAACATACACTGAGAATCTACAATATCTTCCTAAACATAAGAAATGGCGAGTACAAAAGAGTAATGTGGCTGAACTACATCGAGTGGATAATGGTACTCATTATGATGAAGGGATCAAAGGGATCAAAAAGAAAGTTTAGAGAAAATACTAGTACCATTTCTAAAATACTGACCATTCTAAGAACTCCCTAGGAACGGTTTGTTGGCGTCCATTTCTTGTCATTTTTGGGAATGTTTCCAGGTTGTAACCTTCAGGAGATGGGTCATTCCCATAAAACAAATGTAGTAACAATAATTTCATCCCGTAGAGCATATTTTATGCCCTCATTTGGATATAAAGGAAACGAGCGTAAATTTTAAGAAAAACCAACAAGAATCTTAGGTTAGTCTGACCTAATATATTGCTAGTAATCAAATACTTAACATAAGTCAACTATGATAATTCTTCTAGTTATCAGTGAGAAGCTAAATTTACCAGGATATAGATAGATATATGTACATATATGAGAACAAATTGGATACAATATGGTTGGATATGCATATATAAAAATACATGTAAAATATGTGTGAGCATGTACAATACATGTATTTCCTAATATTTCCAGAGTTTTAACAAAGTATTTCCCTTGGCTTAATGTATTTCCTAATAAAATGCTCTACAAAAATAGCTATTGACCCATTTTCCATTTTTCATATGGCATAGAGTTCCTATTCAAAACGTTCTTAAGTTCACAGCTTGGCCCAATGGAATGGTGTTATCCTCAGTGGGGGTTATTGAATAGTTAAAAAATGTATAGCTGTTTTTTTTTCAAAATAAGACCCAAATATGTACAACTGACAAAGGTTTTCATAAATTCATATAAACTAAATATGTACCTCGTGAATATGAGCTCGCTTTTGAAAAATCCTATCCTCATATGTTCCAACAGCCTAAATAAAATGCTCCACCTTGTCCAATATTACTTGCATGATAAAATGTTCCACATTTTAGTGTGATATCAGCTTAGCTAGAAATGGTAGCTGTATCCAAACCAGGTAACACCATTTCAATCAATGTTCAGTAATTTCAAACACGGGAGACGTCCTATAGCCTTTATAAAAATCCATGTGCATTTGAAATTTCAGAAAGAGAAAACATTATACAGCTTTAATGCCAGCAATTGGATAAAGCTAGTCAAGATGAACTTGATAGCATTTCCATCAATCTGGGGACATGAGATCTTGCGATTCAAGTGATAATTAAAATTTCAAAGGCTAGACAACTTCAGATTGCAAGATTTAGAAGACCAAAGTGAAAATATCACAATATCTAGTAACATATAGTCAAGTTCTTTGGTCAACATAATATTTGCCAACAAAAATTATATAATAAATGCAATCAGTGTCATAATACCTCGTCTGCATCTGTCAAATATCCACCCATTGCACTAAATTCTTTCTTGTATACAACCATGAGAAAATTAATTGCACTGAATTCTTTCTTGTATACATCCATGAGAAAATTAATTGTGTACTAACAGTTAGGAACTCCATCTCTTACTACATGTACGTGGACAATCTGCAGATGTAATTTAGAACAAGCCATTTCTCTTCTTCTTGGACGACAAATCTAGCCATGAGTCGATAGAATTTGTTGGTGTAGAGTCTGCACAGACTGATCTTTTCATTACCTTAGCTACTACAACTTCTTATACTGTTGTTCAATGTACTTGGACGGGTAAAACTCCTTTCGGACGTACTTAACAAATTTCTCCCATGTGTTTATGGTCTCCTTCTCGCTCCATCTTTGTCGTTAAATTCTCCCACCAACAGTGCACAGAGGTTAACATCTTTAAGGATGCAATGGTGATCTTTTCAGTTTCTGAGATTTGATTCACAAAGTAATAGGATTCTAATTGTTGTATCCAATTGTCTACGGATTCTGCGTCAATCTTTCCTTCACGATTCAGTATGTCCAGATTCATCTGCACTTTGAATGGACTGATTTTGTTAGAGTTGGATCTCGTCAAGGATCCTCCAGATGTTGAAGAAAATCACATGAGAATCTCATTGAATTAGCTGAGCATTTTAGTTCATTGTCAAGCCAGTGCCTTCTCTATGAGTTGCTCTATCTCGTCAATTGCATGTCTATTGTCTGTTTCTTCAGCCATCTTCTTTGAATTCAAAGGTAGTGTCTACTTGGATTGTTGAGTTTACGAGTGTGTTTGAACATACATAAGTCAGGTAACTTCAATTGAAGCGTCTACATAACTTAAGCTCTGAATCTTCTCTGATACCAATGATCTGGGTTCCCAGGCACACCTCAAAGGACAACATTTTGATTGAATGAATTGAGCACTGTTATGGCGAAGCATATTAAAATAAGCAAAGCAAGAAATTCACTACACAAACAAAAAGTATACATGAACACAAAATATAAGAGTTCAAACCAATCTCTATTGTTCTATTATGCTCTATTACTTGCTTGTATATTACAATAGTGTACATGCTTACATAGAGCGTTGAGACGCTTGTGTGACTACTCGTTACGTTCAGTTACAAAGGAGTCAGAATGGTTTGGAAGTTCAACTGTTACAGATGACTGAAAAAATGAGAGACAATTTGTCGTAGTCGTGTCGAGATGTTGGTGTCGACGATGCATGTCGGGATGCGAAACATGTCGAGGTTTGGACTTGTTGAAGTCGACAAACATGCCAACTACTGAGTGGATCACAATATGGATGATGTGGATATTCTTTGATGGACTCATCACTCAATTGGAACCACTAATATTAATGTGCAAAGCAAGTTCTTGAAACTTGGTACAAGAAGAAGAAAATTACATCGCATGGCATTTCTCTTAATAAAGAGAAAGGGCACACATAAGCATATGAAGAAGTCCTTATAGTTCAAATAATTGAAATATCTACACATTTCTTTCTATTTTTTATTGAATTTTATTTGTACATATATCATATTTCTAGAATAATGTAGAATCTTGTTCTTAAGTGATTTGGGTTAATCACAATAGAAAATAAATAATAATAATGCTAAATCTGATTATTATATTTTTACCCAAGTTTTGCATAGCAATAGTGTTAATCCGGTTATTATGATTTTAACCACATTTTCTTAAACCATATGCTAATATTGTCAAATCTTGTCACTTCGATTAAAATTTTTGAGTAATTTATATGAAATTTAAACATACCTCAAAAACACAATTTTTACCAAATTTTGGACACTAATAGTGTTGAACCTGATTATTATATTTCTAACCAGATTTTCTTAAACCATATGCTAATAGTGTTAAGTCTTGTCACTTCGATTAAACAACCCATTAAATAACCACTACACAAAGCAATATTAAATATTGTTGTGGAGATATGAATCATTAGATGAGATCCAACGGTTCATATCTCCTTACCAGCCTTAAACATTGCATTTTGTGATGCTTCTTGAATGCAGCCCTCATCGTAAAATCACAAAAATGTCACATTTAATCCATTTATATATTGAAATTTTACATTTAATTTATTTATATATTAAAAATAAAAATAATTTGACCAACACAAAAATCAAATGTTAATATTTATTACTAATTGTATCGAAGAAGTGCATTTTACAACCTAATAGAAGAAATACTTATCTTTTATATAAAACAATAAAGTATTATTAAAAATAACATATCTACTTAAATTAAATTTAAATTATATAACTTGTATATATATAAAACAAGATAAATTAAAATCATAAATATTGAATCATAAATATTGAATTATACATTTGGTCAGAACATCCACTCTAAAAAAAAGTTAAATATTAGATTATACATTTAGTCAAAATTTCTACCTAAAAAAGAGTTTACACATCAAAACAAATATGATCTCTCCGTGCTTAGTAAATACCTTCGTGCTTAGTAAATACCTTTTAAATAGATCAATGCTGTTATCAAGATTCAAACAAGACATATTGAAAATTAAATAGATCTACATACGTACGCTCTTCGACTCCCCTTCAAAGAAACATAAACAAATTTATACTAATATCAAGATTTGACCAAAACATATTGAAAATTAAATAGATCTAGAGACGTATGCTCTTCTACTCCTCTTCAAAGAAACATAAACAAAATGGGAAGCCCCGATTGGGAATTGGAATGGCAGCCGCCGTGTACTCAAAATCCAGTTGTTGCGGAGCCACTAACGTATTCGTACTGGTGAGGTGGGTCGAGAATCCATGGTGCTTTTCATACAACCCATCCACACCTTCACCGTTCCGTCAAGGCTTCCACAGATAAACGAATTCATGTGGAAATCCATGATAGTCGTGGCTATGCATTTCACAGGAGCATTGTGGCCCTCCATCACTGCAATGCAACATATTCCCGTGCCGCCCGCTTCCTTTTTCCAAACACGAATGGTTGAATCAGCCGAGCCACTCAACAGCATATCGCGAACAGTCTCCAGACAGAGCACGGAGTGAAGGTGGCCTCTAAGAAAGCCGGAGTGATGAAATATTCGGTCGGATAATTGGTCTTCCTCCCAGTAATGAATATATCCATCGTAACAACCCGCGTACAGAACGGGCAAGGCATCGGGGCCGAGGCAGAGGGCTTTCACGGGTGATAGTTGCATGTTAAGGGTCGCCATTCGCTCGTGCTTAGGTTCTTGGGCACGACGCTGTCGCCTCCATACCTTCACCGTGTTGTCGTCGGACCCGGTGAACAGAAGCTCGCCGTGTCGCACGACGACGGCATTGACAGCCTTAATGTGCTCTTCGATAGGCTCAATGCACTTGGACTCCGACACTTTCCAAACCTTCACAGTCTTATCCGACGATGCCGAGTACATCAAATCGGTGTTTGCATCGTAAGCAAGGCAGGTCACGGATCCTGAGTGCTTGGCCCTGCGGGTGCCGTGGTCGTTTACTAAGGCGAGAGCTAACGATAGAGCTGCAGAGTCTTAATGACTCTGTCAGCTCATGGGTCTCATAAGTCTATCCATGATGTCATGGAGCTCAGGCACCTGCACCCTCAGGCAATGTACTTTGCATGCCTTGACTGACTGGATTGGAGGAGGAAATATTTATTTTTTCAACTGCACCTTTAAGCAGCATATTCTAGATAAAGCTTTTTTAGATTATTTATTTTAAATTTTTAATAATCTGTGTAAAGTTTTTTACAAGAGACTCTTAAATAAGTTAAAAAATGTTACAATTTAGTAAGGTTTTTGGATTGAATTTTTTAAATGATAAAATCTATCATAATTTAGTTTTATACGGAACTACTATAGTTATTAATATTATTAATTAATATCCATAATAATGTATTAATTTATAATTTATTATTTTTATTAAAAGAAATAAATCACTTGAAATGATTTGTTGATGGTCATAAGTTGGTTTGAGTGGACCTTAATTAACCGTTATGATAATCATTATAATTTATTCATTAAAAATTTCCAAATCAATTTCAAAGAGATCTATTTATTTATTAACTATTATTATTGTTTTAAATAAAAAACATATGTTTTTATTATATTAGTTCAAATTATATACCATATCAATATATTCTTGAACTCTCATAACATTATTTTTTTATAACTATTCTAATATTGTTTTTTCTACATATATGTATTATATGTTGGAAGTGATCTTCAAAATAGTTTTGTAAATTGAAAATTAACATTGTTATATAATTTTGTTTAAAATGAGTTTATAAGTGGACAATTATGATAAGTTTATTTTTTTTAATAATAAATATCTTTTATTCTCTCTAATTGTGAGTTTTTTAAAAATTAGATCAAATAAAAATTTAAAGAAGTTTCATGGTCAAAATTATTACTCAACATTGTCACTTGTAATTTTCAAAATATCCTACTAAATTTAGAAAAAAAATCAAAATAGTTTTGTAAAATGAAGATAAACTTTGATATATATATATATACACGGAGTTTATAAGTAGACAATTATAATAATTTCATTTTTTTCTTTAAAGATGTCTTTTTTTATTATAATTTTTTTAAATTTAATTAATTAGAATTTAGAAGACAAAGTTTTTTTTACAAAGTTTTCATCAATAATATGAACTATATCTTTCAAAATAAATCTTTACTAAATTTTAAAAAATATTCCAAAAATAAGAATCTACCCATTTATTAACTTAATTTAAAAATATATATCCCAAAAATTATTGTATTTAAAGAAACAATTATGAATGTTTATTAATTTCTTTATAATGAATAAGTTAATAAAAAAAGAGTTAAATTATTTTAAAATTTGTGATCATAAATATTATCTTAATTTTTTTATGATTTTAAAATAATTTAAATTGTAAATTTATTTTTAAATAATCATGAAATAAAAATAAATTTTGTTTATTTAAAAAACAATAATAAATTTTAACAATTTTAAAATAATTTATATTATTAAAAAAATTAAAATAATAATAAATATTTTCTAATCCAAAAATAACTTTATTAATAAATTCAATTTTCTAAATTACATTTATAAAACTAAAAAAAATTGAAGTAAAACATCACGCGAAGCTGTTTAATTCAATTGGTTTAAGTACATATACATAATTGAATTAAGAGGAGGCGGCTCCTCTCGAGGTAAGTGGATAGTCGTCCTGTCAACGCCTGAAAAGTCTGTCGTCGAGAAGGTCAAGTGTCGAATCTCCATGGTATCATGGATGGACTTATGGAGACCCATGAGCTGACAGAGTCATTAAGACTCTGCAGCTCTATCGTTAGCTCTCACCCACGGCGGCTACTATTCCAATTTCCAATCCGAGCTTCCCATTTTGTTTAGGAGTAGTCTATCTAGTCGACGATTTCGTTGGGATGATGAATCATCTCCGGCAAACTTCGGCTTCAGCTGCTCTCGCTGTCCTCTGCCCCATCGTCTGGCCTGATGTCAACATCAAACCATGTCTACAGCGGGGCCTCTAACATATTTAAACCCTCCGTGCATCTCTTATTTACTAGCAAGAAATTTACGGTAATCATTCGCAGGGATCTGGAGACGCAATCGTCGCGTCGTCCCTTCTGGCTATTGGTTGAATCTTCCTCCGTCAACAGTCTATTGGGTTTTTATCTCACCGTCTCTTTCCGTAATTATGCCATGGCTGCATCCATGTACATACCATCATCTATTCGCCCTACATACCATGCAATCGAGTTTAAAATTTGAAATTTGAATTCGAAATAGTTTGACTACCCAAGGCCCGCCTCTCACCCTACATCCTTCCCTGCGAACTGTTGCGTCTCTAGAGACCTGCGAATGGTTGTGTCCCTACCTTCCCACTTCTCTATGACGGGGAGGAGGACCAGCCAGATATATTACGGCAAGCACATCTTCTCTGTCTTTTCCTGTTCTTATTATGAAATGCTGAGACTAAACGTTGCCATTGTATAACACTTTCTGTGTACATGGCCAAACATGTATCCAGCGCGGCAGAAACAAAGGCCTATCCATCCAAGAAAGTCTCTGGCCGTTCAAGGTGAAATTGATCAACTCCGCAAAGCTAGTTTTATTTACCAAATCGCTTATACACTTGGGTATATAATCCAAGCTTGTCCTCGATTGGAGGAGTTACCCATTGGGAACACCTTCTCTAGAGTTTGTAGTGGCTCGGCTCTTGCACTGCTTCAGCTTGACACGTCTCGACAAGATGAATGGGCAGGAATTGGACAACTCCTAGAAATGGTCATGATAACAACCCTAAAATAAATTATCGTTACAGTCAAAGGAGCAAGCGATTTTCTTGCCATTTCTTGGTTATGATGGTTCTGTTCGTTACATTATTTTTTTCTCCTCCTTGACCAAGCTCGAAGGCAAAGGTATCATGGGCATCGTGTATGCAAAGGTGATTCTGTGATGTTTTACAATGCTTTTCCTGGGCCAACTGCGAGTGCATCCAATCGATCTCAACTTGGCCTTTATAAAGAACAATATTATGCCATCTGGGCAGACGCTAAGTTTTATGACAAAATGTTGTTTAAAATTTTACATTTTGTATCCCTGGCTTAAACTAGGAAGAATGGTGGACTGGTGCAATCACCTATGGTTAGTTTCGTTTATCGTTGGAGTTATTATTTGTATAACATGGTTTTTTTCTCAAAAATATCGAATACAGAAATCTTGTTTGTTATTATTTCTATGCTAATGTGAATTCAAATAATCTTCTTGAGGTAAAGAACAATTTTTCCAAGCACAAGTGAAAATATTTTCAC
Source organism: Pseudotsuga menziesii (assembly GCA_001517045.1). NCBI lineage: Eukaryota > Viridiplantae > Streptophyta > Pinopsida > Pinales > Pinaceae > Pseudotsuga > Pseudotsuga menziesii. The sequence continues at coordinate 2,792 of LPNX010458126.1, read as the reverse complement.
ACAATAACAAGTTTTCCAAGCACAGGCGAATATGCATATTCGAGGGTTTCTTGGATAATGTAGCGATGTTGAGGCAATGATACAGTCTCAACAGAACAACAAATGAAGTGGCTATTTTCATAGAAGCCTATTGGACTCTTAGAGATAGGAGCCCTTATCCTACAGATCAAGTCGTCAGAGATCTCTCTGGAAAATTTTCCTTCGTTCTTTATGACTCCACTTCCGAGGCTCTCTTTACCACTTGAAAGCTTATCATTCTTATCCCTTCATTTCCTTTTCTTTATTTTGGATTTTCCATTAAAATGTTTAACGTAAACCCTTCATTTTTACCCCCTTGCGAGAGCTGCTACAATGCACATTTTCCCCATTCCTTCATGCTACATGCCTTTTCCATGCCCAGATAATGACATTTAATTGAGGCTTCCCAATATTACCTTACCCATCTCTGGAATTTTAGTAGTATTTTCAAGGTAATCATTTTTCCTGATCCTACAATTGACAGTGGACAGGACACATTTCTGACCCTGCCTCTTTTATTTAATCCATGGATTTACCATTTCACTAGCTAGGACAGGTGGTCCTGCTCACCCTGCAAACTCCCTCGCATCTGTTCTATTTATTGGAGAAGCTTTACAATCATAATTGGTTATGATGAGATTCTTTTGCAAGGAAGATTTAACAAATTCAAATCACAAGCATCAAGAAAAAATGCGCGTCATAAATTTAGCCTTGCAAATAGCTTGTGGCCTAAGGGCAAAGGGAAGAATTTGCCAGGTGAAGAATTTGCCAGACTTTCAGTGAAGTCGATGTATTTTGGCCAATTTGCTAAAGACACAGGTCTTAGGTTCGATCCTCACTGGCAACAGTGTGATAACAACGACATTCTTTCAGTGGTTTTTGGATAAAATTATTAGAAGGCAGTGACTTTTCTAATGCCAATGTACTCTTAAATGAAGTAGCAGTTGAAACAGTAGATTATATTTTTGAATTAAAAGAAGTAGAGGTAAATGCTCACTCTATTATCTCTCTGTTGTAAAATAGTCCATTTATTTTTCTATTATGGAAAATTTACAGGACAGAACTGCCAAATTCATGACTATTGGTTTGCTCTTAGGGTCCAGATGAAAGAAGTGTTAGGGTCCAAATGAAAGAAGTTGTCTGACCACTACAAATTTCTATCCCTAGTGAAGTCATATGACTAAGCATTTGTCCCAAGTGTTAGGGTCCAAATGAAAGAAGTTGTCCAATCACTACAAATTTCTAGCCCTAGTGAAGTCATATGACTAAGCATTTGTCCCAAAGAATTTACAGGACAGAACTTCCAAATACATGACTTTCAATTTGTTCTTAGGGTCCCAGATGAAAGAAGTTGTCAGATCACTCCAAATGACTATCGACTATAAGCATTTTTCCTAATAGCTAAAACCACCTTGAGCATACTTGACTGATCATAGGTGAAACATATAACAAAGTTGCCTAGAGGAACCTTGTAATATAAAGAATATATACTTGGCAGTTCTTCTTAAGGGAATTATTAAGATATACATATGAATAATTATGATTATAAATACAAGAAGGTTCATTGAATTTCTTCTTTCTAACTTGATGCAACAATGTAATAGCATCATTGATTCAAGCCGGCATACTGACATGACTCAGATCCCAACCTTCTAAGCTCCAACCTGGCTGTCTGCTTTATTGCATTCCTCTAAGTTATAAGTTCGGAGATCTGGTCTTGAGTGTGGGGAGACCATTTTTTACTTACCATTTTAATATTTGTTACATAATATAGCATAGCAGTTTAGTCTGGCTCGTGAATATACCTCTTTGCTAAAAACATTTAAAATTCTAATATGATGGTTTATATTCCTTTGCAAATGTTGTGAATAAATTCTCCCTAAGTCATTTTTATTGCCCTTTTTTCTAGAGCATTAATTATTTCCCAATGGATATGTGGGGAGGAAAGGATTTTTCTTTTTGTTATGGCAGGGAAGGGGAAGATAGATTTTCAGAATCAAATGGGTATTCCTTTTACTTGTTTGAGGAGGGAAGGATTTTTCTTTTTGTTATGGGAGGGAAGGGGAAGATAGCTTTTTAGAATCAAATGGGTAATTGAGATCTTCTTCCCTGAACAAATGTTGCACTTAGTATCTATTTATTTGAACAAAATAATTTCTTAAAATTGTAGATTGTTTTTTGTTTGTTTGGACTCAATAACTATGTTTACTGGAGGATGTCAATGGTAGTGCCTTTGAGGGCACTGCATCTGATGATTACCTTGTCCTATCTGATGAGCCAAATGACCTTAAAGAAGGTTGTGGAAAATCTTTTGCTAAATTAGAGCTTATCTAACATCACACATTATTAATTTTTAGTTTCTTATATATACATGTATTTCTTTTGCCTTTGCAGGTTGTTTTTTCTCTACATCAGGTGGCTTGCAGAGTTTTGAACATCCTTTGAATAAGTTGATGCCTATGCCTCGTGTTGATAGTGAAGGGAAAATGTGTGGGGCCAACCTCAAAGTAGATGTTTTTTCTAAGAAGCAGGCTAGCATGCCTAGAGTAGGTAGTGAGGCCAATTGGGCAAATGAACTCTGATACCAACAATTTGGAATTAAAAGCATCAATTTTGGACTGCTAAATTAGAGCTTATCTAACATCACACATTATTAATTTTTAGTTCCTTACATATGGGTGTGTGCAAGAAGTTGAGGGACCTTTTTGTGCACGTTAGATGCAATAGAAACCTGAAAAATCAGGCATCCCTCAACTTACTTGGATTTTTTGAGA
>LPNX010458123.1:555533-575270 GCA_001517045.1 Pseudotsuga menziesii | reverse complement strand
TCTGAATAATATGTTGTTCAAATAATGTTTTTTTGTATGAGTTTTGATTTTTGAGCCATAAATCTGAATATCAGAATGATATGTTGTTCTGTATGATTTTTGAATACATAAATGAATTACAATTTTAAACACAGTAAGATCTTAAATTTCATGAATCGATTTCGTCAACTAACCAAAATAAAATCCACCGATTTGTAAAACCCACTGATCTGCAAACATGGCCATGACCGCTCAATAATGGATTACCTCATTAATAACAATACCATAGAGCTGATTTCTGTGATAAGGCCTGAACAGTATATACACATTCTAAAACTGTGTATATATAATTGTATTTAGTGCTTGCCACAATAAAGAATATACACATTCAAATCGAGCTAGAAGAAGGCAAAACGCCTGGTGTTTTTAACAGAAAGGTAAAGATGGAATGATATGATTTCATTCGTCTCCGGAAGGATGAGCTCGCTTGGACATGTCAAGACCGGCGTCCTTGAATGTTATCAAATCGTCCTTTTCTTCTTGGGATTTCCATGCTTTTTCTTTTTCCTCTGCCACACTGCGAGGGTTTTCTTGGACTTTCCCATACCTAGATGATGTTGAAGTTGCTCCTTTTTCTTTTTCTTTTTCTTGATTTTCGTCTGAGCTGCTGCTGCTGCTACTTCTTGCATAGCTGAGGCGACGAAGAGTGTGCATTTCTCCAGAGAGATGTAAGGGAACAAAATAATCAATACTCGGCATGCTGCCCAACACAACTCTCGCCGCCAAATTTGCCCCTCGCTGGTTCATCTTTCAATGAGCTATTTCTTCAATGGATCAAACTGGCTGTGCTTCCTTCTTTTTCAAAGCCTTGCCGTGGTCGTTCAGATAAATCATGACGTGTTATTGTTGTCTCTACGTGGCTTTAAGTGTTCATGCTTTATGACACGTATTTGAGGTAGACACATATCGAAGACCCAATTATCTCATCAAGCACTAAATCATATTCTATTCTTTTGTTTTGTTTTAAAAATATGATATGATTATTTTTTAGCATGATAAATAATCAAAGTGTGTATTGGGTATTAGCTAAAACTGCCTTTTGATTTTAATGTATATGATTTAAAACTAATTATAATTGTTGGTTAATTGTTGGAATGAGTAACTTTAATGGTTATGTCAAGAATACTTAGTTTATTGGTGGGGCTAGATGGATTTCATTCCATCCATTGTTGGTTGGTGGGGTTATATGGATTTTATTCCACTTATTGTTGGTGGGGTTAGATGGATTTCATTCCATCCATTGTTGGTTGGTGGGGTTATATGGATTTTATTCCACTTATTGTTGGTGGAGTTAGATGGATTTCATTCCACCCACCTGGGTTCAATTTCGTTGAGACATGTTTTGGCTTGGATGTTCGACTGATGGTTTGCTCAACCTACCTAACTATGAAATGTGACGAAGTTTGTTGAGATTTCCCGTGGGTTGTGAGCCCTTCCTTGATTCATTCGGAATAATGAAAGGTGGTGTTTCCTACTAGTCTTATGTCTTGTATATATATGATAGTTTGCGGTCATTATTGTTTTATAGTTTATTTCTAGGTGAGTGGTTTTATTATATGATTTAAGAGGCTATTAGATCTAGTTGGAATTGACATTGTATTTTATATATTCTTGTTGTAAAGAACGTTGTGTGTTTCTTTGAATATCAAAAGAGAGTTTGCCTTGAAACTCTTTACCTAATGTTTTAGGCATTCAAGTTTGTTATGTTTTGTGATCTAGTTATTAGTGTCTTGGGGTTTTCTCAAAGGGAATGGATTGACCTTGAAGACATGAATTGTTGTGTCTCGTCATGTAATATTGTATTTATTTTGAGAAAGAATAAATGTTGTAATTACGATTGAGACAGGTCTTAGAGAAAAGGTCACTGTGGGGTGTTTTTTTATTTGTTTTGGCCAAGTTGTAACTAATGAGTGTAAGAGGGAGTAACTAAAACAAAGAATTAATCTAGGCTGTAGAGAAATTGTCAAAACTGTGTAGCTCTTAGGAAGAGGTCTGGTGAGAAATAACATTGTATCACCTAACTTAATGTTGCAAGATTCATCTATATTGGAATTGGACACTCCAATATTGGATAAGTGTTTTTTGTAAGTTATAAATTGTTGATGAGAAAGATGAAGACACCAACTATGTGCACGACTTCAGAATAGTCATAGGTGAATGTGGAAATCCAAAACATAGATTGGACAATAATGTTGAAGATTCATAGGTCAAAGATGTAGATGAAGGCTCCAAATATGTGAATGGTTGTAGAGAAACAAGAAGGTATATTGAGTTGGTCATTGTACCAAGAGTAGCGATATTCTCTACAACCCAGTATGAGGGAGATGTTGTCACATAGTGTAACGTAACATTACATTACCAAAAATAAAAAGTATAAAAGTAATTAAAACAATTCATATCCGTTCATAAAATAAAACCAAATAAAAAGTAATTAAAATAACCCATGTCGGTTGATAAAATAAAATAAAATAAAACCGATGTAGATCCATTTTAAACCCGGATCTATCAAGCACTGAGAGGGATCCAATTTCTTGATCTGTAAACTTTTTAAATCTTAAATTGTTTACATGTCCAGAAAAAAAATTACAGCTCATAAAATTGTATCTCTCTCAATGCTTGATAAATTTGGGTTTAAGATGGATCTATGTTGATACATATCATTATCTCTTCTTACCTAGTATGTTGTTCAAGATGAAAACTCTATAAGTGAATGGAGAAGCATGGACACATTGACTATAAGATGAAAGAGGGTTTCTTAGGAGAATAACCACTAGTTGATTATCATGGCAGCTAAAGAAATAATGAAGTTGCATTGTTTTCGCTAGATAAGCCAAGTGATGAAAGCATAGTTAATTGTGAGTTAGAATGATAAGATTGAAATAGTAAGGACAATCAATATTCTTCTAGAAGCAACAAATATTTATCTTTGGAGTTTGGTCTAAAGGATGCTAATGACAATTCTTATGGTAGCTATGGTGATTTCATGTACTTGATGGACAAGCAAGGTAACGTAATGTTATATTACCAAAAATAAAAACAAAATAAAAGAGTAAAAAGGTAATTAAAACAATTCATGTCCACTCATAAAATAAAATAAAAAATTTAAATTACCAAATTAAAAGTAATTAAAATAATCTATGTCAGTTGATAAAATAAAATAAATTAAAACCAACATAGATCCATTTTAAACCTCGATCTATCAAGCACCGAGAGGGATCCAATTTCTTGATGAGTAGATTTTTAAACCTTAAATTGTTTACATGTCCAAAATAAATTTACATCTCAAAAAAATGTATCTCTCTCGGTGCTTGATAGGTATAGGTTTAAGATGGATCTATGCTAGTACATATCATTATCTCTTCCTAGCTAGTATGTTGGTTAAGATGAAAACTCTATAAGTGAATGGAGAAGCATGGACACATTGATTGTAAGATGAAAGAGAGTTTCTTGGGAGAATAATCACTTGTTGATTATCATGGAAGTTGAAGAAATAATGAAGTTACATTGTTTTCGCTAGAGAAGCCAAGTGATGAAAGCATACTTAATTGTGAGTTGGAATGATAAGATTGCAATAGTAAGAATAAACATTATTCTTATGGAAGCAACAAAGATTTCTCTTTGTAGTTTGGTCTGAAGGATGCTAATGACAATTCTTATGGTAGCAATGGTGATTGAATGTTGATCAACAAGCAAGGTAAACTATATGAGTTATGTTTAATCAAAGTAATGATAATATAGAAATGTGGACAATACCTTGCATTTGTAGGAAGTTTAGAATCTTGTATAAGTCCTATGTATTAGGGTGAAAACATGAAGTGGGGGAACAATTTTTGCTTGTTTTTTACAAAGAAAATTGTAAAATGTTACATTTTTTAAACTTTAACCTGTCTAAACTCGTATCTTCTTTGAGAATTGCACTATGAGGTTAAAAAAGAGATTTGTAGATAATTGTGTTACATCTATACTCATATTTTTGTAAAATAATTATGGACATATACTTGGATAAATTTGGTGTTTACTAACTGCATATAAGATGACTATTCATTTTGGAAGAAAAAATATATTGGACATATACTTGGATAAATTTGGTGTTTACTAATTGCATATAATTAAAAAAAATACAACATGATAATGAGTGACTTACTAATCAATTATGTTTGTTATAGCTGACTATTCATTTTTTTTAGGTTGTGGGGGGGGGGGGTATATATTGTCACAATCTATAAAGATTGTTGTTTTAGTGTATGAACTATTGCTAGGAAATTGTTAGATGTAGCCACTACTCTTTATTATTTAATGAAATAGAGTAAGCTAAAAAATGGTGTTGTTTCAAAACATTTTGTGATCCGTCAAATTTTGTTCTGATGTAATCATCACTAAGATAACTAAAAGTACATTTGTGATGAGGACAGGGAGAGGAAGTGCACTATGATTTTTCCTTTTTTTGGGGTGTTATCATTTTGAAGATATTGAATTTTCATTGCACATAGTTTTTAGAATAGTAATAAGTGATAGAGTTTAGAATAAAATTATTATGAAAAAATTTATTGATGAAAATAAATAATTCTTATATAATTATAAACTAGATTTAGAGATGAATCCATTGGTACCATGTCTAACAAATAATCTTTAAAATTTGTAGGGGTTTTTCCTCTCTGAATTTGCAGTTTCTGGAAAAATGCAGGAGATTTTTAAAAACAATTTACCAGAAACTCTAGTCCAAGAAAATGTCAAGGTTGAGGGATTTCTACCAACTCTTGGATGATAGTTTTAAACTCTCAATTGAGAGTATTTTTTTTAAATAGATCGCTCTAATTGATAAAACTTGTGGTCAAGAGTTCAAAACAACACACTCCAAAATGTGTTTCCCAACTTCATGTTTCCATCCATTAGTCCATGAAAATTTTGAGCTTATATATTTCGTAGAGTCAATATTTGGGAGAAGTATTATATGGTACCTAAGCGATATTATTAAATGTTGTACCTAGTGTCTCCTAGAGATGGAGTATGTAAATTATGTGTACATGTATCTCTGTAACATGTAAATTTCATATCACTATAACACTTGGATAAGCATGCATAACCATTTCCATGTGTCTTTGGTGATTTGGATAAATTGTTCATTAGAATATGTTATGGAGTTGTTAAATACTTGGAGGAGTGGATCGTGTCGGTTGGATTCTCCATGAGTGGAGCATTTTGAGGAGGTGTGGTAGGGCTGGAAACAAAAATTTTAATGTACATTTAGGGGAGTTCACTAGTAGAATTTGGAAAATAAATGACTACATTATAAAATTGGATCCAAATCAATCTAAGGAACAAGACATAAACTTAAAATAGATTTCATGGATCAATTTTACCTAGAAATGACATGAAACAGTGCAAAAAGACTTGCCGCTTGTATATTTGCTTATCATTAATCAGAAGTAGTGATACAATGCAATACAATGGCATAAAGAGCCATGCAATTAGAATACTAGATAGGTCATTTGAATTCATTACATGAGAGTGGCTTACTTGTCAGTTAGACACCACTTGGCACATCAGTTAACCACTTAACTCCAACTTAATTGACACTAACTAACTCGAAGGCAGTGTAGACTGAGTCTAACTGAATAGAACTCAAGTGCATGCCAATAAGTAGGTGAGGGCACCTATATTACTTCAGTTAGGTGAGATGAATTGAACTACACTGAACTGAGTCACCAAAAGTAGGTGGAGGAGCCTTTAATCACTCCAGTTAACTAAAATTAACCAAAAACGGGCAAATTGATGAGGAAGGCGCCTTTGCAGCTCTAGTTTAACTAAAAGGTAGGTGAAACAACCTTGAGTTAACTGAATGGGGCACATATGTCATGCATATCAACCCATATTTTCTCCTAGATTGAAGGATGAGGCTTAGTTAGTCTCCCTAATTGAAGGAGAAGACTCAGTTAGGCTCCCTGATTGAAGGAGGAGATCTAGTTGATGATGTAGTCACATAATTAAGTCAAAAACTTAGGATAAGTGGTAAATTATGCCAAATAAGACAAATAATCATGTGTGGTTGAATAATGACTCCAACACCCCCCCTTAATCTAATCTCATGTGGAGGATTAAAACAAAATAGGGCCCCGACAACAAAGGCCATAGGTCACCCTTTACAAAACTTAAATCTAAAATGCTCAAAAAAATCTACGTGAGGAAAAGAGGAAAAACCCCCCCTCAAACTGAACACTAAAGAATTAATCTGAATTCACCATAATGGAACTCACCTCCAATAGTGAATAGAGGTAAGTGAACTTATTCTCATTGAAGCTCTTGGTGAAAATGTATGCAAATTGCTCATTTGTGGGGAAATATTGCAAAAGAATTGTTTTGTCATGCACAAGTTCTCTAATGTAGTGCATGTGGATCTCGATGTGTTTGGTTCTTTTTATCTAAACTGGATCTGGCAAGATCTTGATAGCACTTTGACTGTCACAAAAAATGATAGTAGATGAAGTGCTACCAATGTAAAACTCGAAAATACCTTGTAGCCAAACTGCTTATATGCATGCATTGACCTCTCTTCGGTACTCTGCCTTTGCTGAAGATAATGCAATGGCAGCCTGCTTTTTGCTTGAATAGCAAATAGGTCTACCAATAAACATGAAAACATAGCAGGAAGTAGACTTCTAATCAAGGATATCTCCATACCAATCTGAATCTGTGAATCCTACCAAGTCTAGTTTGGAATCACCAACATAGTGAATGCCATAGGTTCTAGTACCATGCACGTACTATAGAATCCTCTTGGATTCCCTCTAATAATGTTCATGAGGCTGCTGCATATACCTTGATACAACATTCACGACATAACAAATTTCAGGCCTTGAATGTGTCAAGTAGAGAATGCTTCCAATCGACTGACTGTAGAGAGTAGAATCCACCTGTGGAGTAGTATTTCCCTCTTCAAGACTGATTCCTTAGAGGAATGGTAAATGTGTTGCCTTAAAATCATTCATATTAAACTTAATAAATAGGCCTGAATCATATTTGGATTGTGACACCACGATCCCATCAAAATATTGAGTTATTTCTCGCTAAAGAAACTGCCTCAACCGGCCTAGATCACTTATCTCAAAAGCTTCATGTAAAGCAGTTTTTATGAAGCTGATTGAAACAAGGGTGCTTCCTATAATTAATAGATCATCAAAATACAAAAATGTAATCAGAATATTACCTTGATATTGTTTCAAGTACACATTTGGATCAGAATTACATCTATCAAAGTTCTGTGATAGCAGAAAAGAATCCATTTTGGCGTGCCAAGCTCTTGGGGCTTGTTTTAATCCATACAAGGATTTCTGCAAGTTGCAAACTAATGATGGATCTGATTTGTATCCTTCACATTGTTTCATGTAGATCTCTTCTTATAGATATCCATGAAGAAAAACACTTTTGACATCTATATGGTGCACCTCCCAGTGTTTGGATGCAGAAATGGCTAAGACTAGCCGTATAGAATCCATCTTTTCCACCGGTGCAAAGGTATCAATGTAGTCCACTCCTTGGATTTGGGATAAGCCTTTTTCTACCAGCCGTGATTTATATTTTTAGGTTGATCCATCTGCATCAAAATTCATATGATAAACCCATTTGCATTGAACAAGTTTCCTCCAAGGTGGAAGGGAAACTAGCATCCAGGTTGCATTTTTTCGAAAAGAGTTAAACTCTTCATCCATTACAGCTTTCCATCGAGGATCATTTCGAGCATGATAATATGACTTAGGATCAGATCCAATCATCGTGTAGCAATTCTCAAACAACAAAGAATCATTGCAAGAAATAGAAATACCTTCCCTTTGAAAATCTACCCGAGTTCTTCTTGGACAACAAGATTTCCAACATTTGACCCGGTATAAGAGAGAGTATTTTCGGCCCATTTTGATAGATGAGATGGCTCATTCGGATCTGATTCAGAACCTGATATTTCATTCTCACTGGTATCAGACATCAGATCTGAAATATCAGATTTCACACTTTCATTTTCATCTCCAGAATCTTCAGCAGAAAGAGAGGGAATTTCAACAGTCTCTTCCTCTACTAGTTTCAAATCTTGGAGAGGTTCTTCAAAGATGACACTGCTCTATATGAGTATATTTTTAGTTCCGATATTCAATATTTTGTATCCCTTTACTTCCTCAGGATACCCAATGAATATTCACTCAGCACTCTGTCGTTGCAAATACTTTCTCTTATCTAGTGGAATTCAAGCCCAAGCAGTGGACCCAAAAACCCTAAAATTGGACACATCCGGTTTGTGATTAGTGTATGCTTTGAAAGGTGTTTTTCCTTTCACGGATGAGTGTGGAACCCTGTTTTGAATGTAGGAAACAACATTCATGGCTTCAGCCCAAATATTTGCAGCTAGATCCTTAGACTCAAGCATACATGTTGTCATTTCTTTCAGTACCTGGTTTTTCCTTTTTGCTACACCATTTTGCTGAGGTGTGTAAGTAACGGTGAGCTGAATATTGATTCCACTTTGAGAAAAAAATTACAGCAGATCTGATTTGATGTATTCATGTCCATTATCAGATTTGAGATCATTGATCTTTCTCCTAGTAGCATTCTCAACGGAAGCTTTGAAATCTATAAATTTTTCAAGAACTTTCGACTTCTTTTTTAGAAAGTAGACCCATGTAAATATTGAAAGGTCATCTATGAAAGTAAGAACATACCTTGAACCAATCATGGAGGTTATTGGCATTGGACCACTAATATCAGAATGGATCAGCCCCAAAATACATGTAACTCTGCTTGCTTTTCTCCGATCAAACTTATGCTCAAGATGCTTGTCGACTATGCATCCCTTGCAGAACTCTTTTGAGGATTTGATTACTATAAGGCCTTCCACCATGGAATAATTTTATAGTAGCTGCAAGAATTTGTAGTTTAGGTGTCCAAACCTTTCATGCCACAGCTGGATAACCTCATTCCCATGAGTCAGAAGGGTGGATGGTGTTGAATCAGGCACAAAGTTAGAAAACTCATAGGTCTTAGTAGTGTGATTTGATTTCCCTACAACAATGAGTTTTCTGGATGCTATCTCTGAGCTCTCAACATCATTTGGGATAAATACAACTCTTTTAGGAAAACATGTGTGTGTCATTTGATATACATACAATAAGTTCAAAGCCAAAGAGGGCACATATAGAACATTTTTTAAGCTTCCATGTTCTAGTTGGACAGTACCTTTTCCCTTTGATGACTTTTGAGAGTCATCTCCCATGTGAATGGAGATGTAGCTGTCGGAATCCAGTGATGTGAAAGAATCCTTGCATGCAACCATATCATTTGAAGCACTAGATTCAATGAGTAGATCTCTATCCTTCAAAACATTAGCCATGAGAGCATGTCCTCTTTCATGATGATTATTCTGATCTCCATCTTCTTTCTTCCTTGCGCCTTCTGGAAGAGTAATGTTGTTTTTATCAAGGAGAAGGGCCATATGATCAATTGTTCTCTTAATGCAAGAGCTGTCAGAGTGAAATCTCGTTGCACAGTAAGAGCACTTTGTCTTCTCTTTGCCTCGTTGCTTTTTTTTTCTTGAGCTTGAGGGCTCATCTAATTGCTGAGTTTTTTCCTTCTGCTTGGGAGGATCAAACTTTGTCTTCTTTTTCTTTTTCTTTCCTTTTGCATTTGAATCTTTGGGTCCTCTAGTAAGCAAAGCTTGATCTTTGGAGGATCTTAAGGATCCCATCTGAACAAGTTTATCATGCTCATTGGTAAGGGAATCAATGAATACATTTAGGGTCTGCATCTTCCAATTTGGAATTGTAAGATTTCCGGTATGGAAGGTTGACACAAAAATAGAGTCAGTTCATTCTCTAACTGATAGGATCTCAAATCATCATGCTTGCCAAAGAGTTTAGAAAATTGTTCCCACACTTCCTTGGCATTATTCAATCCAGAGAGATGGAATAGAAGATCTGTAGAAATGGAGAGGCATAGGAAACCAAACGCTTCGTTTAGTTTGTTCCAATATTTTTCCTTCTTTATTACTGCATTCGTCTCTATCTCCATGCCCATGGTGAATCTGAAGAGTTGTTGGAGCAGAGTCCCGCATCTACAGAAGAAGCTGCCATTTTGGTGGATAGATAGTTTGGCGAAGACGAAGAGATAAGGTAAACCTACGATGTCGTAGCATGTTTCTAGCTGCAGAGCAGAGCCGGAAACCGTGACTGTTGGGACAGAGAAGTCAAGGAAGACGACAGTACCTGAGCGGCTGAGAAGAGAGAGCTCAACCACTGCATTGAAGGCAGCGGCGAAGACAGTAGGGCTCAGCTACCCTCATAAAGGAAAAGGACCGATGAGACCGAGGTATTGAAGATAAACGACAGAAAAAGGGAAGCGGTGCATAGTACCCATGGTCAGCGCAGGGAAGCATGGAAGACTGCAAAGAGCAATGGTGTGACGGAAAGCGGCTACCCCAAGTACAGATATGCCGACTGTCACTAATTAGGGTTTTGGGTTACTGTTGGGACAGGCCCACAGTGTTGTAAAGGAGAGACCTTCGGGCCACCTATAAAGGGATGTATTTTGTATTGTAAAAGGTTGGGATTTTGAGCATTTTAAACCATCCAGCTAGTTAGCCGTTGAGTCTGTTAGCTCACAGTTACCTTGTATTAGAGTTGAGATCTGGTTCTGTATTCAGTCGGTAGTATCTTACTGTAAACAGTAGCTAACTCATTGAGCACGTATGTAACAATTCGCAGGGATTGACAGAGAGAGAGAGAGAGAGTGAGAGTATATTGTAAGAAGTTGATATAGAGAAGAGATCTAAGAGAGAAGGGCTCCAGGCTGTGTGCGGAGTTACCCAGAATATCTCTAGCTACATATGCAGTGCAACAGAACTGTGTACCTCTCTCAAGTTATAATATAGAAACACGGTTCTGTGGATGTAGCTTCTACCCTGGAAGTGAACCACGTAAAATCAGAGTGTTATGTGATTGATTCATGTGATTGTATTTGCTTGTTATATCTGTCATTCATTACATGAACTTTGCTTACAGTAAATGTATGTATGTGTTATTCAGTTCACAACATATTAGAAGGATAAATGCAAGTTGAAGTCTTTAAGTATTCTGTATAAGAGTTTGTCTATGTTTCGCTTAAGCCTGTTAAGAGTCGCAGTATAAAGCAGCCTTGTGTGTTGAGACCTATAAGTTGAACCCCAGTAAGCTAAGTACGCTGAGTCGCAGCGGTAGGATATCGCAAGGAGGCGATATCGCACCATCAGAGGAGCTGTGGTGCGTGATACCGTGGGTTGAGGATTGAGCGTAGGAGAGAGTTGCATGTCGCCTGGGACGCGGTGATGCGATAAAGGTTGGATTCATCGTGAGTAAGAGGAAACTACGCATCACGTCGTAGCTAGAGACACCTCGCAGGCTAAGAAGAGCTACGAGGCGCACACAGGACGCCATACAGAACCTGGTCGAGACACTTGAGTCTTTGGCAAACCCATTAGGATCACTTCGGGTGAGACTTCAGGCTGCTTCACAGTCTGTCGCCGAAAGGGCCAGTGAGCTAGGGGTGTTGTTGGTACATGATAGTAAACCCGGGTCTGCCCAAGCAATCCAACAAATGGTTCCATTGCCGGTTTTGAACAAACTGAGCACTGATGTTCTGGTGGCGCCCTACTAGAGACGAACTCAAGGAGTGGGTTTGGTCTAAGGAGAAGGAGTTTGCCGAACATGAGAAAAAGAGTCCTAGACTGAGTACATAGGACTGGTTACAAAAACATATCGTTACAGACCTGCATGCGATATTTTTTGTGACCTTTGGAAACGAGCTTTACGACTGGCTATCAAAGTTGACTAATACGAGCATATTCAAGAAGAAAAGAAACATTGTCTGGACACCGAAGCTGATTCATACTGTGAAGAACCTTGATAATCCCATTACGAGGACAGTAGAATTCTGGCTTGCAAGTGTGCTAGAAGGCTTCGTCACAAAGTTTGCAGTTGAACAGAGAAAAAGCTTTAGCGAGGCTGAGCAATACTTCTTCAAAGGATATCGCGGTAAGTACCTCAAATATTTAAACTTGTCCATTAAGATGTTATTAAATAAAAAATGAACAATGGATCTAGTTTCAGATGAATAAGTAAAGATAGTAATGTCACAAGAGTTTGAAAGTGATTTTGATGACATTGGACGTACACGTAGTGGAAATAAATACAAAGTAGATTTCAGCTCTCCCATATTTGAAGACAGTTCAGATAATACTAGACAACAGAGTCACAGTACCACAGAAAGAACAGAAAGGGGTATCCCTTACCACCCTTATCCCCCACAGAAACAGATCGGGACTCAGAACAATCCCGTAGGAACTCCATCTAGTAGTTCCCAGACAGTACATACTACCGCTACATCACCTCCACCTACACCACCGAGTGGTAGTAACATAGCAAATCAACATCCACCACGTAGAAATAGAATGGGGGATGATATGAAGCTACCTATATTTAAGGGTACAGGGGCAGAGGACCCAGAGCAGCATTGGTTTCTATGTGAAGCCATGTGGACCATTAAAGCAATCAATAATGATAATAATAAACTTTTCCAGTTGGTCACCACACTGAGAGAACGAGCCTTAACATGGTATATGAAGTATACCTCAGCGGTACCCAGAACACTTGTCCAGGTTAGGACCGCCATGATTAAAGAGTTTAAGAAACCTAAGTCTGAGTCACAGTGCATTACAGAGCTCAAAGACATCAAACAATTACCTATAGAGTCAGTGTGGGACTTCGATCAGAAATTTAAAGCCCTGATAGACCAAGTCAGCTTTGAGTTTGCACCAGAGCAGCATAAGGAATGGTTTATTGCAGCACTGCTCCCTCACATCAGACTGCCATTAATGCAGCAGAAACTCCAGACGTAGGACGACGCGTTGGAGATGGCAATGAAACTAGAGGCTTCACCTCTAGCTGAAACCAGCACAGGTATGACAAATCTGCAAAACCAGTTGGCTAATCTCATGATACAGATGCATGAGCTTAATAAAGGGAAAGAAGTTGTGCAAGACATATGGTGTGTAAAGCGTAAAGCACAAGGCAATACTAAAGATAATTGTCCAGTATTTGTAGAATATATAGCAACTGGGGCTCCTAACCCCTTACCACAGACCCACAGGCCGTCGTGTGAAATATGAAAAACAAGAGGACACCTACCTCATCAATGCCCTCTACTTCAGAAGTACGTATAGACACCTAATAACTTATACTGCGTCTTCTGCAAGTCCGTAGGCCATGATGAACACGATTGCCGAGCCTATGATCTCATGGTCGGGAGCAAGCAATACTTGTATAGAGTTCAATCAGAAACACAGGGTCCAGCAGCAGGACCACAGTATGATCAGGCTCATGTTGGCCGTGGAGGAGGATTCAGAGGATGAGGCAGATTCAGAGGCTTTGGCCGGGGAGAAGGCTTTGGCCGTGGTCGCGAACCAGTCACTTGTTACCAACTATGGAGTTATAGGACATTATGCTAGGGACTGTCAGAGCCCTACCACCACATGTAACTATTGCAAATCTTACGATCACGCTATAGAAGACTGTCCTACCTTGATAGCTAAGATCATAGAACCTAAGCTAGCAGTACACCAGAACATCCAGCTTATTGCTGCTGAGCATGAAGAACCAGAACTAAGAGTCAACATTGTGACTCACAGCGGTGCTTCCACTAATGAGACATCGCAGGTTACCGAAAAGACCACAGGTCAGGAGTGGGTGCGCAAAGCTCCTAATAAAGCAACACCACTTGACCTACAGAAGAATAAACAGACATTTCAGGAAGCTAAGACTTTCTTTGATGACCCTATGCAATCAGGATCGCAGGTACCGCCGTCTAGGGGCATACCGTAGCAAGCACCTTGTGGCGTTAATCCTATACAGATATCGCAGGCTACCACATCGGGCACATGCGATGAGGATGAGTTGACAGGAAGTGTACAATCCTTCCTGCGGAGCTGTTTAAAACTCGTGAGAAATGAGCAAGCTATCAGAGAACTTCAGCGCATCATAGATCAGTGTCAACCATCTTCCTCCGTGAGCAGTGCATAGCGTGCTGTTCATAGCATTATGGGACATACAAGAACAGGAAGAGAGATGCGACTCACAACACAGGTTGGAGAATTTGAAATGGACGAGGTGATCCTAGATCTAGGATCAGAGGTAAATGTTCTGACTAAGTAGACATGGGAACAGATGGGTAGCCCTAAGTTAGTCAGAATGCCTATCCATCTGCGATTAGCTAATCAACAGCGGGTATCACCCCTGGGTCGATTATCGCAGGTACCAGTTGACATTGACGGAGTTCGCAGCTCTACGGACTTTGAGGTTATAGAAATCATTGGCGATAGCAGACCATATCTAGCACTGTTAGGCATTGATTGGGGGATCAGTAACATGGCCGTTATCGACTTAAAGAGAAGACAAATGACCTTTGAAGATGCGCAGATCTGGGTCATCGCACCGTTAGATCCTCTTCAGGGTCCTAGATACATTGAACCTATCTGAGCAGAGGAAGAGACCCGTAACATGGATAGTCTCTATCAGATGACTACGAACCAGAGCGACTACATCAATCCAACCGCAAAAGGGAACATTAGTTGGCGATGCGAAAGCTCATGTGCATCAGATTCGGATGTTGGTCTAGAGAACTGGCAGAACAAACTTTACGAAGTCTTAGCACGCAGATGTGCGTATATGACTAAGTCACTGCGATGGATTGGCACAGAGATCAACGAGATTCCATCATTTCATGGTCTAACAGATATCCAGGACTTTCTCATGCAGATGGAACAACAAATTCCTCGCGAGCAGAGGATTGCAGCTATGGACCTTACAGTACGAGCCACACCTGTAAGATGGTGGTATGCACATAAAGAGAATATCGCATCATGGGATGATCTTAAGAGATTGATGGCGATCAGATTCTCTACCGACAGAGAGTATGTCCAGTAGAGATACACAGGAGAAAGTGACCCCAGGTCACATATTCAGACATGTGAACAGGATTGGTCGGACATTCCCGAGGATGAATGGGTTCACCAATTCATTCACACTTTGGATGCAGTTTCACGGAACTGGTACACAGAGACTGAATTGCGCAAGGGAACGACTACATGGCCACTTCTAATAGACAACTTTCTACTCACCTTCGCTTTTGAATCTGAGTATCCAAATGTTGATCAGGCCCTAGATGTAATAAAGGTTAAGATATTTGAGGATTGTACCCTATCAGTACATACTCAACCTGAGTGGGCCATCCAGTTAGAAGATGCGCTCGAGTGCTATAACTTTGAAGCAGAACCAGAGGATGAGGATGAGGATCCTCGCAACATCAACATTCCGGAGTCAGAAGGGACTCACGATGTTGATGGACCGAAGCTACAGATTCCAGCAATCATAGAGCTGATCAAGATTAAAAAGATCAATATTGGCACAGACATAGAACCAAAGTTTTCCTCTATTGGAGACTATTGGACCGATGAAACAGTTGGACAGATTGCAGAATTGCTACATGACTATCAGGACCTATTTCCCACCAAGTTCATAGAGATGAAGGTAATAGTCGGAGACCTGGGAGTAATGAGGATACCATTGAAAGAGGATGCTAGACCAGTCAAGTAGCGTCCATATAGATTAAATCCACGCTACAAAGAAAAAATTAAGGATGAGATCGATAAGATGCTAGCAGTAGGCATCATTGAGCCTGTAGAAGAGAGCGAATGGGTTAGTCCCATGGTCTTGCAAGAGAAGAAAACCAAAGGAGACATCAGGATCTGTGTCGACTTGCAAAAACTCAACGACGCATCGCTTCATGATCCATTTCCGACACCTTTCACTGATGAAGTACTAGACAATGTGGGAGGACAGGAGGTCTACTCCTTCACTGATGGCTTTTTAGGCTATCACCAGATCAAAATCCACCTAGAAGATCGACATAAGACCACTTTTGCAACAGAATGGGGCTCATTCTAGTATACGGTGATGCCCTTTGGCCTTAAGAATGCACCAGCTATCTTTTCTAGAATAGTAGTTGCTGTATTTAAAGAATACATCTATAAATTCCTAGAAGTTTATTTTGATGATTGGACTGTATTTGGATTAATTGACAAGCACATAGGCGATTTAAGACTGATGTTAGAGAAATGTAGGCAGTACCAGATTTCTCTAAATTTGAAAAAATGTATATTTTGTGTGCCATTCGGTATTTTGTTGGGTCACATTGTCTGCAGGCAAGGCTTGATGGTAGATCCTGCAAAGATTGCCATCATTGTAAATCTTCCAGCACCCAACTCAGTCAAACAATTGAGAACAGTACTTGGTCATACTGGGTACTATAGAAAATTCATCAAGGGATACGCAAAGATTACAGCACCGATGGAAAAACTGTTAAAGAAAGATGTAAAATTCCTATGGAATGAGGAATGCCAGCAGAGTCTAAACACACTTAAAGAGAAGATGGTTACAGCACCCATCTTGGTATTTCCAGACTAGACTAAGCCATTTCATGTACACGTGGATGCATCTGGCATCGCACTAGGGGTTGTTTTAACACAACCAGGAGAAGGAGGTATCGATCATCCTATCGCATACTCCAGCAGAAAGCTATCAACAGCAGAAAAGAACTACACCACGACAGAAACAGAAGGCTTAGCTATGGTGTACAAGCTACAGAAGTTCAGGAACTACCTGTTGGGGACCTCGTTCAAGATGTTCACTGACCACTCCACATTGAAGCATCTAGTCAATAGGCCAGTGTTAGGGGGAAGAATCTGCAGATGGTTTCTCCTCTTTCAGGAGTACGATTTTGAAATCATTGTCAAACCAGGAAGATTGAACATCGGACCTGATCATCTGTCGCGAATAGACTCAGGAGAAGAGCCAAGTAATCTAGAGGACAATTTTCCAGATGCGCAGTTGTTCTCTATCCAGATCGCAGATGAGTACTATGCTGATATCATTCACTTTCTCACTACAGGAAGGGCACCTGATGAGTTTACCAAGCATCAAAAGAAGTAGTTGGTTGTTAAAGCAGCAGACTTCACCCTGATCGCAGGACAGTTATACATGTTAGGTCCAGATGAAGTCCTGCGCAGATGTGTGATGCCGCATGAAAAAGAGGCTATTATCAGAGAAGCACATTCAGGTACCGCAGGAGGTCATTTTGCAGGAAAGCCGACTGCGTAGAAAATCCTGACCGCAGGATTATGGTGGCCGACGTTACACAAAGACACTAAGGACTTTTGCAGATGCTGCGATATCTGCCAGAGGGTAGGAAAACCTTCACGACGAGATGAAATGCCGCTGCGACCGCAGGTTACGTTGCGCGCATTTGACAAATGGGCTATAGACTTTGTGGGTCCTATCAACCCATCGGGAAAACGAACTGGTGCGAGATATATTATCACTGGAACAGAGTACCTCACCAGGTGGGCAGAGGCCAAAGCAGTAAGAAACTATGATGCTGCTATAGCCGCACAGTTCATTTTTGAAAACATAATCACTAGATTTGGATGCCCAGTAATTTTGATGAGCGATCAAGGCACACACTTCTTGAATCACACCATTCAGGCCTTGATGGAAGAATTCCAGACACAGCACCATAAGAGCACTCCCTACCACCCATAAGCTAATGGAACGGTGGAGGCCTTTAACAAGATTTTAGAAAACGCTCTTACTAAGATTTGCAACAACCAAAGGAATAATTGGGACCTTAGAGTTAACGTTGTATTATGGGCATATAGGACTACATGCAAGAAACTTACAGGACACACACCTTTCAACTTGGTGTATGGACAGGAGGTTGTTATGCCTATGGAGTATATTCTTCCTAGTTTAAGAATTGCTCAAATCACTGGAATGGTTGATACAGACACGGTGCAGGAAAGGCTAGCACAGCTGCTTGCCTTAGAGGAAGATAGATTCATCGCTGGATTCTATCAGAAAGTGCAGAAGGCACGAGAAAAATCTTGGCATGACAGACACATTAAGAGTAAGACTCTTCAGATCGGAGACCTAGTACTCCTCTATGACAGTAAATTTATTAAGTTTCCAGGGAAGTTCAAGACGCATTGGTTGGGGCCGTATCAGATACACCAAGTCACAGAGGGAGGAGTCGTTCAGCTCAGAAAACTGAATGGGGAGCTTCTTCCCACGATGATCAATGGCAGTAGGCTTAAGCTCTATAGTGACAGTCACTCCATCTCTTAGCCCTAACCAGAGTCGTGAACGATGCAGATGTCCAGTGTAGTTGAAAGGAGGCATCGTACCGGGAATTAGTCTACACCGGCAGGTATTCTAAGTATCAGGAATCGCATAAGGACGATTCATTTTGCGCAAGTAAAAAAAAAAAACGCTTAAGTTTGTGTTGAGCAAGTGATGCGGTGTGGCATCGTAGCAGCGCGATGTTCCTCCATGCCACGTACCCAGTTTTTGCAACGAGACAGAGGGCTAGTCAAGTCACCTTCTGACAGGCAGTTAATGAATAAATGACCGGTGTACCTTACCATAGATTTAGCAACAACATAATAAATTTTTCCATATTTGGCAAATCTTCGACGAGACTGGCGCCTGCATACACACGCTTCGAGGGAAATTGATCGGATTTCAGCATTTATTGAGGATCGAAATGACGGGTGTGGTCTCGTCCAAGCAATTAATACGACCGACGGGTTCAGTCTAGATGACCGTTGCATCCGGGATTATCGCCTTCGGCATAAAAGTAGAAATTATTCATTCGGGAGGGTTACAGTTGTAGAGAGCCGAGAGCTATAGAGTGCATTGTTAAGTTTTCCCTGTGCAGAGCTAATTTCGTTACAAAGTGTTGTGATTTACATAGTTTGTAGCCATTGCCTGCCCAAAGTATAACACCCAGTGGGTTCTGTCCGAGGAGGAACCTATAGAAGCGATTTTGGAAAGGTTCGAGCATGGAGGCCTTATGTCCGCTATGATGACGCCGTCTAAGGGTGTCACGCCAAGTTCATCACAGACCGAACAGCTGCCAAGGATGAGGATCCAAACTCACTTAAGAGAAGAATCCAGTCCCGAGCTGGACGAAGAAGTTCATAATGCAACAGACTACATCATGCCACGAGTTGACGGCGCACCAGAGGTAAAAATTCCCAAGAGTGGTAAGTTTCCTATTCCTATACCACATATTGATTCTAGAGTAAAGGAAGATGAAGATATATTAGGATATGCCGCTGTTGTTAAATTTGTAGATTATAACCTGGGCAATAGGAAGACATATCCTCAGTTCAGGCCAGACCAGTATCTTACGATTCAGAAAAACCCAAGGACAGGTGTAGATGAATATGTTCCCATGGAACATGTCCAGATTCTTGAGCACTCATGCTTGCTCAACCTGTTAAGAATACCACATTTTGGACGAGGCGCAGAGGTTAATGCAGTGGTGCGCATCCTACTTTCATGCGTACATGGGGGTTACCTCTGGCTTGGTAACAGGGTTGACCTGAACATCGACCTGATACACCGCATCATCGGGCTATCCAAGATTGGTCAAGACCCGAAGACAAATATAACAGGAAAGACCAAGGATTCCAAGCTATCACCATCCCCAGTCGCCAAGTATAAACTGCAGAGAGGAGGTCGGGCTTACGACATCGCAAGCTTAATGGACAATACACTCAAATTTACAGCT
>LPNX010458123.1:493852-544715 GCA_001517045.1 Pseudotsuga menziesii | reverse complement strand
GCTCGGGATGCTTCTTTCCAAGCTCTTTGAGCATAGAAATATAACTTTAAAGCAAACTAATTAATTCTCTTTTTTAGGTCCGATAGACCAAATTTGGTCTCAAGGGACGTTAACCATCATCATCATCATCATCATCAATATATAGATATTTTATATAGAGATATAATGTGTTAATACCTAGGCTTATATATAATATATAATATTAATATAATGTGTTTTTAATATATAAATATACCCCGGATGTGGGTGACACCGTGCCATCCAGCACTCAAGGCTTAGCTGACGAGGCACATAACTGTGCCTCGTTGTCATTTCCTTGATGTCATGCTGGCACACTCTATGCAGTGGTCGCCTCCCTCACTAATGGCAGCGCTCCTTAACTCCTCCAATGAACGTGTCATCCTTGCAGCCGAGGCACAGTAAAACTACGACATCAAGCTAATGGCTTGTATTAATGGGCATGTGGTTTTGCGTTGCCACAATAAGTCCACAGGAAGCTAGACATTCTCCTTCTTGCTTGTGCTTGTTCCTATCCACCAGCTTGCTCTGTATCCTACTGCACCTTCCCTGGTGTAGTTTCCTGCAACCACCCCACCTCATGTTTCTTTTCCCACAATCTTTATCATGCTGTGTAGGAAAAGGGGAACGCCTAGATCAGGGTGTGCTGGCAGGGGTGCCGCCAGTCGGCGTGTTATCCCTTTCAATGCCTAGGCCAACTCGTAAGGCTATGACCTGGAAATTCCTACCCCTCTGCGTCTTCTGGTTGATGACTGGGAAGATGAGCTCACCAGGTCCCTTTTGGCTGCAAATCGAACCACTAAGCGCAGGAGGAATTACTAGGTTGTGAAGAATTTGTTGGTTCACCTCATCCTCTGTTCCACCACCCTTCAACTTTCATCCCCTGTTCTCGATGCCATTCATGCTGCCTCTATCCTTCTTGCTCTGTTTTCTCCTCTCGCTCCCTCTGTTACCCCAGCCTCCTTGGCCACCCCAACTGCCATCCCTCATGTTGACCATTCTGCGGTACCCATGGATGTTGTTCTCCTGCCACCTCCGCCACAATGAAGATTTTCCAACACCACTACTGGAAAATCCACTTCCAATGTGACAGTCTACAGGAAGTTTGAACCTCTTCCGGTCAAGCGAGCCATCACCAGCAACAAGGATGCTTCGAGCAGCAGCAAGGATTCCAGTGGCGAAGATGAATCAAGAATCAATGAAGAGGACACCGACAACAAGGATGGAAACCACATCAACAAGGGCGACCCTTCAAGAAAGCAGCTGAGTACTGGTTTTGGGACTCCCATCATTGAATATCCCTATACAAATTTATAGGATAGGTTTTTATGTTTCGGGCTTTCCTCTTTTTTTCAAAGCTTTTGGGAATTTGGTTACCCAAGTCTATGATTACTATGTTCTTCCTGAAGTTTTTTTGTAAACATTATAAGCTACATATTGTTAGGATCCGTTTTCCCTCTCAAAGGGAGGATCTTTTTTACTATTATGGTTTGATTTCCCTATTTGGGCATACTGGTCTTTCCTTTTTGTTTCCTCCTATCTGCAGGACAGATTCACAATTTCGTACTATTACTTGTAACACTATTTTACTTCAATATATTAACTTCTGAATTCACAAAAAATAAATATAAATATAATATTTTAATATATAGCCATAAAGTATTATATTTTATATAAAATATTATAGTTTGTTAATATATAGATATTTTACATATAGATATATTATGTTAATACTTTAAGCTTATATATAATATTAATATAATGCGTTCTTAATATATAATATATTATATTAATATATTAATAAATTTTAAAAGCTCTAATTAAGATGGAGACAAAGAAAATTGGGGATATAGAAATTGTAGTAAAGAAAAATTCGGAGAAAAACATTTGGTAAGATATGTTCAACATGTGGTCGTTGCATCCGTTTATTTTCTTAACAACGACAATTATGTAGGTGTTTGTAGGATTGTTGTGAATTTTACATTTCAAAGCATTCATAACAAAGTGTTTATGATTTATTGTTTCAATACCTTGTGAGAGTAATTTAATAGATAATTTATTTTTAAGTGTATTGCTAGGTGATGTTATATGAAGTGATTGTATATTAATACTGCTAAGAGGTATACTTGTTTCAAACATTGGTTTCCAATCTGTTCTGGGTTTATGTCCAAACATTTGGAATGTTATTCATATCTATTTTAGATTGAGGATTGGGGTTGTTGCATGGGTGGATTGATTTACAAAAGAAGAATTCGTGTGCTCCTTTGTTGGTGATTTTTGTTGACATTAACAATTTTAAGTGATATTTTGGCATGAAGTTTTCTAGCTCTTAATCCTCCACATTTGTTGACATGAACGAATGCAGTTATGGTTGGTTTGATTCATGAATTGGCTTAAAGATATATTTTCTCATAGTAGAAGATGCTTTTGATTTCTTTTCCTCGATGGGTATTTTTTGGGGGGTGGCTTGGATGTTTATCTCCATATGATTGATGGAACTTGTAATAATTTTGTCGATTTTGACAGTTTTGATTGTGCTTAGTCTGTTAGGAACATTGAGTTGGGTACGCAACCATTGGTAAAAGCTTAACTAGTCAAAATCTTGTGGTTTAAATAAGAACTTCTACATGAAGTTCCCTATTTCGACCTTTTTTGGGGATTCGAACTGTATATATTGAATTGTTTTTTCTTTACATTTGTATTTGGATTAATTATTTTATGTTTTTGTGAGTTTATGATGTTTCCAAGTTTAAGATAGCTTGAATACTTCAAGGATTTCATTTTTTCTAACCTTGGGTTTCTTTGAATTTGTAACGTACCCGACCCTCTGACCGACAAAGAGGACGCTACCCATTACTGAGATCTACCCAGGAAACTAGCCCCATGAACATACAATGATAAAAATTGAAATGCATTGAAATAAAACATGCATAGATGCATAATTATTCATCATACAGTGGAAGCAAACTACATTCCATTCAAGCATTTAGCATGTTCATCATTTTCATTAAACATCAAATACAATTGCAGAGGTGAAATAGATGAGAATACTTATCTTATGAAGAAGTTCGTCTCGCAACCAACTATCTCGCTGCAACATTCCACCCAACCATAGGCTAGTGTGCTCCTTAATCTCTCAGCAACACTTCCACCCCCGAGTTGGGCATGATTCCCCAAGGAATAAGGAACTAAGTAGGCTCACACATAGACAAAGATATGCCAAGACTCAGCCAAGCTAACACAATTGGGTTTATCAGGCGAAGAGTACACAACAACACATAACCAGGCCAACAAGTTGGGTTTATCAGGTTATTAGGAGATGGAAACATTGTCTGCTAAGCCAGTGGGATCACTGAAGAGCTAAGGATGCCTACACCAGAACTAGCTCGACTCCTAGAACATCCACACACCCAAGAGCCACGTGGTGGCAATGTCCTCAACATTGCCACCAGCTTACGGCTAGTTTTGAACAAGAGATTTTTATAATAGAAACAATTATTAAAGGATTTGTTTTATTCTTTTTATTTATAACTCTTTTATAATAATAAAAATATTTTATAAAAATAATAAAAAATTAATTATTATATTGTTTTAATATTTTAAAAAAATAAAACAATGATTTATTATATCAATTTTTTGGTTTTTAAATTTTTATTTTTATTTTTTATTTATAATATTTAAAATCCAAAGGTATCAAAGCATGAGAATTTTTCTAATTCAATTAGAATTAATTAACCTGACATTAGAAATCCTAAAAGTACGGGAGATTAAACTTTAACATTCCAAATCCTTTTTGTTATCTCTTATGAATGAAGAATGTAGTGGAATCCACATGGAAGAATAAAGCGGGGACACATTAAGTAACTACTAAATAAGGAATAAAAATAATAATTCCATCCCACTTCTAGAAGTGGGAGAGAAAATGCATGTATGCCACATCTTTTCAATGACAAATCTTGAATGTAAATAAAGGTGAAGATGTGTTGTCTTTTAAACTGTAGGATTCAAAATGATTTTACTAAAATAAAGGGGCCTCCATGTAAATTGTGTAAATATTTACCTATCATCTCTCTTTGATTATTCTTTCTTGATGTGAAGAGGTGAGTTGATGATTGTTCCATTCCTCTAGTTTTTGGCTTCAAGTGCTTCATCATTGACACTTTTGCTTTGTTTCTTATTGGATGATGGCTTTGTGACTTGATGTTGTTGAAGTAAAACAATTAGTGGAATATTGTGCCATTATGGTTGCGTTGTTGCTGCAAGCGCTTCCCCAAAATTTTCTACATTTTAGGGCCCTCCTTACTTTTTTTATTTTAAGCTTACTTAGACTAGTTTTTCAGTCCTAGAAAGTTCATCCTAACACTTAGTTTTTTCCCAAAAGTTGAGCAAGAAAGTTTTTTCACTAAGTTGAAACTCATTTTTTTCCACCGACGTATCGAAAGAACTCAACAAGTTTTGCCGACGTATCAGAAGAACTCATCAAGTTTTGTTGACGTATTGTAAGGACTCAGTGAGTTTTGTCGACATATCGGAAGAACTCAGAAAGTTTTGTTGATGTATCTGAAGAACTTGGCAAGTTTTGCCAACACGGTCGCGAGTTGCTTGTGAGTTACCGCCGATAGGATCGGGGAAGTTAACAATTGTTGCCGAAAGTGAATTGTAGCCCAATGCTCAGAGATTTTCAAGCTTTTCACTAACACAGCTTGGTCAATGAAATGGTAGGTCCATCGAAAGAGTTCAATGAGTTTTTCCGACATGGTTGGAGGAACTCATTTTTTTCCATCGATACTATCGCAAAAACTCGTTGTTTATCACCGATGGTATCAAAAACCCTGTAAAAATTTGTCGATATGTATCGGCATCACGTGACGAGTTATCAAGTTTTAGCACCAAACGACGCTTTGATCCAACCACATTAAATGTTATTCAACTACCGCATTAATGACTCTCTTTTCGATTTGTTATATACAAACGGTGTGCTGTTAGTTTTTTTTATCCCTCGACCATCATTTTGGAGAGCGCCCAACCAGATAAAGACATCTGCAGCTTTTACTTAGCCCAACACCGTGTTCACTTCTTGAAAAGTAGGTACATGAAACTATACTTTTGTCTTTTTGTTCTTTTATAGATTTAAAATCTATATATATATGTGGTAAAGGTTTAGGGTTTTAGTGGGTTTTTTTACTGCGGTTAGTTTTTCTTAAGGAATTTTTGTTATAGTGAGCATGCGGTTAGAGTCACCTAAGGAGTGTTTTTAGAAGAGTTCCTTAGCCTCACGACCGTTTTCATGCCCTAGAATGCAATCCAGAGAGGACATAGAGGTTTTTCATGGACATTCCAACCTGCTAGTCTATCCTTCATGGAGTTTTTTATCAGTTTTTTCCGCGCAGTTTAGGTTTTTATTCGAGCCAGTGTTAAAATTATTTTAAACCTCGAGGATTCAACACTAAGGTCACAATGGGCCAAATGCTTCGTGGCCTATGCGTTTTCCAAGTCGATCATGTTGGGGGATAAGTATGCGGTAAAGAAGGAACTCATGGCGAATTTAGACTCTCAACCTTGCTACACTTTAGAGCTTTGGGGTCATTTTTCCCTAACCTGTGTATGCATGAGGGTGCATTTCCTGCGACCCTTCCTAGGGTCGATTCCATTATGTAGAAGTTTCTCCAGGGTTTTTGGCACAAACCAGAGACTTACAGTGCCTTGAAGATCCACCGGTTTGTCTCCCAGTTTTTGGATAAAGCTATTGCCATGTTTCGTTATTTTAAGTTAGTTGTCCTGTCATCTTTGAATAAAGTGGTGGTTAGAAGCCCTGGTGCCTTAGCGAGTTTTATCTTGATAAATAAATATTAAAACACAAGCTTGTGAACTCATTAGACTTGGATAAAATCAACAAGCCTAAATGCATGAAAGAACAAGCAGTACAATGCTCAGCTTTCAGTTTGTTATGACCTATTATTGTTAATTAAAGACATGAAGGAGATATGATAACAACAAGGTGTAACTCACACAGTGGCATATAAACATGGGCTGATGATTCTTCATTTAAACTTTGTAAACATGCACCCTTGTCACAAGCATAAATGACTAAGAAACTTCTAAGGAATTACCTCTCTCCACCTCACAAAACTGTTTTTGAGTGTCTAGCAATAGAATGGTAAATATAGCTCTGTTCTCTATTATAACACTATACACTAATTGCACTCTCCTTTTTAAAAGAGCATTGATTCATACACTTAGTATTTTTTCCTCTCATATTGGGTTGTTTCATTTTTGATACAATAATGCATGTTTTTTTTTAGTTATTCGAGATAACCATAGTATTACTAAGATATATCTCACCATGCTCATGTCATAGGTTCTACTCTCACCGAGAAGGATCACCCTCCGAAGGACAATTTGGAAACAATAAACTCACACAATGCCTAAAAAGAGTGGCAAGAAGAAAGCAAAGGCCAGTGAGTTTGATTCAGATGTGGATATCATCTCCACGATCGGGATCAAATTTTAGGACACTAAGGCCATTACAGGAGCTGACCCAGAGTTCAAATTGGGGGAGGTCTACCAAATTATTAGAGGCCATAATGTCCCTGATGTTGATCTAGGAGAACTGTCCTTATATAAAAAATTACAAAACTCAGGCATTAGAAAGGTCGCCACATGCCCAGAGTTGTTCCCGTGCTCGGAAATCATCAAGTGGATTTTGCCTCAGAAAAATCCTTCCATAATGATTATTTCCAATATAGAGGGGGGGGGATTTCACTTATTTCACTCCAGCCTACATAAACTTGGATTGCAAGATTCCCCCTACATAGGTGATGATGACCGATGAGTGGGTCAAAAAGGTAGATATTGATATCTTGGAGTGTGCAAAGAAGATGGTGGTAATAGGAAGACAAATGTGCCAAAAGGAAACTAACGAATATGATTCCTCAAGCTTACAAGCCCCTTTCAGGATCATAGCTCTGATGTTGAATAGGATTTTAGGCCAAGCAAATGGATGGTTGTATAAATTATGTTGGATCCTGCTAATATACTATGTGGCCTTTGAAGGTACAATTTTCAACTGGGTAGATACCATATCAAGTAGCTTGTCATCTTGTGTAGCTTCCGCACATGTGCTGCACATGGAGGGATAAATAAGAAAAATGGAAGAATTTTACATGTCATCCTACCCGATTGACTGCATTCTGTGCAGGCACCCATTCCCCAAGCTCGGGTGCACTTGGACACACACCGAGTCCCCTGTGTATGTTGCTTATTAGATTCTCTGGGCGCATAAGGATGCAAGTTTCTACAAGATTATCTGTGAGGAGTTCATGATGCCCCTTTATGAGCTAATATTCCTCAAAGAGCCCAATTTCTTATCAGGTAACGCAATGGACATTATTTTCGAATATGGGGATTATTTTTTCTCAAAAGAGGGAACATACTCGTGGATGTATGGAGGCTCCAAAGCTCCATTAATACTACCCAAATATGCTACGGATTATGTAGTCCATAAAGAAGCGGTCAGGAAAGTGTTCATAAACTTTGTAGGCAACTTCCTCTATGACATGAAAAAAGAAACCTTCCCACCATTACCTTTCTGCATAGGGAGTTACAAATTCACCAAAATTAAAAGTGTCTACGAGTTTCTAAAAGAGTTAGAAATTTTTCACTTTGGAGAGAAAAGTTTCCATAGAAATGACAGCAGTGGAAGTGTCGCAAAACATTACGCGTTCATTGGGGTACATTATGAATACTCAAATCACTTCGATAAGGTTGAAGAAGTGTATAGAAGATCCAGGAACATGACTGAGAAGAGCAAGCAGTTTAAGAAGAAAGGTAGCAGTAGTGTAGCAGAGAAGAAGCTACAGAAGCAAAAATCCTGAGGCCTTAAAGTTACAACAGGTCGAGGTAGAGAGGAAACAAAAGGAAGAAGCTAAAAAGAAACAAGTTGAAGAGGCTCAAAAACATAAGGAAGAAGAAGAAGCTAAAAAGAAACAAGTTGAAGAGGCTCAAAAACGTAAGGAAGAAGAAGAAGCTCAGAGGTAGAAAGAAGAAGAAAACAGGTGAAGGAAAGAAGAGGTAAAGAAAAAACAAAAGTAAGTCGAGGAGGAGGAGGATAAGCTTAGAGAAGAATTGGACCAAGAAGAAGCTCAAAACAATGCAGTACATCCTCCTGCTTCATTAGGTGGCACAATCACAGGTGGCCACATTCCATTTGCAGAACTTAGGCTTACTCCTTTCACTCCGTCCAAGCAGCACACAGTGGCATGCTTAGATACCATTTTTTTTATAAGATGAGAAATACCATCACCAGAAGGTCTAAAAAAAGATTAAAAATAGGATCACATGCTGATGTGGTTACGGTGACCGAAAATACCGTCATGGAGGGTACTCATAAAGACCCTAAGTTCATGGCCTCTGTGAATGTAGCAGCTGCACAATCCAAAGCTGATAACGTTGACCGTTTGATGGAAAATTTAGAGCATCAGAAAGAAAAAATGCTTAAGTTGAAAGATACCATGGTCAAGAAAAGAGGAGAGGGCATAGAACTAAAAAGAAAAGACGAGTTAATCCTCTCAGAAAAAGAAAGACTCTAAAGGGAATACCAAGATTTGGAGGCAGAAAAGGATGCCTTGGAGGTGCAGGTGATGATTTTGGAAGGAGCGAAAAGGGACTTTTCGCTAGCACAAGGAGGCTGGAATATTTGTAAGGAGAACTCATTTTTTCTACTAATAAATAAAGATGTACTTGCTGGGAAAGGACTACATGGGTTTTTGCATGGATTGTGTGGAATTTCAAATGTGGAATTACTTCTATTTAGTTTTCGTACAACTGTGAGATCATTCTGACTCTTTATGAATTATTTCATTGAAGATGAATGGTTTTCTGATTTCTATGCTTTAATTATTTCAGAGCTATCTTTGATAATCTTTCTGTTGTAACTATGCATATGGAATTAAAAGAGTTATCTGCGAGATTTATTGTGAAGAATTACAGTACATTGCTCTACTTCTTTTAAATTGTCTCCCTACGGGCATAGAATAGATTAGACTAGAATAAATTAGTATATAAGAGATTTGTTTAGATTTAGATTTTAAAAGTGATTGAGGAACAAGAATGATAAGACAGGAGGTAAGAACCTACTCATGACTTGTGAGGTTCTTGTTCATAAGTCACATGCATTTAGCTTAGGCATTTGCATTTCATTCACTTAAAAGAAAACTACATAAACGGTGGCTCGGGTTGTAACCGTTAAAGGTTTAAGTGAGGTTTAAACAAGCTTAATCTACGGTAGTCGGACTATTAACGAGACGGATTCCCCTCACCAAACAGTGGACGATATAGTTAGGATCGATTACCGTGGAGAATCCCTACCGTCGGTACCTAAAAATTTTCCAGGCATCAACAAGTTGTTTGGTCACAAGAATTACCATTATGTCATTGGAGTTTTAGGTTTCTTGGTTGCTTGACAACTTTTGCATCTTCATTTGATATTTTCATGAAGTGTTTACTTTCATTAAAAAATGACTTTTTCTCTATTTTACTTGAATATAAAATAATTCTTATCTAAAACTTTCTTAAATTGGTAGACTAATCATAATGCCAAATCTCCACTACTAAAAATCCTTTTGGCATTTATTTATATGTTATACAAACAAAGATTATTTTATTTTATAAAATTTGAGACCATTTTTTTTTATTATTTCCTTTGAATTTAATGAAATTCTTATTTTGTATAATTTTTTATCATTTTCTTTGAATTGAATGAAATTCTTATTTTGTATAATTTTTTGTCATTTCCTTTGAATTTGATGAAATTCTTATTTTGTATAAACAAAATGTTATCAATTTTAATATCTTTAATAATATCTACTCATATCGAGTTGAACACATGTTTGAATATCTTTGTAATTTGTGATCAGCCACTTATTGGACTGCGAGATTGCTGAGAGAGACGGCGAGCTAAGGATCTCTGGTGAAGCTGCTTTCTGCCGCCTAGGGTTCGTACTTTCTGGCCGCCCCCATGGCCGCGCCTGGGGGAGGGCTCTCTCCTTCCACGCCCCTCTCTACCGAGAAAGCCTTCAGACGTTTGCTTTCAGCTCTGGGCTTTAAACCTTCTTCCCCCTCCATTCCTAAATTTATCAAGAAGCTTGATGCTATCCTGGAAATTGACCTACCGACCGAACACCCCATCAAGATCGCCCTGGCCCTAGCTGAACGCGGTCTGGTTGGGCAGTTCATGGGGTTATGGCCCTCTTCTAAAACCACTGACGACTGGATCCAAAGGAACTGGCGACCTCAACTCAAGAATAGTGTTACCTGCTACCCGGTTGGAAGAGGATTCTTCATTTTTGAATTCATTTCCAAAGAAGATCGGGACCTTGTCTTTAGAAATGGCCCGTACTTCATGGGCACCCAAGGGCTATATCTCAGTAAATGGACCCCGGACTTCAACGCTGAAGTAGATGTCCCAAAGGAAGTGCCAGTGTGGGTAAGGCTTCCAAATCTCCCAGTGCACTGCTGGAACACACAAACCCTCGAAAAAGTGGGGAATGCCCTGGGAAGATACATAGACAAAGCGGAGAACAAAGGTCAGTACTCCTGCGCCAGGATTTGTGTGGAGGTCGACCTGGAAGCTGGTCTACCTGAAGCAGTTAAGCTGAAAGTTGGAGACTGGCATCATTACCAAAAGCTGGATTACGAGCAGCTACCGTTCAAATGCCGCCATTGTCACGAGCATGGACATTTCCAGAGAAACTGTCCACAAATTCAGGTCCATGAGGAAGAGGAGGGCTGGCAAAAAGTTAAAAAGGGCAAATCTGGCAACAAAAATCAGGAAAAAAAGTCAGGAAGTAACATGCAAAACCTGCCATCTAGCTCCTCCTTCCAGGAAGCCATCAGAACAACCCCAATCGTCATTCAGGAAGAAGAAGACCCAGAAAAAGCCAACGGTCGTGCTGAAAATCAATCCAGCAATCCACTTAAAGGAAAAGAGGCCGCGTCCCATAATGAAGATCCGTTGGAAATGGGGGAAATTCCTCACCCGCAGGCAACCCCCCCTGCCGATCCACCTAGTCCTCTCAACTCCAGCGTGGATCCACTTCTGCTAGAATCGGATCAAGGTGAAGAATCGGATGAAGGGGACTCCTCAAGTAGTCTGCCTATGGTCCCCTTCAAAAATCCAAGAGGCCGGAAATCAAAAAACAAGTAGAGAGAAGAGGCTTCCTACTTAGCGATCCTTGAAGGCTCACAAAA
Organism: Pseudotsuga menziesii; assembly: GCA_001517045.1. Lineage (NCBI taxonomy): Eukaryota > Viridiplantae > Streptophyta > Pinopsida > Pinales > Pinaceae > Pseudotsuga > Pseudotsuga menziesii. Next base: position 533,450 of record LPNX010458123.1, on the reverse strand, counting down.
AACACTGAAAGGTATCATGAACACCAGATCGAAGAAAGGAACCGGTTCGGCCTCAAAAGGGGCCACCTCCCCCCACCGTTTTTAATGCGATACATCTCCTGGAACTGTAGAGGATTAGGGTCTTCATTAAAAGAAGAAGCAATGAAAGATATGGTTTGAATTCATAACCCTGAGATTTTGCTTGTCCAGGAGACAAAAATGGAGGAAGCTGCTGCCCTCCAAGCTGGGAAAAAATTCTGGAAGAAAGGCACTGGTACTACCAACAACTCTAGAGGAGCCTCTGGAGGTATTGCAACCTTCTGGGATGCCAATCTCTATACTCTTGAAGCTGAAGTCTGTGAGCTTCACTGGATCTTTACCAAAATCCTCCACAAAGCCTCGGGGCATTCGGTAAGTCTCTTCAATCTCTATGTTCCTGTTCTGCATTCGGAAAAAAAAGACTGCTGGATTAAGTTAGAAACCTTTCTCAACCACCAGCGCCTTGATAACATTATTGTGGCTGGCGATTTGAATGTTACTCTGGCCTCTAGTGAGAAAAAAGGAGGCACGCTGGTCAGGGACCCCTCGAGGGAATGGGTGGAGGATATCATCCTCGGCTGGGATCTCTTAGACATAAAACCAGCTAGAGGGAAGTTTACTTGGACGAATAAGAGAGTTGGTCCGGGTCATGTGGCTGCCCAGCTTGACAGGTTCCTAGTCCACTCCGCCTTCCTCACCCTTGGTCTTTTGGCCTCCTCCAAAATCCTCCCTCACTGTACTTCTGACCATAAACCCATCCTTCTAGACCTGTCTCTCACTCCTAACCTCAGCCCAATCCCCTTCCGATTTAGTCCCCTTTGGATCCAGCATGATGATTTTTTACAAGTTGTAACCGATTCCTGGGCCACTCCTACTAAAGGCACCCCATCCTTCATTTGGGAATCCAAGTTAAAAAAGCTTAAATCGGATCTGAAAAAGTGGGCAAGACTCCTGGTCACGCCCTCCTCAAAAAGAAATACTGCCCAAGCTGATTTAGAAGATCACCAACTCCTCATGGACGCCTCAACCATAACTGATAGCATGATAAGAAAGGAAGAGGATCTCCAGAAAGCCTTCTTCTCAGCTTGTAGGACGGAAGAGGAATATTGGAGGCAAAAATACCGAAACCTTTGGCTCCTGAGTGGAGATAAGAATACCAAATATTTTCACAAGCAGGCTGAGGCTCGGAAAAACCACAATGCAATCTCAGAAATCATCTACAATGGAGACCTTATCAAAGACTTTGAGGGCATCAAGCAGGCTGCCCATGCTTCCTTCAAGGATTTATACACAGCCCCTATTGAGGATCCTATTGACATCTGCGCCCATCCCTTTGACCTCATTCCTAACCTCATCAAGCAGGAGGACAACAATCTCCTCTCAACTCCGGTTACTATGAATGAACTTAAAGAGACCCTCTCAATTATGAAACCGGACAGCGCTCCTGGTCCTGACGGTTTCACCACTAAATTCTTCACTAGCTGCTGGTCGATAATAAAGTATGACCTCCTAAAAATGGTTCGTCATTCTCAGTTGGTAAATAGGCTGGGGGGAAGCACCAATTCGTCCTTTCTTGCTCTGATCCCGAAGGAAAAAGGTGCCAATACCTTCAACCGCTTCAGATTGATCTCCTTATGCAACACAGGGTACAAGATCATTACCAAGATCATTGCCTCCAGACTAAAAAGGATTCTGCCCAAAATTATCCCCGAAAATCAGGGAGGATTCATCAAGGGAAGGAAAATCTTGGATAACATTATTCTCGTCCAAGAAGCCATTCACTCCAGCTGCCAGCGTAATGATAAAGGTATGGTCATTAAACTCGACTTAGCTAATGCCTTTGATCATGTCAAGCATGATTTTCTGTTTGTTGTTATGGCAAAATTTGGCTTTTCCCCCACCGTTATAAACTGGATAAAAGGCTGTGTTGATGCTCCTTGGATTAGCCCTCTAGTGAATGGGAGACCTACGGGCTTCTTCAAAGCAACCAGAGGTCTCAGGCAAGGTTGCCCGCTGTCCCCCCTCCTTTTCGCCATTCAGGCTTCAGTTCTCAGCTTTCAGCTCAACCTCTAATTTCACGAGTTTGGTAGTTGAATTTTGGATTCATGCTTACTACATATCTATATGTGAGATTTATGTTGTTTCCATTAATGAGGACACTTCCAATCTACATGGAAATTGTGGCCAACCTCCCCGCACAAGAAGTAAAGAATGCATGCAATCCATTGAAGAAGCTAGGTTCAAATTAATGTTAAATCCACAATTTCCAGACTCTTCTAGGGCCTAGTGTGGAATTATGAAGTCGATTGTGTTGAATGTTTAGTACATTCCAATCATAGATAATGATATATTTTGCATATTTTGAAGGCCACATGCTAACAATTATATGGCATGGCTCTACATAAGAAGTCAATCCTCAAAGCAACTTTTGGGTTTCTCCTTTTGCATTTGTGAACAACCAAGTCCATCCAGGAAAGATAGGTATATAGATGGACTATCTCATTAGTGTTAGTCATTGTCCTCCACATAGAATTGATCAGAGTACTTTGGAGATAAGAAGATGAAGGACTTATTCCAAAATCTATGAAGTAGATACATATGTAACAAAACCAAAAATTACTAGAGAATTGAACCATAAATTTGTGATGTCCAAACATATACCAGAAGGTTGCATATTCATAAACATAAATGCATTATCAATACATTATGGGAATGTATGTTGTCTAGGAATTGAATATACGAATTGGCACTAGTTTAATATAAAAAAGGAATTCACTGTTGAAGTCCTACTCACTAGATCCCTAAGATAGCAATTTGTTGATGTAATATCTAGTCTTTATAATACAAGTAGCTTATTAAAAGAAAATGGCTCCCTTTTATGTCTACAATTTAGTTACTTATAAAAGAGACTTCCTTTTGACTCAAGTGTGACCTTTTGGACTAATGGTTGATTATGTGACTGGACGTCAAGATAAATAGCAGAACAACAAAAAACAAACAAATCCAACATGTATTCTTCACCATGTCACACCAGAGAAATCAATGCATTGAACAAGATACTATGCCACAATCCACCACATGCTGACTATGTTTTCTATCGAATAAGAAAAAGAGAGATTACAGGTTGCATTTAATAGTTCAATTAAAGTGCAAAGGAGTCCATATCTCACCAATTTCCAAGTAGATCATACAAATCTTAATTCACCATATGTGCACTAGCTCACTTAAATGTTGCAATATTCTTGTGCAGATGTCATGAAGTTTAAGATATCCTATTTATGAAGTGTAAAAGAGCCCTCTCTGCAAGGCTCAGAACAAAAAATCAGAAATCACAATCTCAGTCACTCCACATTACAAAAACATAACGTCTTTGCACAAACTATTACAAATAAATAAATAAGTTATAGAATGATCATACATTCTGTTAGGAAGAACACCCAAAATAAAATAAAATAAATATAGCCATACATACAAAATTAATATCCATACAACAAAGGAACCCCCCAAATATAGCCATACATACGAAATTAATATATGGACAACAAAGTTCTCCATAGAGTGCAGAAAATAAATTAACAATGTCGATGGCCATAACTAACTAGGTAATAATGATAATTCTCGAGCTTTTCAATCTCTCCAACACAAAAAGTAAAATAAAAACAATCTCATGGCTTCTTCTCTTTTATGAAGACGCGACGCCTTCCCATTTGTACACAGCTTCCAAATCAATGGAAAACAACACATGGGTGGATTCCATTTGATTTTCTCAACAAAAAATAACGCAAAAAGAAAAAAAACCATGGGTCTTTTTATTTCCAAAAATTGCCTTCCACATTTACCAAGAAACAAAATAACATTAATGCAAAACGCACGAGAAGGGACAAGAACAAGGCACTTCTCCCCCTACCACTCATGCCCCAAAACATATAAAAAGGGACTAATTCCGTGGACCTTCACGCAAAGAATAAAGAGACAATGGTTCATGCCTTATGTAGAGGCACATCAAATGTATATAAGCAATTAATAACGAGATCTGTCTCTATTAAGAGCTGTCCCTTTTGTTTTATTTCACGCAGAAGCACAACTTATATATGTAAATAAGAAAATAATAATGAGGTCTGGCTCTCTGGAGAGCCATCCTTTTTTTTCTTCTGCATGGAGAAAATAGAATACACTTCAAGAGGTTAAGTGTTCCTTTATCGAATCTCATGCATAGTGCTACCAAAATGAACTATGCAAATATTAAATCTAAGACAAAACGAAAACACAATTATAAATCTATTGTCTTGGATATCAACATGGCCACAACAAGGTAGATACATGCATAGGCATGTAATCCAGTCATTAAATGGATTGAATTCCCCATTTGAGGTCCCCTTTCATTTTTGACGGCTAAACATAAACCTAGAAATAAAATATCAATCCATCCATCTATGTCGTAAACATATGGAAGAAAGTTCAATGCTAGGCTGACCCTATATGCATTCCACAACAAAGAACAAAAGAGAGTGGCCTTTTCTCTAGAGAGCTTTCCAAATATTATCCTTTATGTATTGCTCCTTACATACTCATCAACCAATAAACCAAAGGGAGAAAAACAATTGCTTGGGCCATTCCCTTAGGAAGACGCCCCCATCATGCATTCAATGGGAAACAATAATATGGAAAATGGCATGGGCTGAAGAAGGATATATAGAAGAATATAAATCATGTGGTGGAAATGTTTTTGATATTTTTATATGCAGTTGCAGGTTAACTTATAATAAACTAGCAATTTTGTTGTAGGTTAACTTGACAGTAAACTAACAATTTTGTACTAGTGAGGATTTTCAACTGATCACTTCATTGACAAGAAAATTTTAACATGAATTTTATTTTATTTTATCATTTAACATTTATTTATCTCTCTAATGCTTGATAAAATAAATCGTTCTATTAATTAACATTCATTTCAAATTATTTTATTGATCAACATTCATTTTTATAGGAGGCTCCAATTTTTCATTCTCCTCTCCATGCTACTTAAATATGAATAAATATGCATTGTGATTCTTCCATTATTTCTCAGAAATTTATATAATTCAATGAATATGCATAAGTTATTAATATTTAATAATTAAAGTTGATGAATAAATAACATATTCTATGTTTTTAAAAACATGAAAACAAGTACACGTACAATAATTATAATCTAAGATGTGACATAATAAATCTTGTAATTAAGTAAATGAATTTGGAATTTTGGTTTTTAATTTTCTCAATATTTATTAAGTAAATTCGAAGTAGAGATTAATTGATTTCAACCTTGTATACATCTGGCCTAGAAATGGATGGATTTGGATACCTTGGGGTAAATCTATGGTGCAGATTAAAATAAGTTGTTCTCTTAATGTTTCTGGTCGAATTTGAGGGCTCTATAGTTGGGTTTGACATAATAATTTGCACTATTATTTTGTAACAATTGAAACATGACCTACAAAATAAAACATGTTTTAGCTAAAATTGTTCTCGTTTAATGGACACTAAAACCATGAATTTTAGTCAAGTCGTTGGAGCTCATCATAATCTTCCATAAAATCATTTCAAAACATTAGCGTCAAATTGATAAGTATAAACTATTAAGCAAATATGAACTGTATTCATTGGATTTTGTAAAACACTTATCAATATATTTTAAATTTTCATTTATTCTAAAGAATACGATTAAGGAGAGTTGAACTGTATTCATTGGATTTTGTAAAAGCATTATCAATAAATTTTAAAAATATGAAATTATCAATAAATTTTAAAAATAGAAATCTTTATCTAGATTACTCTAAAGATGAAAACCTGTATAGAGATGTGTGAAGAAGTTGTACACAAAAATGTTTGAAAAATGGAACATGCATTGTAGTGGAGGAAGACTGCAAAATTACAGTGTAGTGGAGGAAGAATGATAAAATTAGTTTTCGTGTGCCCATTACCTCGTGGTGGGAAACACAAAATAAGGCAGACGTCGACATATCACAACTAATAATAATTTTTAAAAATCGATTTTAATATAAATATGTTTATAAAGTGCAATTGGGTTAATCAATCATTGTACTTACCCAACATCATTTTTTCTTTATTCAATATAACAATCTAACTCATTCTGTGCTTTTTAATCAACACTTTTTACATGTATTATCTAGTCTATTAGCATAGATCCATCTTAAACCCGTATTTATCAAGCACCAAGAGGGATCCAATTTCTTGAGATGTAAATTTTTTTATCTTAAATTTTTTACAGGTCCTGAAAAAAATTACATTGATCCATGTTTTTGCTTGATAGATATCGGGTTTAAGATGGATCTATGTCGGTTTATTTTTATGAGTGAGCATGGATTTATTTCTATCTCACAGTGATAAGACACTTTGCTTTCATATTTATAGAAATAATGGTATTATAACATTTATATAGACATACATGCAGGTTCATTAGTTTATGCTCGATCTCCTTATGGCCTCAATAGTGGCGTTTAATGTCAATTTGAAATACTAGTATCTATTTTATGTCATTTATATTGCAACATTTACATAATAGATTAGTGAATCATAGTAAATTAATTTGAGAGTTGATTTCATTCTCAAAATAAATCAGTGAGCTAATTATCCAAAAGCAATCTAGTTGGTTGGATTCAGGTACTAGAAATTGTTGTCACATAGACATAGTGATGGTTTTTTGTTCTTTTATTACTTTATGTAGGATCCAAGCAATAAATATGAAAAACACGGTCATATGTACTCACAGACATATTGTTGTCCCTTTAAGGAAGTAGAAATGGTTTCCATTGGCCATGGTCTTGACCCTTTTATGGTTTTCGTCTTGAAAGGCATGTTACTTGTTTGTGATTTGGAAATATACCATTTGATTATATTTATGTTTGATAAAGTCTTATTTTTCCACTATTAGTGCCTTGTGGAAGGAAAAAAGTCAAAAATAAATGTGATTTATATATTTAACTAAAATTATTTTTTAGTGTGAAAGTTGTTTCTATTTAAGAGTGCTAGCTCAATGGAAGAGCACCTTCCTTATAGGTAGGTGGTTGGTGGCTCGATTCCTTCGTGCCCTTTCTACAAAAATCAGTGAATAAAAATGAATAAATGTACTACTAGTTGACGATAATTAAATATTTAAATGGCTAAATATATTACTTGTTGGTGGCAATAAATGACTATTATGACTAAATAAATGACTAGTTAACCGCACTTAATCACTAAATACATAACTATTTAACTGCAATCAATGACTCAATAAATGACCATTTAAATGCACTTAATGACAAAATACATGACTACCTAACCGCAGTCAATGACTAAATAAATGACTAATTAACAACAATCAATGAATAAAACAACAACTAAATATTCTACCAAACTAACCAATCAAAACAACCAATAAATGACTAAAAAAATTTAGTCACATATTTAGTTGCATTGTAAGTGGACGACAATAAATGACTAATAGTCATGTGACTAAACTAAGTCATTTATATGCAATTTTTAGAATTTTTTAATTATATCTCTCACTTTTTCTACTAGTGGTTCATTAAGAAGTTGAATGAGCCATGTACTTGAAGGACATCCAACTACACTAGTAGATGTAACATTTAGGTACCCGTGTATTATGCTGGATGGTTGTTCCTTTACATGAACATTAATAGTTTGATTATGTCTACATGAACAAGGTGTTAGATGCAAGTGCAAGGTTGGACCAAATATAGAATTTGTTAATCAAGAGGTGCTGCTGGTGTTTTCACACCAGACATGCCATAAGGAACCTGCTAAGGTTTACAGAAACCAAAGTAGAATTTGAAGAAAAATGTAAACTAAACAAAATAAACGATAGAAAAAAAAACAAAGCATGTGCATAAAACAAATCTAAACTAATATTGCAGACATTCTTCAACAAGCATTGGACAAATGAAAGAATGATTTTGTATTATATAAGAATGGGATTTACATGGACAAAGGAACACCTTGGAATAAGGATGGTAAGGGACCCTTGTGTCATTTGGAAGTAGAGTGCTCCTGGTCTTTGAGTGGCCCAAAGTGGTGGAAATGAAAGTGGTCATGATGTAAGGATATGGTGTGGATAGGGGATGAGAAAAGTGGACTTTTTTTGTGTTAACATATTTCCCCATCATGTGTGAGGGTAGGATCTCATTGTATGGCCGATAGACATCATAGGATCTTTCTTTTCCAAGATATAAGTGTGACAATAGTATAGAGAACATAGACTATGTCAGAGGTTGGAACATACTCTTTGTAAGGACTACAAGGGCTTAACCTACACATACAACACTCAAAGTGGATGAGGTACATTTAGTCTCAAATATGTCAACAAGGTGAGCATTCCCATGCTTGTATCAATGTCTCAAAACATATGAAGTGGATCAAGGTCCAAAGGGAGCCTGACTGATACATAGAGGAATGTTGTATAAATCATAGGTTTCCAATGAGGGACTAAATAAATTGGACTATAGTCATGGTCCAACCATGGTTGATATGAAGAACTAAGGCTAGAAACAATAGCATTCACCAAGAATGTAGCATCATAATAATGGATTCTCTATTGGATCTAAATGCGTCCAACACCTATAAGGACTCAAACAACCAAGAGTCTTAATCTTGGAGGTACAATGAATTGCATATGAAACAAGATATACTAGGAATCATGGAACTTAAGGTATTTCAAACATTATTGCTAATGCATATCGGATATTGCAAGGAACACAATACTGGGTGGGTTCCAAAGAGACTCACCTATGTGCTAGACTCAAAGGAAATTTGAGGTATTTGACAAAATAATGAAAGAAATAACACCCTATACAAATATCAATGGTGTGATGATGTAGTTAACGTCGAGCACATGAGAAACAATTGTTTTAAGGGAATTGAGGTCTCCCCTTAGGTAGTCCAAGGGGCTCATCAATAGTGGTTGTGAGGCCTAGGTATAGGTTCCTCTTTGTCTATCTTATGGAATAGATGTGCTAACATAGACAAAGGGAGACCTGTAACTGCTAAAGCAACGATGGTTCATTGATAGGGGAACAAGGAATACAACACTATAGGGACCGCAATAGGACACAGGATTGAGACACTATAGGGTGATACAAGGGAAAATGAGTAATGGAACTCAAACTTCCTTTGTTTAGAATATGATGCCGACTAACCTAGAAACATATAAAATTGATATTAGGGGAGGGAACATAGCTAAGGTGATCAAGTGGGGATAAGTACAATGGGTATCACTACAATGAGGTAGCCTTAGAGAGGAAAATACTAATCATGGGACTAAAAATGAATCCAAGGCTGACTCATCACAAAATACTCTAAACAAATGCGACTAGGAATGTTTTTGTGATAAGGGACTGTTGAGAGGCTCCATTTGGCATTCTTTATTGTTTAACAAGCTAAAAGAAGGGATAGAAGTGTGATCAATATGGTACTATCCTGTGGATTTTTATTGAACCCGTGACAATTAATGCTCGTCGGTGTTGTTAATTTTAAGGAGTATGAAAAAATTAAATAAAACTCCATATGCACCTTATTATTTAAGCTTAACGAACTAGGACAATTCAACTCGGTCCTTATTTATTTTTTAAGGAGCTCAAAGAAGAGAGAGAAAAATGTTGCACAAATGTTCTTTTTTGTAAAGTTAGTCTTTGAAGCCCAAAAAAAATACAATTATACAAGGGAGAACTCTTCTAATTAAAAGAGATTAGACTATAAATTTTTTGTAATTATTCCATTTGGTTCAAAAAAGGGGTAAAAGGAATATCAAACATACTCCATTAAAAATCCTTTAACGACCATGAAACAAAACAAGTTTTCTTGGTATTTTTTTCATTTTTAAGGAGTTAAAAAAAATTAAATAAATCTCCAGAACGGGGGTCTGCCTATAGGGAATAGCCAATGAGCGACAATGTGAAGGGATTCATGTAGCTTCATTTTTGTATTTCAAACTACATGGAATCCCAATCCTATTTGGATACAAATTAAATGGGAACCAAATGAAGGGGGTACTAAATGGTCATCCATGTAAGGTAAGCTTTATTGTTGAGAAAGGGAAAATACAATGATGGTTGGGTCAGGACACATACTCGGACAGAGGGGGGGATCCTATAGGATTTACAAAATGAAACTTTACAAAATTTTAAAATAATAAAATAAAGTGTCATTTGACCCTTGAAAATGTATTGAAAGGCTCATACACTCTTTGGAAGAGAAGAGGAATGAAGAAGGGGGAAAATGAAGGATTTTGGGTGCCCTAGATGATCAAAACTTTGATTTTCGACAACGTTTCCTTCTCCGTTTTGTCAGACCTGCTAAAAACCAGTGAGCAATTTATTTTAGAATTTCACTGATTATTCAAATAATAATACAAAATTGTACACTACTTAATTTTGAAAGATTGTGAAAATTTTGATGAAAACAAGCACTTAAAGAACTATTGTAGATCTAGTTTGAAATGATGCTTTAAAGGATCTTCTAGATCTGATATATATGCATAAAAACATCAGGTTTGAATATAATATTTTATATACCTAAGTTTTGTCAATCATAAAGGAACGATAACCGAGTAACAATTGAAATTTAGAGAGGGAAGAGAGACGTCCTCAAGCACGAGCTTGAATAGTATGAAGGGAGAAGAAGAGTTTGTGAAGAAAAACTCATTAGATGAAACTATTCAAATGTAGTGGGAAGTATATGGATGCAACTGAGCTCTGAAATCCCTTTCACCTAAAGCAATTTGCAAAAATTAAACAATCCTTCAAACAAGCATGGTTAATCTAGTACATTTCATCATAGAAAACAAGGAGAATATTAGTATAGTTGAATAAAATCTATTACTCCTAAAATGTTCCAATGAAAAAACATAAATGATCAAACTGGAACCTTCAAACACTCAATCAAAATAAATCTAGATCAATACTACCAATTTTTACATAAATAAAAGCATAATTTAGCTAAATATCACCTCAGAAATCATCCAATTGCATAACCATGAGACAATGCTACTCATGAGCCTCCAAATCCTTCAATTTCATTAATCAACAAGATAAAATAAATATTACAATAGGAAGAGGCTCTTTTCATCCCAGCTTCAAATGAGGAGCAAGACCCTTCTTTTATAGGAAAAAATTCTCTCAAACCCCAGGGGGCTCATTTCCCAAGAGAGGAGGTGGATTTGGGGGTTGAGGAATACAAGGGGGGAGGTTTGAATTCATGGAAGGGGAGGATTCCACCTATCATGAGGTGTCAAACCTTTTTTGGGAGGCATATTCCAACTATCTAATTTCCTTCTCCAAGTGGAGGAATGTGCCCTCCATGGGGAGAATGTACCCCCTTTGATGGTGACAAGGTGGATCCTCCTCCTTTATTGAGATAAGATTCTCCCACATTATCATTAATTCCCAATACATGATCCTAAAACTCCTTGACACCTCATATATATGTCCTAGACCATCTTCCTTTTATTTAGGAATTGGATTTTCTCCATTTTTCCCGATTATTTGACCCTCTATGTCATTTTGGAGAGAAAAACAAAATTAATAATTGAACATTACTAATTTGACTCTCAAAAGTGGTTTTAGGGGTTAAGTAGGGGATCTAAGTCCAAAATCAAGCATTGTCATGACAAAATTAGCTTCTTAGGACCATTTTTATGACCTTTTGAAATTTTACAACTAAAATACACCTTATCGATGATTTTATTAAAAAACTGAAAATTAAAAAAAAAACTAGGGGGGACTTAGCACATGTTCACAAGACTATGGTATTATGATTAGAATGATATAATACATATACTCTAGGCTTTAATAACCCTCCTAATGCATAATCTCCAACTTTACCACCTTGGATTTGGAGGATTTTGAGTGAAAAACTTGAAAATTATATGTCGCTTAAAAAAGTGCCATATAACTAATGAGGGAAAAAACACTCAAGGGTGTTGAATTTGATGACTAAGTCCCAATAATTCCAATCCCTTTACATAATACACCACCATGCTATTGTTATATTTTTATCATTTAAGCAATATGATCTTAGGATCTTATATGAGAGAATAACATGCACAGCAATCAATCACAAGAGACAATAGACACAAAGATTTTCCTCGGGGAAACCATAAAGGAGAAAACCCTACAACTTCCTCAGAGATAGAATGAGAACCAATGGCAGCAGTAAAAACCAAAGACAAAAAGATGATCTCCAATAGTTGTTCTCTCTCACACTTGAGCGAGCTTCTCCTCTCTCACCTATGTGCTATAGTTGGGTGAGTGTGTGTCTAAAATAGAGAGTCTCACTCTCTATTTATACTAGTTTTTGACTTGACAATCACTTACCAGGGCCGACTTCTCTAGGAGAGTCAAATAACCCTAGTGCCCCACAACCGTGGGGACTTTTCCCCTTGTTCAACAAGGAGGGTTAACTTCTATGTCTTTACATGACTCGATTACATTAATGATTCTCCCAATAGGAACATCGGGGACCAATGAAATACAATATATGAAATATATAAATGAATACATTTTGAAGTTACAATTACATCAACACTCCCTCTTAACTAGGAAGATATTCTCTTGACACAATTCATCAGCACAAGTCTTCGTCATTGGATCATCATCAAAGCTGGATCATCTCTGGATCATCACTGGATCATCATCAAAGTTGGATCATCATCAAAGTTGGATCATCATCAAAGATGGATCATCATCATTTCTCTCGCTATCTCGATCAAATGGTGGTATCTCTCAATTCTACTCATCACAGGAAGTTCTATAGAGCCATCCCTTTTTCATGTTGGTTGTAGGCCTAGCCTCCATGTAGGTCTTCATCTTCTTCAGCACTTATATCTGATCATGGGAGGAACACATCCAACATCCATGTCAGAAAGGCATTCCCAACACTTATATCTAACCATGGGAGGAACACATCCAATATCCATGTTAGAAAGGCACATCCAACACTCACATCTGACCATGAGAGGCCCAGCCTACCACCATGTCAGAAAGGCCCAACACTTACATCCATTGGCATGGTAGGACACACCATCTACCATTTGAGGAAAGGCCCAACACTTACATCCACCGGCATGGTAGGACACACCATCTACCATCTGGGGAAAGGCTCTGCACTTACATCCACCAGCATGGTAGGGAACACCATCTACCATTTAGGGAAATGCTCTGCACTTACATCCATCGGCATGGTAGGACACACCATCTACCATCTGGGGAAAGGATCTGCGCTTACATATGACTATGGGAGGCCTAGCCTACCACCATGTCACAAAGGCTCAGCACTTGTATCTGACCATGGAAGGAACCAATACTAGCACCATGTCAGAAGGGATCTTCACTTACATCTAACCATGGGAGGAACCAATCCTACCAACATGTCAGAAGGGCTCTGCACTTACATCTGAACATGGGAAGAACCAATCCCACCACCATGTTAGAAAGGCTCAGCACTTATATCTGACCATGGGAGGAACCAATCCTACCACCATGTCAGAAGGGCTCTGTACTTACATCTGACCATGGGAGGAACCAATCCTACCACCATGTCAGAAGGGATCTGCACTTACATCTGACCATGGGAGGAACCAATCCTACCACCATGTCAGAAGGGCTCTGTACTTACATCTGACCATGGGAGGAACCAATCCTACCACCATGTCAGAAGGGATCTGCACTTACATCTGACCATGGGAGGAACCAATCCTACCACCATGTCAGAAGGGAACACAGACTCATCACTTCCCCTTGGAAGGAACCTCGATCTGGAGAACACCCAGCTTCTCCCTGAAGTACTCAAACTTCACTTTGGCTAATGGCTTGGTCAACACATCAGTTATCTGCTCATCTGTCGCAACATACCAGAGCTTCACTTCTCCTCTCTGCACCATATCCCTGATATAGTGATATTTGATCTCGATATGCTTTGATTTGTCATGGAACACCTTGTTCTCCGGCGACTTCACACAACTTGGGATATCACAATATATACAAGTAGCATCTTACTAGAGATCAAACAAATCAGATAGTAGCTTCCTCAGCCACACTTCCTCACAACTAGCCAAACAAGCTGCAACATACTCTGCTTCGGTTGTACTCAGTGCCACATAAGATTGCTTCCTACTAAACCAAGATATCACACCTGATCCCATATTAAAGTAGCACCCCGAAGTGCTCTTCCTATCAATGGAACTGCCTGCCCAATCCGAATCCACATAACCTTCGAAGTTAATCTTTTGATTCACCCCATACTTGAGCCCATAATAAACTATACCCTTCAGGTACCTCAGAATATGCTTTGCAACAATCAGGTGAACATTTCTGGGATATATCAAGAAGTGGCTCAATGTGTTCACAGCAAAGCAAATATCTGGTCTCGTATTCATCAGGTACATCAAGGACCCAATCATCTGATGATACATCATATCATCAACTGATTTTGATGAAGCATCACTCAATAGCTTCAGGTTTGATGCCATAGGTGTGGTCATGGCCTTGCAGTATATCATCCCTAACCTCTTCAAGATCTCTACTACATACTTCCCTTGTCCTAGGGATATTCCATCTGTATTCTGCCACACCTCCATGCCTAGAAAGTAGTGCATCATACCCAAGTCCTTCATCTCAAAGTCAGCAACAAGCTTCCTCTTCATATCAGCAATCAACCCATCCTCACTTGTTACAAACAATTCATCTACATATAGTAGGAGTATCACAGGGTTTCCTTCCTCAACCTTATAATAAAGGTTGGAATCTGCTTTACTCTTGGTAAAGCCTAATCTAGTTAGGAAGCTGTCAATTCTTCCATACCATGTCATGGGTTCCTGTTTCAAATTGTACACGGATTTCTCCAATTTACACACATGATTTTCCCTGCCATGTGTCTCAAAACCATGTGACTGCTCCACATATACTTCCTCTTCCACTACGCCATTCAAGAAAGCAGTCTTGACATCCATATTATGTATCTTCCTTTTCATTACTACAGCCAGAGCAAGTATTGATCTGATGGAAGTGTATATGGATAGAGATGCAAAAGTTTATTCATAATCTATTCCTTCTTTCTAGGAGAAGCCACGAGCCACAAATCTTTCTTTATATTTCTCTATGCTACCATCTACAACATGCTTGATCTTGTATATCCACTTGGAAGTCACAACAGACTTCCCCTCTGCTCTTGGGACAACATCCTAGACATCATTCTTCATGATCGACAGGTACTCCTCGATCATAGCATCCTTCCATTCTTCCTTCTCTTCTTCTTCTTCATTGTTGGAAGGTTCTCTATCAATGATGTCACATAACAGGGCTACATATTCGGAGTAGGACCTAGTTCTCTTCCTTTCCCTGTGCATTTCTTCTGGAG
This sequence comes from Pseudotsuga menziesii, assembly GCA_001517045.1. Taxonomy (NCBI): domain Eukaryota; kingdom Viridiplantae; phylum Streptophyta; class Pinopsida; order Pinales; family Pinaceae; genus Pseudotsuga; species Pseudotsuga menziesii. Next base: position 518,021 of record LPNX010458123.1, on the reverse strand, counting down.
CCCCATATCTTTTTGCACCTTGGATAGCCTCTCATACCCATGCAGGTTTCCTCTTGTGAGGATTCTTCTCCTGGGGTGGATCTACAGGTTCCTGGGGTTCTTCTATTTCTCGATCTTCATCTTGAGTTGTATCATTCATAGTTTTATCTTGAATTTTGGGTGCTTCTTCTTCTTCAGGGTCTTCAATAGGTCTCTTTATGGATTTGTTGTAAGCTAAGTCTTCGTCAAATGTTACATCTCTGCTGATGTCGATCTTCTTGAATCCTGGGAAGTATATTCTGTAAGTATTCGAGATTTCACTATATCCCATAAATATACCCTTCTTTCCTAAAGGATCTAACTTTGTCCTCTTTTCTTTTGGCATGTGTATGTACACTGGACAGCCAAATATTATTAGATGACTGAATTCTGGTTTCTTATCGGAGAAAACTTCTTCAAGTGTCTTGTTCTCAAGTTCTCTATGCGAAGTACAGTTCTGTACATACACAGCTGTCCTAGCAGCTTCTACCCATAGATTCATGGGAAGATCTTGATCATGAATAATTTCCCTTCCAGCTTCCATAATGATTCTATTCTTCCTTTTTGCAACCCCATTTTGTTCTGGATTATATGGAGTAGTCAACTCCCTCTTAATCCCTGAATCTCTGCATAATTCTTTGAATTCATTTGATGTGAATTCTCCACCATTATCTGATTGAAAGGTCTTGATTTTATTTTCTATGTGGTTCTTGATCAAGGATATGAATTCTTTGAACTTGTTGAATACTTCATCTTTGTTTTTCAAGAAGTATATCCATGTCTTACTAGAAAAAGCATCAATGAAAGAAACATAGTATACATACCCACTTAATGAAATGGATGATATCGGACCGCATAAATCGGAGTGGATGATTTCCAAGATTCCTTTTGCCTTGCTCTTGCTACTTGGAAATGTCTTCTTTGTGTTCTTTCCTTTCACACATCCTTTGCAAACACCTTCATGTTTTTCCTGTATTTTTGGAAGACCTTCAACAACTTTTCTTACAAGTGGTAGTTCCCTATAGTGCACATGTGCAATCCTTCTATTCAAAATTTCATTTGGCTCTACTGATTCATGGACCAAGGCTTGTTCTGGTTGTCCCTTTATCTTGTATAAGCCTCCCTCTTATTCTCCAATCACTACTGTGTTGATGTAATTGTAACTTCAGAATGTATTCACTTGTATTTCTTATGTATTGTACCTCGATGTTTATTCTGGGATGTGTCTGTAATGTACTTGAGTCATGTCATGCCCTGATGTTCCTATCGGGAGGTTCTATAATGTAAACAAGTCATGTCAAGTCATTGTGGGTAACCCTCCTATTGGTCAAGGGTTAAAGTCCCCGCAGTTCTGGGGCACTAGGGTTATTAGACTCTCTTAGAGAAGTCATCCCTAGTAGGTTATTGTAATGTCAAGAATTAGTATAAATAGAGAGTGATTCTCTCTATTTATCACACACTCACTCACACTTAGTTGTAGCACATAACTGAGGAAGAAGAAGACACTGGGGCTAGGAAGAAAGAGGCTACCGCTGTAGGGAGATCATCTTACTATTTTGGGGTTTTACTTTTGGTTCTGCTTCTATCTCTAAGGAAGTTGCAGGGTTTTCTCCATTTATGGTTTCCCTAAGGAAAAACACTATGTTCATTGTCTCTTGTGTTTGATTGCTATGCTTGTTATTCTCTCAGTTAAAGATCCTAATATAATTCTAGCTTAATGTTAAAAAATCTAACATGGCATCAGAACTAACTTGAGAAGAAGACACTATGCAGCTGTAGGAACTAGGGCTTCCTACTTTGTGGATCTCTCTCCATATATTTTCAGCAAAATAAGGTTGGATTAACTCTCCTCCCTGGGGCGCATCTTTCTGTCGAAGAAGAATCCAATTCTGAGCTTTTTCAATTTTGGACCCAACACTGCTGCTGGAAATTAGGGCTTTCCATAGAAGTGTAGTTTTTTAGTGAGCCCAAGCCTGGATTGATCTCCTCCTCAAAATCAAAGTTTAGAGATCAACATCAAAGCATTGGGTTGGATAGAAATTTGGAAAATCCAAACCCTAATCTGATCCTAAACTAGCACTGTAGAATTTCAACTCCAAATCCAGATCCGACATCTTGACCTGGTAAGATCAAAATATTTTGTAATTCCATTTGAGGTTCTCAGTTAAGATGTCTCATCATACCAATCTTGATAAAAATCTTGAGGGAGCTGATAAATTCCGAGCCTGGAAGTATAGGATCTACTTTGTCCTCGAAGAAAATGAGTTGGACTCCTGTATCAATGAGGAGGTTCTAGTTCCAGAGGGAGATGAGGCTAAGGCCTTACACAAGAAGAAGTTGGTTATGGAAAAGAGAATTATTGCTGATTCAATCAAGGATCACCTCATACCATAGGTGTCCTCCCTAAAGACACCTAAAGCTATGTTTGATGCCCTAACCAAACTGTTTGAAGGTAAGAACATAAACCGGAAGATGACTCTGAGAAACCAATTGAAGAATGTAAAGATCCAGAATGCAGAAACCATCTAGTCTTACTTTACAAGGGTTTCTCAGATCAAGGAACAACTGGAAGCAGTAGATGAAGAAGTGGAGAATGCAGATATTGTAATGACCACCTTGAATGGTCTCCCTAGATCATGGGACTCCTTTATTCAAGGAATCTATGCCAAAAAGACGTTAGTCAAGTTCAGCAGACTATGGGAATAATTCTCTCAAGAAGAAGCTCGATTAGCAGCTCGAGAAGAAAAGATGGGAAGTGAATATAAAGCTCTCATCGTACACTCCAAGAAAACCATAAGAAGTTCTCATCACCCTAGAGGTAAGCCCTTCCACAAAGATAACACTAGAAAAGATTTGTCTATAATAAGATGTTATACATGTGACGAGAAAGGACACTATGCTAGAGAATGTTCTAGAAACAAAAATGTCTCTCACAAGAAGAAGGGAAACAAGAGAAGACATCATGCTCATGCTACAGAGGATGATGAACCTTCCACAAAGAGAACTGGACATGAAAGTGAAGACACTTCAAGTGATGAATATTATGTTTTGATTTCTACTCTCACGGGAAACATTACACATGGAAGCAATGATTGACTTATAGACAGTGGGGATTCCAAACATATGACATGATTCAAGGAATCCTTTGTGAAACTATCAGAACATGAATCACCACACAAGGTGAAACTTGGAGATGACTACCAGTATCCAATAAAAGGTAGTGGGGAATCCTCCTATAATCTAGACTCTAGAAAGTCTATGACAATGAAGGAAGTACTGTTTGTACCAGGACTAAAGAAGAACCTCCTCTCCATATCTGCATTAAATGCAAAAGGCATGAGGGTTCATTTATAGATGGTGAAGTCATCATGTGGCCAAAGGGAAATACTATTAATGATGTAGTAGTGATTGGGGAAAAAGAGGGAGGTCTATACAAATTGAAGGGCCATCCAGAACAAGCCTTGGTCCATGACACAGTAGATCCAAATGAACTTTGGGATAGAAGGCTTGCACATGTGCATTACAGAGCACTACCACTTGCAAGCAAAGATGTTGTAGGTCTTCCAGAAATTCAAGCAAAACATGATGGAGTATGCAAAGGATGTGCGAAAGGAAATAACACAAACAAGACATTTCCAAGTAGCGAGAGCAAGGAAAAAGGAATCATCCACTCCGATGTATGCGGTCCAATGTCATCAAGTTCATTAAGGGGATATGAATACTATGTTTCTTTTATTGATGAATTTTCTAGGAAGACATGGATTTACTTTATGAGGAACAAAGATAAAGTATTCAGCAAGTTCAAGGAATTCAAAGCCTTGATTGAAAACCACACTGAAAAGAAGATCAAGACCTTTCGATCAGATAATGGCAGAGAATTCACATCAAATGAATTCAAAGAGTTATGCAAAGACTCAGGGATTAAGAGGGAGTTGTCCACTCCATATAATCCACAACATAATGGGATTGAGAAAAGGAAGAATAGAACTATCATGGAAGCTGCAAGAGCAATGCTTCATGATCAAGATCTTCCCATGCATCTATGGGCAGAAGCTGCCAGAACAACGGTGTATGTACAAAACCGTACTCCACATATAGTACTCGAGAACAAGACACCTGAAGAAGTCTTTTTCTAGCAAGAAACCAGAAGTCATCCATCTCAGAATATTCAGCTGTCCAGTGTACATACACATTCCAAAAGAGAAGAGGACAAAATTAGATCCTTCAGGAAAGAAGGGTATATTTGTGGGATACTCTGAAATCTTGAAGGCTTACAGAATATACTTCCCAAGATTCAAGAAGATCAACATCAGCAGGGATGTGACATTTGATAGAGACTTAGCTTACAACAAATCCAGAAAGAGACTTGCTGAAGAAACTGAAGAATTAGAAGCACCTAGAATTCATGACACAACCATGAACGAAGAAACTCAAGAAGAAGATCGAGAATTTGAAGAACCTCAAGAACCTGTAGATCCACCTCAGGAGAAGCATCCTCATAAGAGGAAACCTGCTTGGGTACGAGAAGCTATCTAAGGTGTGGAAAGATATGGGGCTCTAGTCTAGAATCACAGAGAAAGAAAAAGAACCAGGTCATGCTCTAGTTATGTAGCCTTATTATGTGATTTCATCAATAAAGAACCTTCCAATTATGAAGAAGCGGCAGAACAAAAAGAATGGAAGGATGCTATGATCGAAGAGTATCAAGCGATCATGAAGAATGATGTTTGGGATGTTGTCCCAAGACTAGAAGGGAAGTCTGTTGTAACTTCCAAATGGATATACAAGATCAAGCATGTTGTAGATGGTAGCATAGAAAAATATAAAGAAAGATTTGTTGTTTGTGGATTCTCACAGAAAGAAGGAATAGATTATGAAGAAAATTTTGCACCTGTAGCCAGATACACTTCCATTAGATCAGTACTTACTCTGGCTACAGTGATGAAATAGAAGATACACCAAATGGATGTCAAGACTACTTTATTGAATGGTGTAGTGGAAGAGGAAGTGTACGTGGAGTAGCCACTCAGTTTTGAGACACATGATAGAGAGTATCATGTGTGTATATTGAAGAAATCCCTGTACGGTTTGAAATAGGAACCCAGGACATGGTAGAATAGAATTGATAGATTTCTATCCAGTTTGGGTTTTACCAAGAGTAAAGCAGATTCCAACCTTTACTACAAGGTTGAGGATGGAAACCCAGTGATGCTCCTACTATATGTAGATGATTTGTTTGTAATAGGTATGGATGGGTTGATTGCTGATACAAAGAGGAAGCTTGTTGCCAAGTTTGAAATGAAGGACTTGGGTAATGATGCATTAGTTTCTAGGCATGGAGGTGTGGCATAATGCATATGGAATCTACCTTGGATAAGCAAAGTATATAGTAAAGATCTTGAAGAGATTCAGGATGATGGACTGCAAGGCCATGACCACACCTATGGCATCGAAACTGAAGCTATTGAGTGATGCTTCATCAGAAGCGGTTGATGCTATGATGTATCGTCAGATGATTGGGTCCTTGATGTACTTGACAAACATGAGACCAGATATTTGCTTTGCTGTGAACACCTTGAGCCAGTTCCTGACAGATCTGATACATGTTCACTTGATTGCTGCAAATCATATTCTAAAGTAACTGAGGGGTACAAGTATGAGGCGAATCAAAAGATTAACCTAGAGGGTTATGTTGATTCAGATTGGGCAGGCAGTGCCATCGATAGGAAGAGCACTTTAGGGTGTTGGTTCAGTATGGGATTAGGTATGATCTCTTGCTTTAGCAGGAAGTAGTCCTGTGTGGCACTAAGTACGGCTGAAGCAGAGTATGTAGTAGCTTGTTGAACTAGTTGTGAGGCAGTATGGCTGAGGAAGCTACTATCTGATTTATTTGATCTCCAGTTGGATGCTACTTGTATATATTGTGAAAACCAGAGTTGTGTGAAGTTTCCAGAGAACCCGATGTTCCATGAAAAGTCGAAGCATATCAAGATCAAGTATCACTATATCAGGGATATGGTGTAGACAGGAGCAGTGAAGCTCCAGTATGTTGCGATGGATGTTTGAGTACTTCAGAGATAATCTTTGTGTTCTCTAGATTGAGGTTCCTTCCAAGGGTAAGTGATGAGTCTGTGAGCCACTCTGACATGGTGAGAGGATTGGTTGCTTCCATGGTCAAATGTAAGGGATGAGCCATTCTGTCATGGTGAGAGGATTGGTTCCTTCCATGTCAGATGTGAGTGCTAATCCATTCTGATGTGACTATAGGATTGGTTCCTACATGATCATATATAAGGGCTATTTCCATTCTTTGAATGGAGGTTCCTAGTTAGTTACCAGGAAAACTAAGTCTGGGACTGAGGGCCATTCTGATATGATTGTGAGATGTGTTCTCACATGATTAGATATGAGTGCATGACCATTCTGATGTGATTGAGGGATGTGTTCCCACTTGATTAGATATAAGGGTTGTTGCCATTCTTTGGGAGAATGGAGGAACCTGGTCAGTTACCAGGAATCCTCAGTCTGGGACTGAGAGCCATTCTGATGTGATTGTGGGATTGGTTCCCACATGATCAGATGTAAGTGCAGAGCCTTTCCACAGATGATAGTAGGTGTGTGCTATCATGTTGGTGGATGTGAGTGTTGGACTTTCCACAGATGATAGTAGGTGTGTCCTATCATGTTGGTGGATGTGAGTGATGCACCTTTTCACAGATGGTAGTAGGCGTGTCCTACCATGCTGGTGATTGTAAGTACTGTGCCTTTCCACAGATGGTAGTAGGTGTGTCCTTCCATGCTGGTGGATGTGAGTGTTGTTCCTTTCCACAGATGATAGTAGTTGTGTCTTGCCATGCTGGTGGTTGTAAGTGTTGAGCCTTTTCACATATGATAGTAGGTGTGTCCTATCATGTTGGTGAATGTGAGTGTGTTTCCTTTTCACATATGATATTAGGTGTGTCCTATCATGCTGGTGAATGTAAGTGTTGGGCCTTTCTGACATGACTGTATTAGTTCCTATCATGGTCAGATGTGAGTGCTGGGCGTGCCTTTATGACATGGTGTTGGATGTGTTTCTCTCATGGTCAGATGTAAGTGTTGGGTAGGTGATTCTGACTTAGGTTCAGATATAAGTGTTGAAGAAGACCTACATGGAGGCTAGGCCTACAACCAGCATGAAAAAGGGTTGGCTCTGTAGAAATTCCTATGATGAGAAGAATCATGAGATAGCACCTATGATGATCCAGTGATGATGATCCAGCAGTGATGATCCAGATCGAGTGATGATCTAGATCCAGTGATGATCCAGATCCAGTGATGATCTAGATCCAGTGATGATCCAGATCCAGTGATGATGTTCCAATGATGATCCAGATCCAGTGATGATATTCCAGTGATGATCCAGATTCGATGACTTGAAGATGAAGATAACTCGAAGATGAAGATGACTTGAAGATGAAGATTACTTGAATATGATGAGGACTCAATGATGATCCAGATGATACAGAGAAGAAGACTTGTGTTGATAAATTGTGTCAAGAGAATACCTTCCTAGTTAAGAGGGAGTGTTGATGTAATTGTAACTTCGGAATGTATTCACTTGTATTTCTTAAGTATTGTAATTCGATGTTTATTATGGGATGTGTCTATAATGTACTTGAGTCATTTCATGCCTCGATGTTCCTATCGGGAGGTTCTATAATGTAAACAAGTCATTTCAAGTCATTGTGGGTAACCCTACTATTGGTCAAGGGTTAAAGTCCTCGCAGTTCCAGGGCACTAGGGTTATTAGACTCTCCTAGAGAAGTCGGCCCTAGTAGGTTATTGTCAAGTCAGGAATTAGTATAAATAGAGAGTCATTGTCTCTATTTATCACACACTCACTCACACTCAGTTGTAGTGCATAGTTGAGGAAGAAGAAGACATTGGGGCTAGGAAGAAAGAGGCTACTGCTGTCGGGAGATAATCTTCCTGTTTTGGGGTTTTACTTTTGGTGCTAATTCTATCTCTGAGGAAGTTGAGGGGTTTTCTCCATTTATGGTTTCCTCGAGGAAAAACACTGTGTTCATTGTCTCTTGTGTTTGATTGTTGTGCTTGTTATTCTCTTAGTTAAATATCCTAATATAATGCTAGCTTAATGTTAAAAAATCTAACATACTGCATCATCTATAGTCTTTCCATTTGGACACATAAGGACTTGGCCATTTACAAATGCAACCCTTATTCCTTTTGCATCCAATGTAGATATGGAGAGAAGATTCTTCTTTATTCCTAGTAAAAACAAGACATCCTTCATCTTCATAGACTTTCCAGAGTCTAGCTTATAGGAGGATTCACCACTACCTTTTATTGGATACTGGTAGTCATCCCCAAGTTTTACTTTGTAGGGTGGTTAATGTTTGAATAGTTTCACAAAATATTCCTTGAATCCCGTCATGTGTTTGGAAGACCCACTTTATATAAGCCAATCATTGCTTCCATGTGTGACAGTTCCCATGAGGGAAGAAATCAAAACATACTCTTCATCACTTGAAGAATCTTCAATTTCTTGTTTGACTCTCTTCCTAGGAGGATCATCATCCTCTGCAGTGTGAGGATCATGTTTTCTTTTGTCCTTCTTCTTGTGAGAGTTACTCTTATTTCTAGGACAATCTCTGGCAAAGTTTCCTCTCTAATCACAAGTAAAACATCTGAGTTTAGATAGATCTTTGTTAGATCCTCTAGGGTTATATTTCTCATGAGAATGCTTACCTTTGGGACGATGATAGTCCCTTCTGCTTTTCTTGGAGTGTACTGTGAGAGCATGATATTCACTTCCCATATTTTCTTCTCAGGATACTATTAGATCTTCTTCTTGTGAGCATTCCTCCCAAAGTCTACTGAAGGTGACTAGCTTTCTTCTAGCACAAATTCCTTGGATGAAAGAGTCCCATGACCTAGGGAGACCATTCAAGGTGGTCATCCCAGTTTCTGGATTCTCTACTTCTTCATTTACTGCTTCAAGTTTTTCTTTGATCTAGCAAACCCTTGTAATGTATGACTCTATGGTCTCCGCATTCTGGATCTTCACATTCTTCAATTGATTTCTCAAAGTCATCTTTCGATTTCTATTCTTCCCTTCAAATAGCTTGGTCAGGGCATCAAACATCTCTTTAGGTGTCTTTAGGGAGGAAACCTATGGTATGAGGTGATCCTTGATTGAATCAGCAATAATCCTCTTGACCTTGATCAAGTTCTTCTTGTGTAAGGCCTTAACCTCATCTCCCTCTGGAACTAGAACCTCTTCACTGATGTAGGAGTCCAATTCATTTTCTTCAAGAACCAATGAGATCCTATACTTCCATGCTCAGAAGTTATCATCTCCCTCAATATTTTCATAGAGCTTGGTATGATGAGACATATTAACTAAGAACCTTAAATGGAAATACAAAATATTTAAATCTTATCAATTCGAGAAGCTGAAAATTGGATATGGATCTGATCTTCTGTAGTGTTGGTTTTCTAGTTCCAAGGAAAATTAGGGTTTGAATTTCCCGAAGTTATACTCAACCAAAAAATTTGATCTTGGTCTCTAAACTTTGATTTTGAGGAGGAGAGTAAACCTGTGCTAGGCTCACTAAAAAATTCCACTTCTGTGAAAATCCCTAATTTCCTGATGCAATGGTAGGTCAAAAAATGAAAAATCTCGAAATCATATTCTGCTTCGATAGAAAGATGCACCCTTCAATGGAGAGTCATCCTAGCCTCCTTTTGCTTATGGATTGTGGAGAGAGACCCAAAAATTAAGAATCCCTAGATTCTGCAGCTGCACAGTGTCTTGTTCTAAGGTTAGCTCTGATACCATGTTATATTTTTATCATTTAAGCAATATGATCTTAGGATATTACGTAAGAGAATAACATGCACATCAATCAATCACAAGAGACAATAGACACAAAGATTTTCCTTGGGGAAACCATAAAGGAGAAAACCCCTCAACTTCCTCAGAGATAGAATGAGCACCAATGGCAGAAGTAAAACCCAAAGACAAAAAGATGATCTCCAACAACTGTTCTCTCTCTCACTTGAGCGAGCTTCTCCTCTCTCACCTATGTGCTATAGTTGGGTGAGTGTGTGTCTTAAATATAGAGTCTCACTCGCTATTTATACTAGTTTCTGACTTGACAATCACTTACCAGGGATGACTTCTCTAGGAGAGTCTAATAACCCTAGTGCCCCACAACTGCGGGGACTTTGCCCCCAGTTCAACAAGGAGGGTTAAAATATATGTATTTACATGACTTGATTACATTAATGATTATCCCTATATGAACATCAGGGACCAATTAAATACAATATATTAAATATACAAGTGAATACATTCCAAAGTTACAATTACATCAACAGCTATATCATTTATTGCAACTCCCCCAAGGGGGTGTGAACAAGTCATAAAAAAAGGGACCACAACTGGCCCCAATGAAACCATGGAACTTTTGAGCATTGATAATGAGCAAGGTACTTGTTCATAACTTCGGTGGCTCACTAGAAATTCACTAAGTGCAATTTTAGTTGATAAAATATAGCGCCAACTTCAGGACGTGTGCTTGATCTGATCTTTAGGAAAGGAGAGCATATAAAAACACCAGAATATCTGGCTCTTATAATCTATAAAAACATCTTAACTTGACAAGAAAACCTTAGCGGCACAATTTTTAAGAAAAAATCAATCAACCATAAATTTCTTTATTGAAAGAAAAAAACTAACTAATGAAAGAAAGTATTATTCCTAAGCACAGTAAAGGTAATGCAGAAAGTAAATTCTCACTTTAAGGAACTTATTTTCCTACTCTAAGAATGACATAAAAAGTCAAGTAAAATCAAATAGCCAATGTATCCACCTAAGCATTTTATCAATTTTAATGTTTTTTTCCTTATAAGTTTGGTTACTAGCCAAAGTAAGGAGACATTTTTCAAAAATTAAACCTACAGGAAACTCCAATATGGGAGGGATGGAAGGGAGATTAGAATCATGGAGAAGGCCATCGAATTGCTTCTGAAACTAGAAATTCCTCTTGCAGGCTTCTTCTATCCGAGATTGGATAGGAATGATGTACACATTTGTATGATGAGGAAAATCAACATACTTATCAAAAGGTCTTATCTACTGATAAATTTGTGTGTAAGTACCAAACGTCTCCAAATCATAAGGAAAATATGTATGTGAAGATGATGGCTGACAAAAATTTTCAATTAGTTGCACCCAATTTGACTCTTCACTGCATTGCTTCTCCAAGTCCTCATTATAGATACTCAAATACAGCTCTGACTAATCATATGAAAACTATGATTTATCTTCTTTACAACTTTCATAAGTATTTGAATAAACATTCCCCTTGCTGGACATATCGTAGATGTGATTTTCAAAAATATTTTTCAAAGTCTCATAAATTGGATTTTCAATAAAAGTCCAATAGTCATCATCCCCATCTATGTTAGATATGATAGATTCTTCATCACTTGTATAAAGTCCCTATATACACTCCTCATTCCGCTCAAAACAATCTTATTCAAAAATCTAAGTTTCAAATATATCACATGGGACCCAGCTTTCCCAACCTTCAACATGTTAGATTTTTAACATTAAGCTAGCATTATATTAGGATCTTTAACTGAGAGAATAACAAGCACAGCAATCAAACACAAGAGACAATGAACATAGTTTTTTTCCTCGGGGAAACCATAAATGGATAAAACCCTATAACTTCCTAAGAGATAGAATTAGCACCAAAAGTAAAACCCAAAACAGTAAGATGATCTCCCGAAAGTAGTAGCCTCTTTCTTTCTAGCCCCAACAACTTCTTCTCTCTCAGCTATGCTCTACAACTAAGTGTGAGTGAGTGTGTGTTAAATAGAGAGACTCGCTCTCTATTTATTCTAATTCCCGACTTGACAATGACTCACTAGGGCCGACTTCACTAAGTGAGTCTAACAACCCTAGGGCCCCAAAACTGTGGGGACTTTAACCCTTGAACAATAGGAGGGTTACCCACATTGACTTGACATGACTTGTTTACATTATAGAAACTCCCAATCGGAACATCGGGGCATGACATGACTCAATTACATTACAAAAACTTCCCAAAATAAACATTGAGGTACAATACATAAGAAATACAAGTGAATACATTTCGAAGTTACAATTACATCAACACTCTCTCTTAAATAGGAAGGTATTCTCTCGACACAATTTATCAGCAAAAGTCTTCTTCTTTGTATCATCTGGATCATCCTCAAGTCCTTGATATCTTCAAGTCATCTTTATCTTCAAGTCATCTTCATCTAGATCTGGATCATCACTCAATCTGGATCATCTCTGGTTCTGGAACATCTCTGCTGGATCATCATTACGGGTGTTATCTCTTGATTCTTCTCGTCATAGGATGTTCTACAGAGCCAACCCTTTTTAATGCTGGTTGTAGGACTAGCCTCCATGTAGGTCTTCTTCATGCACTTATATCTGACCCTAAGTCAGAATGGATTTCCCAACACTTATATCTGATCATGTAGGAACCAATCCTATAATCATATCAGAAAGGCATGCCTAGCACTCACATCTGACCATGTGGGAACACATCCCACAACCCTATCAGAAAGGCCCAGCACTCACATCTGACAACCAATGTTAGAAAGGCTCAACACTTACATTTGACCATGCGAGGAACCAATCCTCCATGCCAAAATGCTCTACATTTACATCTGAAAACCAATGTCAGAAGGGCTCAGCACTCATATCTGAAAACCAATGTCAGAAGGGCTCAGCACTTATATTCGACCATGCGAGGAACCAATACTCCATGCCGAAAGGGCTCTGTAGTTACATCGGAAAACCAATGTCAGAAAGGCTCTACACTCACATCCAATCATGTAGGAACCAATCCTACAGTCACATCATAATGGCCCTCAGTCCCATACTGAGCTTTTCTGGTAACTAACCAGGTACCTCCATTAAAAGAATGGCATTCAGCGCTTATATCTGATCATGTAGGAATCAATACTACAGACACATTAGAATGGCTCAGCACTCACATCTAACATGGAAGGAACCAATCCTCTCACCATGACAGAATGGCTCAGCCCTTACAGCTGACCATGGAAAGAACTAATCCGCTTACCATGTCGGAATGGCTCACGGACTCATCACTTCGCTTTGGAGGGAACCTCGATCTGGAGAACACCAAGCTTCTCCCTGAAGTACTCAAACTTCACTCAAGCCAATGGCTTTGTCAACACATCATCTATCTGTTCATCCATCGCAACATACTGGAGCTTCACTCCTCCCCTTTACACCATATCCCTGAAATAGTGATACTTGATCTCGATATGCTTCGACTTGTCATGGAACACCGGGTTCTCTGACAACTTCACACAACTTTTCTTGTCGCAATGTATACAAGTAGCATCCAATTGGAGATCAAATAAATCAAATAGTAGCTTCCTCAGCCATACTACCTCACAACGAGCTGAACAAGCTATGACATACTCTGCTTCAGCTGTACTCAGTGCAACACAAGATTGCTTCCTGCTAAACCAAGAGATCACACCTGATCCCATACTGAAGCAACAACTTGAAGTGCTCTTCCTATCGATGGCATTGCCTTCCCAATCTGAATCAACATAACCCTCCAGGTTAATCTTCTGATTCGCCTCATACTTGAGCCCATAATCAACTGTACCCCTCAGGTACCTCAGAATATGCTTTGCAGCAATCAAGTGAACATGTCTTGGATATGTTAGGAACTGGCTCAAGGTGTCAATAGAAAATCAAATATCTGGTCTCGTGTTCGACAGGTACATCAAGGACCAATCATCTGACGATACATCATAGCATCAACCACTTCTGATGAAGCATCACTCAATAACTTCAAGTTTGATTCCATAGGTGTGGTTATGGCCTTGCAGTCCATCATCCCAAACCTCTTTAGGATCTCTAATGCATACTTCCCTTTTCCGAGGGAGATTCCATCTGAATTCTGCCACACCTCCATGCCTAGAAAATAGTGCATCATACCTGCTGTAATCTCACAGATCACATAAGGTTACCAATAATACACACCAAAAAATATACTTATATATAACAGAGACAAGAGATAAGAACAAGTAGGTGAATTAACAGATTATATTACATGAATGGGTCCATACAATACACAGAACTGAGCCGAGTTCTCATCTAGCTCAACATCCTAATATATATGATTACAAAACAGTTACAAAGTAACTACCTGTCGGTTCAATGAATCGACACAACCTTAGGTGGCCGACCTAATCTCTAGTTTAGTCGACCGACCGACTTAGTCAGCTGATCAACTAAGTCAGCTTATCGACTTAGTCGGCTGATCGACTAAGTCGGATATCATTTAAGTCGACTTATCGACTTACTCCTCCAACATCTCCCCCACAAACAAAATGTTTCTTCGTCTCGAAGAAACAAGGAGGTACCAAAATTCTTCCTGTCTAGTCTCATTAGTCATTGTGATGTGCCTGGTATTCATGGGTTGTGAAGTCTGATGGTCGGTATTTTCTATACACAGACTTCAACAATGGCTAGGGCTATCACTGCTAGATGATGTTGGAAATCTGTCCAACTTTTCAATATCTTATGGATGTCGATGGTGAGTGTAGTCAGACTTGATAAGATCGACATCTTCTCTGAAATGGAGACTTCAACTATTCTCTCCATGTCGGGACCCATAAACTAGTCCTTCTCCTCTGCAGTCTCAATAAGTCATTTCATCTACGGGCATATGATGTTGACTTTTTCCAAGTTTGGGATAGCTTGTTGCACCCACTGATGTGCTTCCCTCTCCAGTTTCTACAGCTTGGTTGTTTCAAGCATTATTTTTTCTTCTATTGTGGTTCTGAGTGCTTCATCAGTGGGTTTCTTGTTTTCCAGTGCCTGGATCCCTTGTCATGTCTGTCAAGTTTGCTGATAGACTTGCCCATAGTAAGCAAGCCAGTCTCTTAGTATTTCTTCAGTGATGACAGACTCCTCCATGTGATCTTGCAGCACTTTATAAGCTTCAGTAAAGGCTGTGTGTTGTGCCATTAGGAGACATGCAGTTTCTTCTTTTTTCTCCTCCTTTGTTTCTTGAATCTGTGCTTTGAGTACTGACACCATGCTTTCAAATAGCTGATATGCTCTTTCAAGCGGTTTTCCAGTGTCGACCTCTACAGGGCCTGGAATTACTGAATGGGCCAGGTTTCTACATTTGTTGAGGAACTCGACCTATTCTGCAACCTTGTCGTCGAGTTCCTTACATCTCTGCTCACTCCTCGTCTTTGCTTCGACTTCTAGGGTTTTCAGGAGTTGTCCTAGCTATGCATTGGTCAGTGAGGTTACATATTTCAATTTGATATGGACCTTTGATGGCTGTTCATGATGCTCCTTATTCTGTTTCTCCTTCCTCTTCTTATGCTTTTCCTTCTCTGTTTGTGGCGGCACTTGTGTACCTGCAAAAGTCGAGTTGATATTATTGGTTTGTGGTATAGTGGTTGATGGTTTCTCTGTTTGGGGAGGCGAGATGACTTCTGCCTTTGGTTGTTTAGATGCAGGCAGTGAAGAAGTGGATGTAGTTGGTGCTGATGGTTGTGGTGGGCCTTGCTTTGAGTCGGGGGGTGATGGTGGTGGTGATAGAGTTGGTGAATGGTCGGGGGTGATTGGGTTGGTGGAAGTGAGGTCAAAAGGTGGGTTGTCGGGCTGGGGAGTTGAGCCCAAGTCGAAGAACATTTGGTTAATTTGTCGATTTATGTCCTCAGCATGTTCTTCTCCTCCGGTCGATACAACGGCTGGCAGGTTGGTTTGGGGTACAGTCGAAGTGTTATCTGCGGTCTGACATGCGGTCACTTTAGCTTCCTTGTCAGGATTTCTCTCGAAAGTCGAAGTGATAGTTGCAAAGGAGTGGGACTAGAATTCATGGCTTGGTTGGTATCCACCGACCTCAAAGAGAGGTGATTTTGTGGATATCTTCTAGACCGACATGAATATCTCAGGCAGTTTCTCAATGAATGCCTGTAAATCCCTGTCCTTGTTGAATTTTTCTTTAACAGCTTCCGACATAGCATTTTTGCACAAGTTGAGTGGACTTATTGAATGTTGTTCTGGTGCTTGCTGCTTAGTTACTTTTGTCAGAGATGGAGGTGGAGGCATAGACACAAGATTGACGACATTCTCAGGTGTCGTTGTGTGGGTGGTCTTAGCTTTCTTTGGTCGACCCGGTAGTGCTCCTGCCTCGACAAATATTTGGAACTGGGTTTCGATCGGCACCTTATTTGCTACAGAATCTTCTATTATGTCATTGGCCATAGCTCCCAGTTCATCCTTGTCATCTGAGGATTCTGTAATGATAAGATTACACTTACCTTTTCCTTGTTGTTGTTGTTGTGTTTTTAATTTCTTCCTTGCAGCGACTATCTCTTTCGACAATTTTTTTAATAATTCCTTTTGTGATAGTGTACTCTGGGTTTTCTGGTTCTATCTCTCCCCTTGGCTCTTGGGTCAGGCTGAGACTTTCTACAGCCAAACTGATTATCTAATACTCTAGCTGTGCTTACTCTATCTGTGGCTCTGCCCTCTGTGCTGTCAAAGGTTTGATGATGATTTGAATTCGGCCTGTGTGTTCGACCGGTGTCTCCTTCGACACAAAGGTACCGATGTAAAGGTTCAGCTCATAGTCTTCTTATTTCTCTTGGTCTGTCAACAACTCCTCAATCGAGAAGTCGATGTTCTTTGTTGTCGCTAGTACTGGTATTTTTGTTTTAGCTTGTCGAGACAGCTCCTGAAAGATCTAGTCAATAGATGGATAATAGTCGAGGGCTTTTACATTTGAGTCGACACCCTGCATGTACCACACTGAAGTATGGTCGAGCTCTAGCTGGATGCAAGATTTTATGGGTAGACTTCTTTGGATGTTTTGAGGCACCCTCCATCTAGTCATGCAGAATTTTAGCTGCTGGAGCCATTTCTCCAACAACACTTTTCCATCTTCAAGTTCCTGCAAAGTTCCTCTCTGGGAGAATGGTTTGAATTTCCACATGTGGAACCTTGTTGGTTCCTGAAAAATTGGGTGTCCTTCTGGGCAGATATGGTACATGACTATCCATAAAATGAGGGAGGAGAACCTGATGATTCCTCACATTTCTTGGAATCTTTCACAAATGGTCTTAACCATTTCGGTGACATATTTAGCCCATCTGTAGATTTTTCCATTTGTCGCAATGGTGTCGACAGCTTCTAGCATGTCTAATTTGAGGTTTCTGCGTCGACCTGCCAGGGTGAGTGTTATTTCTATTATTTTGGCCACAATCTATGGTGTTCGGGCTGTGATTTGACTAATCATCAACCCCTTCGAGTTTTTGCCTGAAGCCGATCCAGTTAGTTCTTCGACTAGTCCTTCTTTAATACCGACTGGTACTGGGTCTCCTGTGTTTGAGAGACCTGTCAGCTTGAAGATGAATTATCCAAAGATGTCAACCGGTTGGTTGAAGTAGAACCGATCGTTGTGGTACCATCTTCTGATGAATTTTATGGTTGTTTCCTTGGTACCACCGAAGCTGGCCATGAGCGGTGCCTTGACATAGTTGAATATGGTGCTGTATTTGATTTTCTCCACAGCTTGAGTGGGATTCTTGTTGACATAAGCCCATTCTTGCATCTGGGTCCATAGTTTTTTCCATGAGCCTTCCTGCACCTTGGCATTCTTAATGTTCTTTAGCTTGCGAACTAAAGGTGTGTCTGTAGTCTGTAGTTCCTTGGCTTTGGTTGAGGCTCTAGTCTGTTTGAGTTCCATCTTGTCAATTTGGTGGTCTATTTCACTAAGGTATTCTTGGCTTTTAGTCGACTAGATGCTCTGATGCTTTATATGTATGGATTACGGTGAATTATCCTTCGGTGGTCTAGTATTTATAGGGGATGTTGTGGATGTTTTTGTTGATGAGTGTATTAATGGCGAACGTGATGTTCCAGCTAGAACACTTGAGTGTGCGTTAATGGCAAATTGATTTCAGTGCTCGAGGTCATGAATGCGCGATGGAACTATCGAGGTCGTCGGTCTATGTCGATTATGAAAATGGTCGATGGTGTTATGTCGATGGGCATGATGTTGGTTGTCGAAATGGTAATTTCCTGTCATAGTTTTCTACATGTATAGTATTATTTTGCTTTTTGGATTTTTAGGTTTTTATAGCTTTTGGTTTAACAGTTATGGTCGTTATAGGATTTTTTTAATGTTTATTTCTAGTTTCTGTAGCATTTTAGTCGGGCTCCATTAACAAGTTTCTAAAATACTATGCCTTGTAACGTCCTTAGTTGGATTGATATGTTGGTATGTATCTCTTCGACAACGTAGGGTCCCATCCATTATGTGTGGATATTTTTAGGTTTTCCTTTTACCCAACTATTGTATAGTAAATCAAGATCTCCTACCGACAAGTTTTTGTTCTTGATGTTTCTGTCGTGCCATGCTTTTTGCTCTTGTTTCTGGATTTCTTGATGTTGTATTGCCATTAGTTGGTGCTCTTCGAGTTTGCTTAGTTGCAATAGTCGGTCCTTTCTTCCTTGTTCGACATTGACATGTAGGATCTATGCGATGATAGGTGATTGTTGTCAAAAGTGTAGTGGAACTACTGCTTCCTGTCCATAGACTAGTCGAAAAGGATTTTGGTCAGATGAGCGTTTATATGTTGTTTTGTATTCCCATAAGACTACAGGCATTTTCTCGTCCCAGTCATCCTTATCAGCAATACATATTTTGGTTAGTCCCTTTGTTATTTTTTTATTAAATGCTTCAATTGCTCCATTCGACTGAGGATGGTATGCTGTACTTCGACAATGGTCGATTTGGAATTGGTCGGTTAGGGTTTTGATAGTTCTATTGATGAAGTGTGTTCCCTGGTCACTAATTAGGGTTAGTGGACAACCAAATCTGGTGATGATATTCTCATAGATAAACTTAGCATCTATCTCACTAGAACATGTGTCGACTGGTTTAGCGTCTACCCATTTAGTTACATATTCGACTGCAATTATGATGTACATTACCCCTGTTCTTTTTGCTGGTATAGGAAATGGTCCTATGAAGTCTATGGCCCAAATTTCAAATCTCAAACTTGGGTTCACTGATATCAAAGGCATTTCTGTGCTAGGTAGGGATCGACCTAGTCGTTGACATCTGTCACATTGACTGACAAAACTTTTGCAATCTCTGTGGAGTGTCGACCACCATAACCCTGACTGTTGGATTTTCTTTGCACTTGTGTCTGCTTCAAAATGTCCTCCTACAGGTCCATAATGTGCTTCATGCATAATGTTGTCTTATTCATGTTCTAGTACAAACCTTCTAAGGATGTCATCTAGTCCCATTTTGTATGAGAATCCATTTATAAGAGTGTATGGTGCAGCCTTTATAGATAAGATCTGCTTCTTCTTTGTACTCATTCCTTCTGGTGCTTGTCCATCTTATAAGAACTGGGCTATTTCTTCTAATTCTGCTGGGACTGCTTCTATCTGGAATAGGTGTGCATTAGGTAAGTCATCTTCGACTCCTGTTGGCTCTTCTCCTATGTCAATTTAGGATAAGTGGTCAGGACCGACATTTAACTTACCTGGTCTGACAACAAATTCAAATTCAAATTCTTGAAATAATAGTAGCCATCGACAAATCCTTCCATGATGTAGTGGTTTATTAACAAGATATTTAAGTGCCTAATGGTCTGTATAGAATATAAATGGGTTAGTTAGAAGATCATGTCGATATTTTTGTAATGCAAAGACCATTCCTAATGCTTCTCTTTCTGTTGTCGAATAGTTTCTCTCAGCTTTGTTTAATTTTTTGCTACTATAGACTATAGGATAATCCATTCAATCATTTCCTTGTTGAGTTAAGATTGCTCCTATTGCTAGGCCTGATGCATCAATATGAACATGGAATTTGATCGACCAGTTTGGAAACCTTAGGATTGGTGCTTCGACTAGTTTTCTCTTTAATTTTTCGAATGATATGTGACACTCCTCTGACCAGTTGAACTCTTTACCTTCCCTTAATCGCTCTTCAAGTGGATAGGTCATATCTTAATAATATCTTATGAATTTTCTGTAATAGCCTATGTGGCCAAGTAGCACCCTGACTTGTTTTGGGTTTACTGGTGGTTTTAAGTCCAGGATAATTTTTATTTTTGCAAAGTCAACCTTAATACCTTCCTTACAGACAATGTGCCCTAATAATGTCCCTATGGGGGTGACAAATATACACTTCTTGATGTTTAGGGATAGTTGAATTTGTCGATATCTCTCCAACATAATCCTGAGCCATTTTCAATGATCCTTTAACATGGAGTATATTGTCCAATCATCAAAGTATACTGCCATGGTCTTGTAAATATATTCTTGAAATGTTTTGACAACAATTCTAGAAAATACTACAGGTGCATTCTTTAATCCAAAAGGCATAACCTTGTAAGCAAATGAGCCAAATTCAAATACAAAGGTTGTCTTTCTATGATCATCTTTAGCTATTGGCACTTGGTTATAACCTGAGAATCCATCTGTAAATGAATAGCATTCATGTCCTGCAACCTCATTTAAGATTTCATCTACATAAGGAGTCAAAAATGGGTCTATCAGTGTCACTTTATTTAGTTCTCTGAAGTCGACACAAATTCTTAGTTTGGTCGGATCATGTTTCTTAGGTTGTACAACCATTGGACTTGCCCATTATGATTGGTTAATAGGATAGATGATGCCTGCTGTAAGCATGTTATCAATTTCCTTTTTGACTATCTTTTTGTATTTGTGAGCTAGCTTATATGGCCTTTTCTTCACAGGTCAAACATCAGGTTTAGTGTCAATCTTCATTTCTCCCATTTCGTGGACTAAGCCTTTGAGGTCTTTATAATCTATAGAAAATACATCTTGGAACTCTTTTAATTAGTTCACTATCTCTGTGGTCTGCTCTTCATTCCAGTAGTCACCAATATTTGCCATTTTTGGTCGATCATAATTTGAGATGTCGACTTCCCTAGTTTTGACTTTAGCATCTAGCCATTCTGGTGCTTTGGCTTCGTTGATTGGTTGACTTCCTTCCTTAAGCTATGAGAATGTGGTAGGGAAGTCAGCTGCAGTCATTCTGACGGTATCCTGTTTGTCATTTGTTTCCACTTTAAGGACTGTACAAATAGGTTTGGTCGTTTCGACATGGTTTGATTTCCATCTAAAGCTTTTCCCTTCTGTATTTTCATTTTCTAACTGTAGTCTTGTCGACTGTGGTTTTTTCCTTGTTTGTATATTGTTGCATTTCATTGTCTATCGGTTATCTTTTAAGGGTTTGTTTTCTATTGGCTGTATAAAGTGTTTGATCTATTTTGCTGGTTCGACCAAGTTTTCATTTTGGGGTGTAAAGTTAAAATCTTTAATGAAATTTTCTCCGAGTTCATGCCATAAGAATGTTTCACCTCTAGCTTCTTCTATTTTATACCATTTGTTTGGTAAGTCAGAGAGGGTTGATGGGAACAGGTGTGGCCATGCTTGTTCAACCTTGTATCCAAGTTTTCTCCATTCTTTTTCACATGTCTTAATATGATCTTCTAGATTCTATCCTTGAGTGAATATAGGTATCTGAGCCTGTTTAGTTAAGTTCTTTCCTCCAAACCTTTAGACAAAGTAAGTCGAAGCTGATGTCCAAGTCTTTAATCTTGTATGATGGGTATCCCACCATCTAGTAGCTTGTCCTATAAAATTTTCTACTAGGCTTTGAAGTCGGCCATGGTCACCAATATTTTTGGAAACTTGTTCTACATGCATGACTGGTGTGTCTCTTTCCTTGTATCTTGGTATTTGTGTGGTATTTACATTGGTAGGTTTTAAAGTAGGGTATTCCTTAATTTTCTTCTCAAATTTTTTTGGGACAATGGACACTATGAAGCACTGTCGAGTGGGATTTTTCTGCACTTTTTGAATAGTCCAACACCCTCTTGCTTGTGTTTCGTAGTTCTCAATCTCCCAATCATATAATTCTGCATTTGAATTATAACCAACTGAGTCTTGGTTGCCTTAATGAAATTCTCCATAGATATTAGGTTCTGTATAATCTGCATTGTTTTGAATCTGGTAGAGTTGTTGGATGTCGGCTTCTTCATCGATAGGTTCAGTCCAAGGTTCTCCTTGGGATGGATGGATAGGTACAATGACCTTTTGTCCATTTCATTTTAATTTGATTCTCTCTTTGTCCAGGGATATCGATGCTTTCATCTTTCTACCCCAAGGTCGACCTACTAACACTGGGAAGGAATTGGATCCTTCCTTAGGGTCAATTATTTCAAAGTCAAGTTTAGTAAAGATTCCTTTTATAGTTGTGTCGACATTTTTCCAGACTCCAATAGGTTCAATTAGGCCTTTGTCGGCTAGTTTCAGGTATATACCTGACTCAGATAGTCGAGGTCTGCCCATTTGTTCCCAAGTGTCACAAGTCATGATGTTAACTTGTGATCCAAAGTCGAGCACTACTTATCGGACATGGTAACCTTCGATTTCCAGGTTAACAAGTGGGTTGGCATCACCTTTATCTTTTGTATTTAAGCTGCAGATGTTCTTTGTTTGTTTTTTGGAGTTGTTATGTTTTATTTCATTTAGTAAGTCAATGAACTGAGATACTGAGTTGTCTTTTTGTACGAGCTATATTAATTATTTTATTGTGTTATGTTGAATGTTGTGATCTTGTTCCTGTCGTGCAAATTCTTTGAATACATTGGTTGCTTCTTTGTATGTTTGTTTTTCTTTAAGTGGATTAGGGTAGACATTTTTCTCTTTTATTTTGCTGATTCTTGGGTTATCACTTCCTATTTTTGTCCCCTGTCGGGTGACAATATGCAAATTTTTTGTGTTTATTATATCATTTTTTTGTACACACGACAAGACATTAACATTTTTCTTTGTATTTATTTTTTCCAACATGGTAGGGCAATCCTCTAGTGAGTGATCCCCTACTCCACAATGAGTACAAAATTTGAGGTCAATTCTGTCTTTATATGGATAGTATGCATACCGATGTCCCTCCTTATAACATGTAAACCATTGGATGGGTCGACGTGGTCGGTTGTCTCAATTCCCAGGGAATCGACCTCGTCCTTCATAGCCTCCATGTCGATTGTCATACCGACGCTCGTATCTTCAACCTTCATATCTCTGACTGTTTTGATTGTTTGGTAAGTTGTTTTGCTCATTATTTTGTGCAGCTGCAGTGGTTTGGTAGACTGCATGATAATTTTGTCTGTTCTTCAAGTTCAAATGGTAGTCAATTGTGTTATGATTTTTAGTTTCGCAGATTACACACCAGGATGCCTTGCCGTTCTTCATGTTGAGCGGTTAATCTTTTGTCAAGTGGTCTCCATGCTCCTGGAAAATGTCACAAAAACATTTCATCTGCATGAGTCAAACGTCCTGTCTATTGTATTCCTGTCGACAGTTGTCTTTGGAATGTCCGGCCGTTGAGCACTTTGTGCACCAGATATCCTAATTTTTGAGGTTTAATTCCTTTAAAGACTTTTGTACACTCTCAAGCTGTTATTCTAGTATGTGATCAGTGGAGTATGGTGGCATGTCCTCATCCATTTCCACTTGGAGAGATTTTGTAAGCGCATCTTCGTAAGACTTGAATGTTTTCGGACTTATGTGTCAGCATATTTTCTGAGATAAACCTGCAAGAAACCATTGGATTAATAATTGTTCATCTATAACATAGTCCAGTTGGCTAAGAAGGTCTTTCCATCGTTTATCATAATCCCGGATAGTTTCTCCTGGCTTCTGTGATGTTCTTTTTAGTTTTTTCACTGCCAGATATTTTGCATCTGGAGTTTTGAAAAATGATAGAAATTGTGCTTTGAACTCGGCTTTGGTTTCTCGAGGTTGTCTTTCAGAAAAGGTCATATACCAAGTTAATTCCCTTTTCCTCAAGGCACCGGTGAACTGTGCCATCTATTTGTCTTCGTTCGTAACTTGGTTAGCCTCCCAAGTCGACTCATAGATGAACCAGTGTCATCTGGGGTCCTCATCCCCCTCATATAGAGGAATGTGTGCTGACCCATGACCCATGTCGAAATCACTGTCGCTGCTTTCAGGAGGTGG
>LPNX010458123.1:435220-493793 GCA_001517045.1 Pseudotsuga menziesii | reverse complement strand
GTGGGATTATTTGTTTATTTGTCTCTGTGAAGCTATCGTCGACGGAACTTTCATCTTCATTGGATGTTTTTGTCATTTCGTCTTCGACTGGAAGTCGGTTGATTTCGACTTCTTCTGTCGATGTCCAACTGCAGTTACCTGTCCACAATTCTAAATGTTCTATGTCTTCCAAAGATGTATTTGGTAGGGGAGGTGCTCCATCATGTGTCGGTAAAAGAAAGTGGATACTTTGGTTGGAGGGTACTGCTTGAAAGGTAAACCAATTTCCTTCTTCTGGTCAACGAATAATGAGGTGTCGTCCAGTGTATGTCTCGTCGTCTAGTCAACTCCATATACCAAAGTCACCAGCTCCTAGTCGAAGGTCCTCTTTGACAATAGTTTGTATCTAGGTAAGCGGATTCAACAGGGATAGAGTTGTTCCTTCATGGGGAGCTCTTAATTGGAGAGCTTTTGGCTGCTCTATCCACAAGTCTTCTTCCATAGGGGACACCTCGTCTTCCATGCCTTCTTCTTGTTGGTCATGACCCGACTCTGGTGGATTTCTTTCCTGGTCGGTCACCCTAGTACTCCTTCCTCTGTGCAGCAGTAAGGCTCTTTCTCTTCTTTCTTCCCTCCTTTTTTGTCTCTCTTCCCTCTCTATTTTCTAAATCTCCGACATACCTTTGTGTGCTATTATCTTCTTGATTTCCCTTTTGGTCGACTTCTCATTACTAGTGAATGGGATCTGGCTCTAGTCGACTAGAATCCACTCCGCTTTATCCCGACATATGACCAACTACCCCCCCATGGCCTACCCGATTCTTTTAGAAAGCTCGGATAGTTCGGTCTACTTGCTTAGGAAGTATTCCCACTCCCTTTCTGCAATGAATTTTTCCCACCTCTTTTGCTTTTCCACCCAGTTAGGGTTTAATGGCAGTCCGTGAAGTGATGGACGAGGTTCGACATAATTACCTACTCCCTTCTCGATCAAGAATTTAAATAGAAAGGTCGGTAAAGAACACAGAAATTGCTCGGTGAGGTCTGTGTAAAATTTCTCCTTGACGGTTTCCACCAAAGTTTTGTCTTCTACTGCTTGCTCCTCGTAGAAGTCATCGGCAATTTTTTCGAACCACTCCGACAAGTTTGTTCTTCCCCCTTGGATCAATTTCCCTAGCAACTGTTGTTCTTTAGTCCCTTCAGGCTTTTTCATCCAGGAGTTTCTTTAGAAGTTGGGGCACTGATTCTACAAACTTCTCATGTGTTTCTGTAAAGAATCTTTCTTTTTCTTGTGCGGTCATTAATTTGTTTCTTCATGCGTAATTCTGCAAATAATTTGCAACTTTACATTCCCACCAGTCCTTAATCTCTTGTTCTCATATCATTTGCTTGCATACATCTCAGACATGCACTACTGGCAACGGAACCAATGTTGTAATCTCATAGATCACATAAGGTTACCAATAATACACACCAAAACATATACTTATATATAATAGAGACAAGAGATACAAACAAGTAGGTGAATTAACATATTATATTACATGAATGGGTCCATACAATACAGAGAACTGAACCGAGTTCTCATCTGGCTCAACAGCCTAATATATATGATTACAAAACAGTTACAAAATAACTACCTGTCGGTTCAGTGAACTAACATGACCTTAGGTGGCCGACCTAATATCTAGTTTAGTCGGTTGATCGACTTAGTTGGCTGATCAACTAAGTCGGCTGATCGAATTAGTCAGCTAATTGACTAAGTCAGCTATCGTTCAAGTCGACTTATTGAATTACTCCTCCAACAATATCCAAGTCCTTCATTTCGAACTCGGTAGAAAGCTTCCTCTTCGTATCAGCAATCAACCCATCCATACCTATTACAAACAGATCATCTACATATAGTAGGAGCATCACTGGGTTGCCATATTCAACTTGGAATCTGCTAAATCTTGCAAGTGTTGCTAACACTCCTCCATGAAATGTATTATATCTATTTATAAATTGGATTTTGTATTTTAAGCTTTATCAATGTACAAAATACACAATGCAAGCTTTTTCCTTCTCTATATCAACCTAGATCCTTGAAAATTTGTAAATAAAAGTGGATCCAGAGAAACATTTCCTTTGGTGTTTGGCCAATTTCCAACAAATCTCACTAGGAATTGAGAAATTGACTAGAACCTCAACAACAACTAGGACTAGAAGTGACTAGAAAATTTCACAACTATGAAGTGCAGGAAATTGACCAGAAGATAGTGTATCAAAGACAAACTACACGTGTAGTTTAACAAGTCCTAAATGCATTATGAGGATAGGGTTAAAACTGCGAGAAAATATAATTAGTAGAAATATTATGTTTCTACCTTGGTTAGTAGTCTAAAAGGTCTTGTATGGGTTCCCCTGACTTGTCTCTTATGTTTTTCTACCCCGTTCTTCCCCATTGGTGAACATCTTTTGGTGGAGTCAAAATTCCCAGGCAAGTGAAATCAAACAATGTACATCAATCAAAATTCATTGAAATCTTGTTAAAATGATTCTAAATGATAAAAGAGAACCCAATTGCTTCTAAAACCAATTTATTGAACAAGCATCCAAAAACACCACTCTATAACCTCTCAGAGACCAAAAATCAAACAAAAGCAGATAGAAAAAAATGTCAATAGTAAAATAGAAATGGGATAGCATTACCCTTTCAGTTCTTCTTCGGCTTCTAGAACTGCACATGAAAAGGAATTTTTTTTTATCAGTACCATATGTCAAAAGGGATAAAATGCTCATTTGGATTTGCCTAAATAAAAAACATAAAATTACCCGATGAAGTACAAAATAGGTCCTTAGAACTGATTAAACTATCATTCAATAAGGATTTTCTCAAAAATAAATAAATTGGCATCTCTCACCAACAAGGTAGAGATCAGTACGAGCAACATGCAAATGAATATTGAAAGGAGAGTGGCTATGCCATCAATCTGAAAACTCTATAAAACTTGGAGAAAGCAGAGAAGAAAATTAACACATATTGTCAGATGAGAAAAAATAACACAGACAAGAAGGTTAACAATAAATCTATGTTGCTTTCCAATAAAAATATCCAGAATAGTCCTTTACCATTAATTTTCAAAAGGTGCACGAGCATCAAGGCTCTCTTAGCTTCCAGTCATCAAAGAAATGGAAAATGAAAAAAAATGAAGGTTTATATTAATCAAATTGAGGAAGACTTCATATTTTTTGCAAGACATTTTCAACCTATAGACTGGTTAAGAAATAATAGGATGCAAGATGGTTGTGATCACGGTACTACTAAAATGATCCAAAACAATTTTGTTGTAATATAGTTAGACCCTACATAAAGAATTCAAATCTTATTTAATATTTGTTCCTACTTATTAGTTGTGGTCTTTGTGGATGAGGCTAGATGCAAGACTTGCATGATTTTGAAAGAAGATACCCCACAACTGCATATTTGTAGCTGAATTTTTGTGAACATTCGTCAAAACGTCCGTAAGACCTTCAGCTATAAACATTGTGTGCAACACAGGAAAAGTTCTATAAACTTCTTACAACCAATTGGACATTTTATTGGATATTCATGAGCCATATTTTTTTGAAACATTGACCAACATTTTATGGAAAATATTAAAGAACATCTACTGAAAAAATTCTGTCAATTTGTACTACAAAATGTATGTATGAGTTCATTGCATTTAGAGTAGTGATATGCATATACAATCGAGGTCTATAATGCTAATAGATGAAATTGAAAAAATAAATTCCATAAAAATGAAAATTTTAAAACCCCATGGTTAAGATGGATCTTTGTTGATATTATTAATCTACATAAATATAAAACATCTGAAAGTATACAAAATATCTCATTCCTTTTACCCATGCTTCTTGCTAATCCTTGTGGCAATCCCTCGAGGGAAAAGGCATTACCGGGAAGTGAAAAAAAATGTTAAATTAAATGGGAAAAGGCATTACTAGGATTATGGATGCAATTCTAGCAGCATCCTCAAAAAATCTCCCTGCATTTTAGATTCCATCCAAGAAGTGAAGGTAATAATCTGAGGGCTTAAAAGAAAATCTCGAGGAGATTTATTCGTATTGTTGACAAAGGAAAATTTTGGTAATGTTTAAAATGTCAAGTTGTGAACCATGATTAGTAGCACGTAAAACCAAGAATTGGAGGTGGAAACAATAGGCACCTGAATCTCAAATGGGATTTGACAGATGAACATTCTCAGGGATGAATTACTTACCTTGATCATAATCTTGAAGGAAATGGAGTAAGAATTGGTATGTACCCTTTGATTGATAAGTTGAATAATTCTTGGATCAGCACAAGACATACTAAACAGGTTTAAGTGGCATAATGCAATATTTTCACTAGGTTGTTGCAGTCTGACAGTCCCTATAGGATATATTGGTTAGTCTTAGTTAAGGCTATTGAATTTGTAATGCATTGTTTTAGTATTATACATATATTTTATCATGAAACAAGAAACAAACTCTTAGATACAAACAACAACATCTGGAAAACTCCTTGTACACTTGAACAAAATCATCTTTAATGTTATCTAGACCAAGAAAAGTCTTTACAAGATATCTCCACATGCATCTCCATATGATCAGAGATACGAGCACATTGCACTATCAGTTCAAAATACTTTCACAAGCATCCCAGTTATTGAAGCTTGGCCTAGTTAGTTCAACATGTGTGAAAACAATTGGGGAGGACATGTCACTTGTTATATTTTCTTATTCCTCCTTTTATACATGTAAATAATAAATTCTAATGAAGTATTGAATGGAAAGTTAGGACATGTTTCCAATAAATCTAGCCAAAAGGTAATTCTACCACCTGCATTCAAAATTTATGATGTCTATGATCACTAGTGCAATAAAGTGCTCACCTCCTATTTGAAGTTAACAACAGTTGGCTAGACCTTGGAAACATTCCTTGGTTTTCTTATGTGTAAATTTCCTATGAAATGTCCTCAAATTTGAAGAGGCAACTGAGTATAATGTAAAATTCAAATACAGAACATAGAAATTTATTTTCACTTACCAGCAACATCAGATATGTTATTATCTATTGTCAGAAGTAGTTGATCCAAAGAACAACATCTACTAGTAAAAGTTTAAATGATTGCAATTTGTGACCTCAAGACTGACTAAAATGCAGTAAAATTGTGTCTACAGAAAAATGACTCTTTGTTGGAGCACATAATACAAAATATAAAATGACTCTTTGTTCAGGCACATACTACAGAAGATAATTTATTAAAACCCATAAGGTTGTTAGTGACCTACAATGCAAGATGTAAGCATGTTTTAAACTAGAAGTGACAGAAGAATAAAGACTTGGGTTCTCTTCAAGACTTTGTGGTATTTTCTTGAGTTTTTTTAAGAAATATGACAAGCTTGAAGCAAGGCCCCATATTAAATCAGCATCAAGACAAATTCTAGGCACTGTTTAGGCATTTTGGACTATTTGTTAGGGTTAATAAACCCTCAATCAGCAACCATTTTGAATTTATGGGAAAGTTATATGGTTAAAACAACCTAATCTATTAATCTGGGCATAATTTGGGAACTTCTGGCATATCTCATCTTCCCAACTCCAAACAAAAATCAGTCTCATATTTGGGTAGTCCTGTGGGTGGACAAGAAATAATAAAGAGAAAATAGGGTGATATCCTATCAGCTACAACCCTAGTGTCAGTCACATTGTGCACAATTAGTCCTATTGTCAACCTTTAGTCCTATTGCAACCCTCCTTTTGACAGTGATAAAAGCTATATATGACCTATAGACTTTAGATTAAAAGGGTCAAATATCATCCATTATTTAGATGAAAAGGAGGGTTTTTAGGCTGGTTTGGTTGTATTTGTGTATAGACCATGGCTTGAAACTTCAACATCAGCCTCTGGAGGTGCCAAAAAACAAATGTGAACAATTTTGAGGTCATAGTAGCATCAAATGATCTCTTCTTGGAGGTTTAGGGACTCTAGCTATGAAAATAAACCTTGTTAAGAAATCTGGGCAGTTTTGAAGTTCATGGTAGTAGCAAAATTGTAGAAACTTAGACATGTAGCATCCTTAAAACAATCCTGTAGCAATGTATTAAAAATGAAAGACATAGTTTGATGGTAGTTTTCATATATTATTTCATGTAGGATCTAGAATATTAAAATTGCAATGATTTATTAGTATTGGTATCTTGAAGTTTGAATTATTTTGTGGAAACCTATATATAAAGATAAGATAAGATAATAATATTAATTTCTGACAAATGACCACAAAGGTAGGTCAATGGGACTGAGTGGTGAAAAGTGAATACAAGAACAAATAAAGTAATATTCACAGGAAACACTCTCTCTCGTTTGGATGGGATGGGGATTTCTCACTGTAAATTGGTAAAGGAAATGCTATTTAGGAAATGTGCAGGGTTCAAGTCTCTTACCCCATGTTAAATTAGTTTTGTACTTCATCCAAAATGGATCTACTTAGTTACCATATTGATTTATGGATGCTCTAGAATGGCGAATATGGAATTTGGGACTTATAGGGTGCACTTTGGATAAAATCCTAAAAAAATACGTGAACTAACCAAAAGATAAAATCCTCTAGTTCAAGGACAAAGAGGTGTAATTTTGGGGCTTATTACTTAGAGGAAAATTGTACTAGAATTCCTCATTACATTCTATGCAAATATATCTTCCCAATAGTGGAATGTTTGCCTTAAACAAAGTCCCAATATTCCATGGGTCTTTGAGAAAATAACTTTCCTTTTAACCTTTTCCTGCATCATAATAGGAGGACTAAAGATAAAATTAACCCATGGAACTTTTGTTTATACATTTTCTACCAAGTTGATGTCTTCTTTGTCGTTACTCTGAATGCTCATTTTTTGTTTTCATACCCATTAAGTAATGTCCTTGGTATTATTTATTTTATGTTTTCTGCAAGTTCATGGCATCTTTCCTACAATTTTGGGTGCTTGTTTCTACCTTCATTATGGAACAAATAACACTGGATGAAACAGATATACTACAAAATGTGAAGAGTGTGATCCCATGGCTAGTTGTTTTGGTTTCCAATATTCCAACAATTCAAATGACTCCTTTCACTCTATCAAAGAAGCTACAAGTTACTTAGTATCTAGATTTCCAGCTTGACGAGTCCTCCTCTACAAGACTTCATTTCATGCATGAATATCATGGACTCACAACAACTATAAACAACTCGATGTCATGCAAATACAAATAATGGCATGTAGCTAGGATCACAAACTGTGTTGAGGTTGATTTATGCATTGCTACAGAGAGGTGTCATTGGGCACACGATATGGAGAAACGATGGTTATTAATAAAATAAAATAAAAACAATTGTTGGCTCAAGAATAGTATTCAATTTGATGGGTGGCATGATCATGATGTAATCTCCCTTCGTCCTTTCAAACATTTATGATTTATCACAACATTTTTCCTCAGCACCACAAAAATACATATAAGAATTACTCATCTTTACATCCTCTTCCCTTTAAATCCTCATCTCATAGTCATAACTAAGGATTATTATGCATGCACATACTCACCTTATAATACGAATTTGGTCAAGGCGCAAAGACAACAATAAAATATTAAATGTGTCAGGACAAAAAGAGTAAGAAACAACTATGAGTAAGAGTAATGATGATGATGATGTTGTTAATGATGATGATGAAGATGATCATGGTGATGATGAAGATGATGATGATGAAGATGGCGATGTTGATGATGATGATGATGATGATTATGATGGTGATGATGATAAAGATGAAGATGATGACGATAATGATGATGGTGATGATGGTGATGACGATGATGATGAATATGATGATGATGAAGATGATGATGACGAAGATGACGATGAAGATGATGATGATGATGACGATGATGATGAATATGATGATGATAAAGATGACGATGATCATGATGATCATGATGAAGATGATGATGATCATGATGAAGATGATGATGATGATGATGATGATGGTGATGTTGTTGATAATGATGATGATGGTGATGATGGTGACGATGAAGATGATGATGATGTACATGACGATGATGATGATGATGATGATGATGATGATGATGAAGATGGTGATGTTGATGATGATGATGATGATGGTGATGATGATGACGATGAAGATGATGATGATGAAGATGATGATGATGAAGATGTTGATGTATTTGTAACCTTGGAATGTATTCACTTGTATATTTTATATGTTGTATTTCTTTGTACCCCAATGTTCCTATCGAGAGAATAATTAATGTAATCAAGTCATGAAAATTCATATAGGTTAACCCTCCTTTGAAAGTCAGGGAAATAGTCCCCACAGTTTCTGGGTACTAGGGTTACTAGACTCTCCTATAGAAGTCGGCGTTGGTAAGTAATTGTCAAGTCAGAAACTAGTATAAATAGAGAGTGAGCCTCTCTATTTGAGACACACACTCGCTCAACTGTAATGCATGAGTGAGACAGAAGGAGCTCGCACAAGTGAGAGAGGGATCAACTTTAAGAGATCATCTTTGTGTTTTTGGGTTTTACTTTTTCCATTGGTGCTCATTCTATCTCTGAAGAAGTTGCATGGTTTTCTCCTTTATGGTTTACCCAAGGAAAACTCTTTGTGTCTCTTTTCTCTTGTGATTATTATTGTGCATGTTATTCTCTCAGATAATATCCTAGATCATATTGATTAAATCATAAAAATATAACATGGTATCAGAGCTAACCTGAGAAGAAGACACTATCCAGCTGCAGAAGCTATGGCTTCTTAATTTTTTTGTCTCTCTCCACCAATCATCAGCAAAAGGAGGCTAGGTTAAGTCTCCATTGAAGGGTGCATCTTTCGGTTGAAGCAGAATCTGATTCTAAGCATTTTTAGTTTTTTGACGTACCACTACAGCGGGAAATTGGGGATTTTCACAGAAGAAGTATTTTTTAGTGAACCCGGCATAGGATTGCTCTCCTCTTCAAAATTGAATTTTAGAGACTAATATCAAAGTTTTTGGTTGGGTAGAACTCCAGGAAATTCAAACCCTAATTTTCCCCTAAACCAAAAAACCAGCACTGCAGAAGATTAGCTCCAGATCCAGTTTTAGCATCTCAAATTGGTAAGATCTAAATATTTGGTATTTCCATTTGAGGTTCTCAGTTAAGATGTCTCATCACACCAAGCGTGATGAAAATATTGAAGGAGTTGAAAACTTTCGAGCATGGAAGTATAGGATCTCACTGGTTCTTGAAGAAAATGAATTGGACACCTACATAAGTGAAGAGGTTCCATTTCCAGAGGGAGATGAGTCTAAGACCTTACACAAGAAGAACTTGGTCAAGGCCAAGAGGATTATTGCTGATTTAATCAAGGATCACCTTATACCACATGTGTCTTCCCTAAAGACACCTAAAGAGATGTTTGATTCCTTGACCAAGCTATTTGAAGAGAAGAACATAAATCAGAAGACAACTTTGAGGAACCAGTTGAAGAATGTAAATATACAAAATGTAGAGACCATACAGTCATACTTTACAAGGGTCTCTCAAATCAAATAATAACTTGAAGCAGTGGATGAAGAAGTAGAGAATGAAGAAATTGTGATGACCACATTGAATGGTCTCCCTAGTTCATGGGACTCCTTCATTGAATGGATTTGTGCTAGAAGGAAGCTGATCAATTTCAGTAGGCTTTGGGAGGAATGCACACAAGAAGAAGCTTGAACAGTAGCCCGAGAAGAAAAGATGGGAAGTGAAGATCAAGCTCTCACAGTACACTCCAAGGAAATAATAAGGGACTATAATCATCACAAAGGTAAGAATTCTCACCAAAAAATATAACGCTAGAAGATCAAGAAAATATCTATCTAGATTCAGATGCTATACATGTGATGAGAGAGGACACTTTGCCAAATATTGCCCTAGAAATAATAGTGGCTCTCACAAGAAGAAGGAAAAAAAAAAGACACCAAGATGATGAACCCTCCAGGAAAAGAGTCAAACAAGAAAGTGAAGATTCCTCAAGTGATGAAGAGTATGTTCTGATTTCTACCCTCACAGGAACTGTCACACATGGATGCAATGATTAGTTCATAGACAATGGGGCTTCCAAGCACATGACAGGATTCAAATAATATTTTGTGAAACTATATGAACATGAGTCACCCCACAAAGTGAAACTTGGGGATGACTACCGGTATCCCATAAAAGGTAGTGGTATTCCTAATATCTTCAGAGATTGATAAAAGACTTTGTTACATAGGGAGGCTCTGTTACACATTTGAATTTTTAGAAACAACCCAATAAAGCTAGATTGTGTGGCCCTTAATTAGAAATTTCTTGTGTCCCCATTCAATGGAATGATTTAAAAAATCATTCGATGCTAATAATTTGAATTATAAATAATAATTTGAATTCGATGATTTTTGTGTTTTTATTAATCGATTTTATTAACCATGACTATATGTCAAACATGATCAATATGGAAATGGGATTAATAAGAGTTATACTTGTTCAGGATGAGGAATGGATTGTTAGGGATAAATAAAGGGGTATACATGTGGGAACAACACAAATTCACATCAGAAAAGAGGGCACACAATAAATATATTCAATTGTTTTTTTCCTATCCTCAAAAACTTTCTATGGGCTAAACTACATTAGTTCATTGATGCTTGTTTGATATTTATAGGATATATATAGTAGAGATGGTTTGAGACAAGGTGGTCACTCATTCTTCAAGTCAAAGATGTACAGAGACATCTACGACAAGGACGCCTAATACCACACCTATATCTACTGAAAGACCTTCAAATGTTCACTCTTGAAGATGGTCTGAATCATCTAGAGATTCTAGTGTATTATATCGAGACACTGTAGGTATATGTTTGAATATTTATATTTGTTTATGAGTATGCATGAATACTTATATTTTTTTTAACTCTTGTTAATTGATTTTACTAAGTTTCATTAGCATTTTTCTTTGTAGAGACACGGCGTAATAGATTGTCTCATGAGAGTGTCCAAGCATATGTGTATGGTCGATTGTTTGATTCATCATCTCATGAATGTTTTCCCTCTTCTGGTCATTATTTTAGAGAACAACCAATGGACCATCCACATTTTATTGGTAATATGTTACACATATATATAATCTATTTAAATAAATTACTAATTTGCATGTGTATATATATGCTTATGTCTTTATGTACTAAATTATACATGATTACATGTGTAAATTTAGAGGATCGTGGTTCTGCTAAGGGTTATGATGATGAATTCAGAGAGGCTGGGGGTGATGATGCATTTAGAGAAAATGAGGGTTATGCATTTGGAAAAAATGAGGGTGGAGATGCTGAGGATGTTGCAAGGGACCAAGAGCAAGGTCATGCAAATGCTCAAAGAAAGGGTCAAGGTCGACGAAGGGATAATTTTGAACAAGCACATGGTTGTCAGCCCATGACCATTTATCCTTCAAATATACCCGATGCTCTTCTTTGGTAAAATGAAGAGCTTTCTATCACCCTTGAAAAATGTACAGCCCACCATAAAAAATTGAGGGATGATCTTGCTAGCTTGGAACTTCCAACAAAGAGTCGACAAAGTTTGAAAATACTTTTGGAATCTTTAGGAAAGTTTATTGGTGCCTATAGAACTATTAGGAAAATGATAGATTGTTTTATTCACTTGATGTGAATGCAGTGGGCTCAGGTGATGGGTCCTGACAAGTGGGTTGATGTAGAGAAGAGGGTATCAAAAGCAGATGTCATTTCAATGTTTAATTGTAAAGAAGGACCGAAATGGAAGATGTTAAAGGTGCAATATTTCAAGCACCCCGAGATTACACACCATTTATATGATAGATTCTTGGTTGCCTATGGTATATTTCCATGGAATGATGAAGTGCCACATTATTTTGCGAGATTTCTTTATGCAGAGTTTTTTTTTAACATGAAGCCAGATTACACACATGTGTCCAAATTTCGAGGTTGGAAAAGGTAGGAAGTATGAACGAGAAGGAGCCTATCATGATCCATTGTTGCCTAAGCCTACACCTCATTTGGTGCCTTGACCACAAAGAGTTGTTACATTACAATCAGAGATGGAGGCGACCTCTCAAATTGGTCTAGAGGTTAGAACCATCATAGGAGACAACTTACCATCTGCTCCAGCGGGGGTTGATGTGGGAATGGATCAACATAGAGCACGTGCTCATTCTCGTGCACATTTTTCTTATAAAATAGACAATGAGGTAGATTCAATGAGCCTTGAAGATGCCAAGGAATATGCAAAACATTGTCAAGATAGATTGTTCTATTTACTCCATCGCGAGGAAGGAGGGAGGGGGGAGGTATGTGAGAACTTTTATGTTTTCCTCATAATTGTTAAATCATGTTTTGTTAGTTGATCTAAATATATAATGAAATCATTTGAATTGCAATTTACCCAAATGTTGCATGAACATGACTTCATGGTCGAATCTAGTGTTAACCTAGGGACATTGAAAGAGGTACATTTGCATAAATATCTATAAACTTATATGTTCTCATTATTGTCATGACACCTTTTTCCAAGATTGAAATTTTGTTTGTGTTCGTAGGTTCTTATCCCTTCGCCCAGGACCATGGGTTTTGGGCCCCTCTCATCATCAATATTGGGACATTCCCAGCATCTCCCAAGATTTGAAGGTAAATCAAGCACCTTTCAAATGTTTTAGTAATTTGATTAAATGTTTTAGTAATGATTAACAAAAATTGACATTTTGTTTAAATTTAATTTAAGTTACATTTAAATTACATGTTTTAAATGTTTAAGTTTAATGATCAAGACATCTTAAATTCTAATTTATTTTATACCTATGTACATGATGATATTTTAATTGTAGGTGGGTAAACGTATTGTACAACCTTCTTTGGGTGTTGGGCTCACTGAGGTATATTTATTCATTTTTATTATTTTAAATTAAAATTTTATTTACAGTATAAAATTTATATATTGAAGCTTAATTATATGTTGCATGTGTTATATAGGTCAATCGCCAGGACAATGTGGAGAGTGATATCCATATAATGGATATTACATAGTTATATATGTTTTTATACATGTGAACTTGTTGATTTGACATATTCCATGTCAAAACTTTAAACTTATCAGTTTAACTTATATATTTTAAACATATATATAATTTTGGACCGTTCATATATATATGGTTTTATAATTTTAGACTGTTCATATATATATAGTTTTTGGAAGTTTTTGGTTTTAAATGATTTGATTTCATCAATTTTGTTTAAATGATTTAATTTGGTCATGCGATACATAGATTTTTCTAAAGAACCACTTTATGAATGTTAGGAATCTTCAATATGTTAGTTGATGTTTATATACAATATGTTGTACTTGTGTTAAAATCATTTTTCAATCATAAGTAATGTTCAATATTCAATGCTATTTAGGAATGTTAGTTAGGAATGTTTTCAATCATTTCTAGGTGGAATAATATATGTATGGTATATGTAGAATTTTCAATAAAATGCACTTTTGGAATGAACTAGATAGGAATGTTCAATAAAAGGATGAATGGATTTACACCCACATTCTTGATTTCACCCATCAAGAGTGTTAGGAATGTTCAATATGTTCAATATGTTAATTGATGTTTATATACAATATGTTGTACTTGTGTCTAAATGGTATTTAATCATTGGTAATTCTCAAAATTTAATGCTCTAGTAATGTTCAATATTTAGTAGTTGTGTCTAAATATTTAGTAATATTTAGTAATGTAAAATCATTTAGTACTTGTGTCTAAATGATTTTTAATAATTAGTAATGATTTAGTCATTAGTAATGTATTTTTTCTTGTTCAATTAAATTTATGACTTATGTTACCATTTTATTTGAATACTTTATTTGTTCCTTATTATAGCCATTGAATAGCTTTCACATGTGTCTAATTGGTAGGGAAGCATAGTCCATCTACATGAAAAATGCTCTAATCATGACCTTATAGATTATAAGAAACTAAAAAATAAGAAACACCAAAACTAAGCTACAATTATCTCTATATTTGCAAAAAACACATATGCTAATCATAAGAGAGATAGGGATTGCATCCATTGTTTTTTATGGCATCGTGGGCCCCTTTGCCAATTTGTGTCCCTTATTTAAGAGTGTATAAACTTATATAATAATTTATGGGTAGATAATTGTGAAAGTGATGTTCTCAAAAGATTGTGATTAAATATTTGAAGAAACAAGAATCATTAAATATTTGAATTTATTTCACAATCCTCTCTTGTGCAAATTCAATCAATATTTTGAAGGGAATAATTCTACATAGTTATTAGAACCCTGTACTAGGATTTCTTTAAATTTTAGGTTATGCATTTCAAAATGATGCAGAGTACCTCTAGCATTACTGTACTCATGTGGTCCTTTCATAGTTCCAACAAAAAATCCATAGGATTGTGGTTTGTTAATATAAATCTAACTCACCTATCTCGCAATTCCCTACTTGATTGACATTCTAAAAAAAACCATTAAAGATATAACACAAGTAAAAACTTGAAGGGACGAAACATGTTTCCATTCAAATAAAAATGAATTTTGGGATGATTAGATTCCCTATATAATAAAAAAATACAAGGATCTAAATTATTTAGCTACTAATTGTCAAACAAACATTTCAATAATGCCTCTACAAAATTGTCATACCACAAATTCGGGATCCCTATCAATATCATTTCATCTTGAACAAGAAAAAATACATTACTAATGATTAAAAGTATTTAATCATTAGTAATGTTCAATATTTAATCATTAGTAATGATTTAGTAATGTTAATATTGAAAGTTTGTATGTTATGAATTTATACAATTGTACATATCAATTTCGGTATAAAATTTATATATATCATTTTGATGTACATATGTTGAACAATCCGAGAATGATATATCATATCATTTACATCAATTTCATATATACATACGCTAAACAATCTAAGATCAATGAGCTATAAGCTCAACAATGTAAGAACATTATTTTATAAGTTTCCTCAATTTGATGGACATAAGCTCAACAATGTAAGAACTTGATACCATATTTAAGTAAAAATAATCAATTTCACATGAACATAAGTTCAACAATATACTCTAACAGTCTATCATATTTAAGTTTCAAGAAGGCACAGATCTCATAATTTGACAATTTCATAACACGTACTCAAGAGCAAAACATTAATTTCAAGAACAATACATTCTTCAGGAATGTGCTTAAAAAATCATCAAAACAATATAGCTCAAAACTTATCAATAAGCACTCTATTTGAGTGTCACAATTGTAAAACCAATGAAGATGTCATTCATGTCAAATTATGTATCATGTTCACCATGATTCAAATTAGAAATAAGATCGTAAAGTAATGTCGCCTTCAATTATTCTTTCATGATCAACTTTTGACATCTTCCATCTTCTAGATTTCAATTTCTTATTTAATTTAAATACTATCAACTTTATGTGAGTTGCACCTACCAAATGACTATATTGGCAACATATGACATCAATTTGATAGTCTTTAAAGTGAATTTCACTTTCAGTTTGATATGTTTCTTGAAAAAAATAACCTTTTATTAGAATTGACCCTCTTTCATATATAAAACCTCTGTCATCATAGTCCTCCAATAATTTCATCTTTCTTTTTGTGCATCACATCAAATAATATCTCACATTTTCATTGTTGTCTATGGGTGCAACCACAGCAAATACATCTCCTACACATAATTAAGAACATTGAATTTGTCAAATTCATCTTCATTAAATCAAACCACTTTCATTCAAGTAAAAAATCTTTAAAATAAAAATAGACAAATTTAGTAAAGTATACATAAAATTACATTCTCTAACCAGATCGGAAATTCTATCACCATCAGCTGATATTGCAATGTCCTTCCTTTTAAATTAATTTCATTGTGTTTCCAAGGTTTAACATAATTGCCATTGATGTTTTCACAATTCTCTATTGATTCTGTGTCCTCCATGCAAATAGGACAAAAGCATGTTATCTTCCTACTATCAAATGAAAACACATTTTGGAAGGTTTTTGTTTTGATTGAGTGTAAATATCGAGTTCCATGAATAATGCTAGCATCATATGGAATTGATCTGTCTATATCTTGGATTCCAATATGCCAAAAAAACCTGTCCAACATAAACAATTTTACATGTACATGTGAGTAAAATGTTAGTAGATGTACATTAAATTCATTCTAAGTTGAATAATTATGTTTTGAAAACAAAGTTCATACCTGCACACATCTTTTGATTGTTGATTGTAATCATGGCTGAGATTTAAATGACACCATTCAACAACTTGATTAGCACACACAAATAGATCAATAGAATGGTTCATTTTATACCTTCAAAGTGCTCATTTTACACATGCCCCAGCAACATCATGCTCCCCTTTTCCATGACCATTTTCAAAAAAATTCTAATGATGTTTAATATTTTTTTTTTATGAAGGAGACATAGACAGAAGAATGATCGTGAAGACTTAAATTTCCCTACACATCCATATGATCATATCCAATGTTCATTCATTACAACTCCACGTGTTTTCAATGAACCATAAATAATATAAAAACAATGTTGTGCATAATGTGTATCATGTGTGCTGTCATCGCTGATATAGAAATGGTATTCCTTGATCACATGTCGATTTCTATATCATCAACATTTTGTTGAGCATGTCTATATAGAACATGGACAAATATAGAAACTTGGTCAGAATGATAATATTCACTCTGTATTTATTTTTGTGCTTCAAATGTGTAATTCTCTGCGAAATCAACCACAAAAAAATAGTCCCCTGTGGAAAAACATCATGTGATTGTTTGAATTGCAATTCTTTCCATCGTGCTCTATGTGAATGTTTTATGTATTTATAAATTTCTTTTTCAAACTTCTTCAAAAACCTTGTAACACTGATTTTATCTTCTTGTAAATCTATCCTTTTCGAAAGAGTGTTTGAAGAACTTGTAGAATTGTGGGAATAAGTGACATATTCATATCTCTTCCAATCAACTATGATATTTGACAATCACTGATCGTTAATATCAATAGGATATTTATGGTGGGATAAAGCTATATTTCCACAATGATCACATTTCCTTCCACCGACACATCTTTTGTTGTAAAAAATATCGTAACTATCTCTTTCACATATAATTTTAGATATAAAAGCACGAATTGTGGAAGGAGGTGAATTCAAGCAAAATGTTTTACCAAACTGAAGGAATGTGTCATAATATAATTCAAACTAAAAATGATAGCGACAAAAACATGTGTCACGAATAGTGATAGGTCTAACATACCATGGCTTCTGTTGTACAAATGTATTGATTGACAAATTCAATTCACTATGTTCATCTTTGAATTTATTGAAAAATTGTATTTGAGTCATCTCCAATATATGTTTTGGATGTCTTTCATACTGATTTTAAGATATTCTACGTCTTATCACGTCTCT
This sequence comes from Pseudotsuga menziesii, assembly GCA_001517045.1. NCBI lineage: Eukaryota > Viridiplantae > Streptophyta > Pinopsida > Pinales > Pinaceae > Pseudotsuga > Pseudotsuga menziesii. Next base: position 476,242 of record LPNX010458123.1, on the reverse strand, counting down.
TGCATTTGGTGAAACATGAGAATTCGCCACCCAATATTCATGCATCATAGCTTTAACACTTTCACCGACCCTATGTTTATAGGGTTGTCTACAAATAATTTCCCAACAAGCAAGCTCATCATTTGCATCTATTTGTAATCGAAATTTGTTATGTTTGTACAATTTTTTCCATGAAGTTCTGATAACCTTTATGATCTGCATTGTCAAACATTTTTGTCTAGTACTAGATGAAATAGTCATTGTTTGTATTATTCTACGTGAAACACTAGTATATTTCTTTCTGGATTTTCCAATCGTTTTTATTACATTGGCTATATTTTTGAACACATTTTGCTTCACCTTTGAATCTTTTGTCTTCTTTTGAATACCCAATAATGACCAAGCTTTCTTCAACTTCTTGGAGACTAACAAACACCTCAAAATTTGAGCTTGTGTTGCCACTGATTCTTTTTCTAGAAATTGTTCATGCATCTTTTCAGCATGATATCGTACAATATGGTAAGGTTTCATGTTTTTGAATTTTTCTTTATCAACATTTTGTAACATGTCATCGTCAATGTTGAATCCACCTATATATATTTCAATTTCAATTTCAATTTAGAATATTTCAAATATACTTAACTTGAATCACAAAAATATGACTCATAATTATAATTATAATTACATGATTTAAAATCTTTTAATAACCAATATGTATGTATGTATGTATGATATATGTGTGTGTGTGTGTGTGTGTGTGTGTGTGTGTGTGTGTGTTACCTCTATTGGATTGAATATTAGCATCGTTTTGTGATTCTTCAATGTCTTCAACATCTTCAACATTTGTATCTACATTTGGAAATTATATTAGAAAATACATCATTTACAAAAACCAGTTATTGCATTTTAAACAAATGTACTATATTTGTACACACCTGGTTCAATTTCTTCTTGAGTTTGATTTTGAACAATCATATCATCAACATTTTGATCCAAGTCTCTAATTACATCATCATTAGCGATGTCTTCAATATTTGTATTCTTTTATTTCTTTTTCTCATGGTATTTGATTTTTTGCTTTTCATTATGTAAGGCATCATCTCGAGTACGATCACATTTCCTTTTTCGCATTTTTTTGTTGCCCATGATTATTCAATGTATACCTTCAACTTAGAACAAATTTCCCTCGAGAGAATCTTAATCATCAAAGAAAAAAATTCACCTTAGAAACTACAATAAAAGTAAGAGTCATCCACCTCAAGCAATATGACTACAAAAAGTAGTGATAATGGCTACAAGGAAGGTTATCAACCAAATTTGGCACTTCTAGGTCACGTGAATTACAAAAAAATTACATTTTATTTAAATGTTATAAAAATATAATTAACGAGTATAAAGCTGCGTTCACTAAATATAAATTACCAGTTAAAAGGCCAAAAGATGACTACTAAAAATTGATAATTAACTAGTTTAAGGAAAGCTTATATTTAAAGTAAATATGTCCATAAAATATTGTTCAAATATTTTAAAAAAATGTAGCATAGAATAAATTGGTGCAGAATTTTTAAGAAAATTTGTACCATAAAATATTTTCTAGAAACATCTTTCGTAAAGAAAAAAAGTCTCCACCTTAGAAGATAATTTCTAAAAACACTTTACTATAAACATTTTACCATAATAAATTTACGAAAAGGACCTTTACTATTAAAGAAAAATAGTAGGATAGTTTCTAAGAACAATTTACCATAACAAACTTTCCAAACTAATGTTTGGTATCAAATAAAAATATCCTTCACCTTAAAAGATAAGTTTTAAGAACACTTACCAAAAAAGAGAGCCTTCCTTCTTATATAACTGTGTAAAATGTTAAGCCTTCATTCATATAAATAAAGAATTGAAACGGTGTTTTGAACAAACATAAAAACATTTCAAGTTCATGAAACGAAACGGTGTTTTGAAAAAAGGTTTCAAGATATTTTTTTTCTGGCCGGCGGAAAAAATTCGATAGGGATTTTTGACCGAACTATTTTCCATTCGTTAAATCTAAATTTCGGCCGAATATTTATTGCTTTTCAGCTGAAAGATTAATTATTTTTGGCCGGAAAATTAGTTCAGCCAAAAACTTGTAAATTTTTTAAAATGGAATTCCATTCCATATCTGACTCTTCTTCCAATTTCGGAGTGATCGGATCATATCAAATACTTACAATTTCTCTTCACAAATAATACCATTGGTTGCATAATTCAATCTACTTTCTATAGATGTGAATTTTGTTGAAATTGGTGTGATCCACTAATTTTATTTATTATATTTCTTAGAAGGTGTCTCGATTGCTCCAAAATTTAATAGAATTCATTGAAATGAAAATTCAATAACTTCTTAAAGGCACGATGAACAAATTTGGAAAATCATGTTCCTTAACATTGATGTCTTATCTTCAAAAGGTACTTTTAGTTTTTTTGTTTTGAATTGGAAATTAGGGAAGGTGTTGTGTCAAACTAAACATGTCAGTTTTATGCTAGTTTTTTAAATTGGTCCACTTCAAAAAATCTAATAATTATTTCATGCTGTTGTTGGATACACAATTATAGATAGATGTTATTACAATCTGTCTATATCATCATAACATATTTTGTTTTTAATGAACAATATTCTAATAATGAATTAACTTGCATCTAAAAACATGACTATTTTTCAGAATTTCATTAATTAATAACATACTATCAAACACTTGCAAAAATGTCATATCAAATGCCAATAAAAAAATCTAAAAAATGTCTGATAGAAAGCTAACACAATTGTCTACAACTTTTGTTTTTAATACAAAATGAAATTCTAAATACAAATCTAATTTTTCTTTGCTCGAAGTTGACAGAATTGCAAAAACAACACAACTTTTCTCATTTTCCCCCCCCCCCCCCCCGACCAAATTCTGCCATGTTATTCTTCTTTACTCGTTTTATTTAATACCTTGGAACCCTATTGTATTTTACTATTATCATGGCTATTTCTTATAATGAATGGTTTCCATTTCCTTTCATGTGTTTTTATATTTTCCATTTCTAAATTTCAGTTAATAAAGTTACCAGCTCCTTAGTATTCATTGTTTTATATTCTTTGTTTCCAAACTGTTAAATTTTCATATGCTAAGCTAGATCATTAGTATTTCATTTCAATTTCATAACAAAAGCATATAAATAGGATCACTGAAATATAGACAAGCACAACCATACAAAAGGAGAACACAAAGATTTATCCTGGGAAAACCCTAAAGGGAAAAACCCAGCAAAAGCTTCCTCAATATAGATGCCCCAAAAGATAAAAGATAAAACCAACAAGGAGATCAAAGCCTGATCCTCCTCCTTCTCCAGCTACTTCTCTTCTCCACTAATGCGCTACACAATTGAGAGTGTATGTGTGTCTCAAATGAGGAGCACCACACCTCTATTTATATTCATCCGTTCACTTGAATTAACTCATCCGACATGTAGGCTCGAGTTACACATGTAGGCTCAAGTAACCACACTGGGGTGCTAATGATGCACCTTTACAAATAGAGGAGACAACCTCATGACTCTTATTAGTTCTTCCAATTAGAAGCATCTGGGTACAAGATAATACAAGTGGTTCTCCCGTAGGACCATCGGGGACCACAAAAGATACATATAGAATATTCTTCGAAGTTACAATATTTCAACACAGACATGAGGACGGATTTCCAGAGTCCAAAAAGATTCATATATTTAATTACACCCATGGTACTAGGACTTCCCTTGTTTCCATAGTACCATTCCTATATTACTGTGAAAATTTATTCAATTAGTATGGTCAATAGTTTTCTTCATTTAGGCAAACTACTACTTTTTCTCATGTTACCATGCAAAAAATTGCTACTAATTTCTGGCATCTGTTGTTCAGTAAAGTGGGAGAGAACTTTAATTATAAACTTTAAACTTAAATACTTTCACAAGCATCCCAATTATTGAAGCTCAGCCTAGTCATTTCAACATGTGTGAAAACAATTGGGGAGGACAGGTCACTTGTTATATTTTCTTATTCCTCCTTTTATACATGTAAATAATAAATTCTAATGAAGTATTGAATTGAAAGTTAGGACATGTTTCCAATAAATCCAGCCAAAAGGTAATTCTACCACCTACATTCAAAATTTATGATGTCTATGATCACTGGTGCAATAAAATGTTCACCACCTATTTGAAGTTAACAACAGTTGACTAGACCTTGGAAACATTCCTTGGTTTTCTTATGTGTAAATTTTCTATGAAATGTCCTCAAATTTAAAGATGTAACTGACTATAATGTAAAACTCAAATACAGAACACAGAAATTTATTTTCACTTACCAATATCATCAAATATGTTATTATCTATTGTCAGAAGTAGTTGATCCAAAGAACAACATCTACTAGTAAAAGTTTAAATGGTTGCAATTTGTGACCTCAAGACTGACCAAAATGCAGTAAAATTGTGGCTGTAGAAAAATGACTCTTTGTTGGGGCACATACTACAAAAGATAAAATGACTCTTTGTTCAGGCACATACTAAAAAAGATAAAATGACTCTTTGTTGGGGCACATACTACATAAGATCATTTATTAAAACCCGTAAGGTTGTTAGTGACTTACACTACAATCTGTAAGCATGTTTTAAACTAGAAGTGACAGAAGAATCCTAAGACTTGGCTTCTCTTGAAGACAGTGTGGCATTTTCTTGAGTGTTTTTAAGAAATCTGACAAGCTTGAAGCAAGCCCCCATCTTAAATCATCATCAACACAAATTCTAGGCATTGTTTAGGCATTTTGGGCTATAGTTTAGGGTTAATCAACCCTCAATCAACAACCATTTTGAATTTATGGAAAAGTTCTATGGTTAAAACAACCTAATCTATTAATCTGGGCATAATTTTGGAACCTTTGGCATATCTCATCCTCCCAACTCCAAACAAAAATTAGTCTCACATTTGGGCAGTCCTGTGGGTGGAGAAGCAGTAATAAAGAGAAAATAGGGTGATGTCCTATCAGCTGCAACCCTAGTGTCAGTCACATGTGCACAATTAGGCCTATTCTCAACCTTTTGATAGTGATAAAAGATATATGTGACCTATAGACTTTAGATTAAAAAGGTCAAATATCATCCATTATTTAGATGAAAAGGAGTTTTTAGGCAGGTTTGTTTGTATTTGTGTATAGACCACGACTTTAAAGTTCAACAGCAACCTCTGGAGGTGACAAAAAATAAATATGAACAATTTTGAGGTCATAGTAGCATCAAATCATCTCTTCTTGTAGTTTTAGGGACTCTAGCTCTGAAAATAAACCTTGTTAAAAAATCTAGGCATTTTTGAAGTTCATGGTAGTATCAAAATTGTGGAAACTTAGACATGTAGCATCCTCAAAAAAATCTTGTAGCAATTTATTAAAAATTAAAGACATAGTTTGATGGTATTTTTCATATATTATTTCATGTAGGATCTAGAATATTAAAATTGCAATGATTTATTAGTATTGGTATCTTGAAGTTTGAGTTCTTTTTTTGCAACCTATATATAAAGATAAGATAAGATAATAATATTAATTTTTGACAATTGACCACAAAGGTGGGTCAATTAGATTGAGAGGTGAAAAGTGAATACAAGAAAAAAGAAAGGGATACTCACAGGAAACACTCTCTCATTAGGATGGGATCGGGATTTCTCGCTGTAAATTGTTAAAGGAAATGTTATTTAGGAAATGTGCATGGTTCAAGTCTCTTACCCCATGTTAAATTAGTCTTGTATTGCATCCAAAATGGATCTACTTAGTTACCATATTGATTTATGGATGCTCTAGAATGGAGAACATGGAATTTGGGACTTATAGGGTGCACTTTGGATAAAATCCTTAAAAAATACATGAACTAACCAAAAGAGAAAATCCTCTAGTTCAAGGACAAAGAGGTGTAATTTGGGGGCTTATTACTTAGAGGACAATTGTACTAGAATTCATCATTGCATTCTATGCAAATATATCTTCCCAATAGTGGAACGTTTTCCTTAAACAACGTCCCTATATTCCATGGGTCTCTGAGAAAATAGCTTACCTTTTAACCTTTTTCCTGCTATCATAACAAGAGGATTAAAGATAAAACTAACCCATGGAACTTTTGTTTCTACGTTTTCTACCAAGTTGATGTCTTCTTTGTCGTTACTTTGATTGCTCATTTTTTGTTTTCATACCCATTAAGTAATGTCTGTGGTATTATTATTTTTATGTTTTCTGCAAGTTCATGGCATCTTTCCTACAATTTTGGGTGCTTGTTTCTACCTTCATTATGGAACAAGTAACACTAGATGAACCAAATATACTCCAAAATGTGAAGAGTGTGATCCCATGGTTGGTTGTTTTCGTTTCCAATATTCCTTCAATTCAAATGACTCCTTTCACTTTATCAAAGAAGCTACGAGTTACCTATTATCTAGATTTACAACTTGAGGGTAAAGGAATCATGGGACTTTAGATGAGTACAGTTAGCAGTAGCTCGCTAAGGTAATATAACCATTGGCATGGTATTTTAGGAAAATGTTCATGCTAGCATGTAGGAATCCAAGCATGATTGCATTTATGGGATATCTTTATCATACCTTTGTACTAAAGGTCAAAATGGGTTTTTCTTTAAGAACCCATATCACCAAGAGTTGGGGGCTATGTCAACCCATGGATGCACGAATCTTGGTTATGGAGATTCTCCCCAGTATGATGGCTTTGATATACCGAGTATCCTTCTTCTTTCCTGACAGTCAGGAATTCATCACAAAATGTATAGGAAACAAGTAGTCAGTAAGCTAGTAGCTTAAGCACAAAAGACTCATCCTTTATGTTATTTGGGAAGCCAATCCACACAAAACCATCTCCTAAATATTACCAGCAACAATAGTCGGTGTTGGGCTCCTCATACAGGTCATATTTTCACATGTTCACTAAGAATGTTTGAGGAGAAGGATCTCATTCCTTATTTTTTCAATTGTAATACTATGGTTGTAGTGCCAATGCTAATTTAAAAATTCATATGAGAATATAGAGAAACGTGGTCATTGAGGAGGACAATAGTAAAATGGAGAAGTTGAGAAAATATAGGAGTAAATTGTTGGATGTGGAAGAATCCCACTTATGCAAGAAAGTCAAGCTACTTGGCTTAAAGAAGGTGAAAATAACAAGTCTTTCTATATATTCATTCATGCAAGAAAGGCAAAAAATACCATTTGTAAGATCCAATACAAGCAAGGGGTAGTTCACTTTTGTTATAAGGATATCACATATTACCAAGTCCCAGGGCAAGAAAACGTTAAAGAGATTATGGAACCTATTTCAAACTTCAACAAACTCGTCAGAGAAGAACAAAATGAATCCCTCCTTCATCTAATAATATAAGGAGGAATTGAAAGAAGTATTGGAATATTTTCAGTGGGATAAAGTGAAGATGGTTGGGTAAATCAGCGACAAAATTTGTTGTACTATCTCATTTCCAGCCTAAAAAATGGCTCAAGAGTTGATCCTTTACCCACACATGCATCTAAAAATATAGGGTTTCTTGGCTGGAATTATTTTGCAATGACATCAAAATGAAACTGCCTCAAGTTACATTGTTGTAAATGACTGATTTGTTTATCTTGTTGTTCAACAACATTTCCATCATGCAAAAACAAATATTTGTGTCCAAAACTAGATGAAACTTCCAAAATTTGAGATGGTGAAGATGGCTGGGAAAATCAGCGACAAAACTTTTTTGTACTCGAATAATTCCTCTCCAATTCATAAGATGCAAAGGAAAGGTCACACGAGCCCATGGTTTTGCAATCCCTACATGGGTGGTATCTACAAAAGGATTATGTAAATTCAACCCATGATTAGAGAACACACCCCTTGAGGAGCCTTAACTCAACATGTGTACACCTTGGAAAGCGACCACTTCAAGAGGAGACCATATATTGAAAATAGATTAGGTTGCTTGTGGATTTACTCCACTTTACTATTGTTGGCCTCCCTCACCTATTATATATGAAGGGAGGAGAGAGTATTTAGTTGTATTATTCATGTAAAATCAAGTGAGGGTTGATTGGATGAATTGTATATTGAAGAAAAACTTTCCTTGAATCTTTATACTTGTCTTTATGCAAGGAAGGAAGGTGCTAGGGTTTGTGAAAGACAAAACCTAGAAGATACTTGAAGGGTTGGGTTTTGTTGAAAGATAAAACCTAGAGGATACTTGAAGTGCTAGGTTTTGAGTCCATGTGAGAAGGACCTAGGGTTTGTGGCAAAGAAACCCTAGAGGAGTCTTGGAACACTTTGCTTGGAGAGTTTGTGTGATGCAAGCTTGGTGAAAGATCAAGAATGGACTTGTTGGTGTTGGTGCTAACTTATTTTAAGGCTTTTGGTGTGGCTAGATAGCTTGGTGGGACACATTTCTAGGCCTTTGTATTTCTCATTAGTGTTTTCTATTGATGGTAGACACCCTAGCTTCTAGGGTTTGGATGCATTGGAGACTCTTAGCTTGTGGATAAGCTTGAAGGACAGTTTTGTACCAAATTGTGATAAGTTGTTGGTATGTACTTGTAACTTCATTTTTATGTATATGTTAAGTGTACATTCTTGTCCATACTGTGTACTTGAAGAGAATACAAGTACATACCAACAACTTATCACAATTTGGTACAAAACTGTCCTTCATTTTTATGTATATGTTAAGTGTACATTCTTGTCCATACTGTGTACTTGAAGAGCTGGTTTTCAAAGTATATTCTCATGGTGAATGAGTAGTTTCTAGGGCTGTTTGGTATGCTGATTTAGCATAAGAAGTTATCTAATTTTGTTGAGTGATTAGACAAGTATATAGAAGCTAAGAGGGAAGATTTGAGGCTATAACAATTCTGTTGTTAATAAGTAAATTTCATATCTATAATATGTTGGGACTTGAGCCCTCAGGAGAGTGTCTTTAGTTCTAGTATTCATGTAGAATTATGTGAGAGTTGATTGGATGAATTGTAAATTGAATAAAACCTTGCCTAGAATCTTTATACTTGTCTTTATGCAAGGAATGAAGGTGCTAGGGTTTGTGAAAGACAAAACCTAGAAGATACTAGAAGGGATGGGGTTTTTGAAAGACAAAACCTAGAGGATAATTGAAGTGCTAGGGTTTTAGCCCATTTGATAAGGACCTAGGGTTTTGATAGTGGTTCCAACCTCATCAAACATCACATGGAGAGTAGGAATTCGATAGACAACAATTTTTATGAATGCAGGATTGGTAGGATTGTAGCTTTTTCCTTGGATTCTATCATTTATGAGAATATGGAAATGGCATTGAATCAAAAGCACCAAGCCCTCCATGTAACCCAATGTCAATGGTGTTGATTGTTGAACTCCTCGTTCATAGGCTTATAAAAACTGTGTCTTTCACTTGAGCCAAAATCCTTGATTAGGCATGTCAATCTTTTTCTACAATAATTTTAAGGCTTGGCCATAACAGGTCTGCAATTTGCACTTACATCTAATGTACAAATCTCAAAAATATACTACATCAATTCCATTATATATGCGCCTCAAATTATAACATTAAAGTTGAATATATCCAATAAAGAGACAATATTCCATTTAATAATTAGTCCATACATTGCAGCAATCAGACCTGATATTATCAAGTCTTAAGAGGACAAACAGATCACTCTTCACAACCCTCCTATGATGGCTAATAAACACTATACTAAAAGAAGTATTTTTCAGGTAGGAAAAGAAAAAAAATGTACATGAAAACATCCTTATAATGCAAAATTATAGCCTCGAATATCCCAAATTCTAGGTCCAAATCTGTAAATATATCTTCAGCATTCAACCCGATGGACTAGGACATTTCTCCACAATGGAAGAAACACCTTGAAAATGAGGATATGCTATACTTTTGTAGGTTTCCATCCAACTACCACCAAAACAAAAATTAATAAAATGAGGCCAAAAGCTTAGGATGTTATCCTTGAAGAGTTCATTTATGCAATTACCAGTCGGTTGTAAGACTGTCCATTCATGTCAATAAAGGAAAGAGAACAACATGTGTTTGCATATGAGGTCCGAAATGTACTATAGGAAGTTCCCTAGGAAGTGTGCATCTGAAATATGCTATTTATCACTGATTTTAACCTCAACCAACTGTTTGTTTGCTATGTGTGCAGGTGGAGGCTTAGGGTGGTGTTTAGAGACAGTCTGCAAAATGAATTTGCAAACTGTGTACTGCTAGAATAGGGTTGTTACATCCTGGAACCAAAGAGGGTTGAGGGCCAATGTGAGCAATCGAGGTTGTTTTAATTCCATAGAACGGGTGTTGAGGGTAAGAAAATGCAGCCCTTGTACTGTCGGTGGAAGGTTTGTTTTAGGAATTTTTAGGGCATATTTTAAGGTATTTGCAATTTTTGGGGGCTGCTATACCTGGTTTGTGACCTATTTGTAGATGGGAAATGATTGTGTATGATACTCCTAGTTTGGGCTATCATTGTATATACCTTAAAGAAGCTAGGCATTATTGTGTAATCCCTCTAAGAGTTGGGTTGTGACTTTATAAGCCATCTAGGACTGGTTGTGGATTGTGATGACATCCCCAAGCTAGTCGTAGACTATGGTGGCCCTCCTAAGCTAGTACTAACTCCTCCCACCTCTGATCCAACTTACACACTACTAAAACTATCACCTATGTGATAATACTCATAGGGTGTAAGGATTTACTATCACCTATCCTTGACGGTTCCCTTAGGGTGTAAGGATTTACTCATCCATGTGGGTTGTAGTGAATGGAAGAAATCCTACTTCCACCATATAAACCTTAATCCAAACAGGGATCTTTCTAATAATCCTCCTTTGTAGCCCTTTCTTGATGTTTTATTCTTCCTTTGAAAATGATTGTTTATTCTCTACTACAAATTCTACAATGCACACATTAATTGTGTTCGAAACCCATAATTCAATAGCTTGATTTAGTGAATGGTCCAAATGGTTCAAATTAACTAGCTCTGCAACAATGTAGGAAACATGTTTCTTCCTCCAATATTGATATTATGGGGTTTTTGCAAGCCCCTTAAGAAAATTATATAGACTTAGTGAAAACTTACACCAAACAAATTTTTATTGTCCTCTTTACAAGACATACTCAAGCTTTATGGTATTCCAACCCTACAAGTGGATTCTTGTATGATGAAATTTTCAAATCTCTTTTCCCACTAATCCTAGATTTGACTCTTTGAGACCAAGGTTCCCATTCAATTAGCACATCCATGTTTAAGAATTAGTCCTGACAAGAAAATTGTTTGTTGGTGCAAACATTAAGACTAAGGTTCTCACACAGAGGCAAATAAATGGTACCATTGTAGTATATTGCACTGACGTTTTCAGTTCTCCTGGAGGGGACAATGGTCTCACCCAAAATCACTTCCTAGACCTACGTGAAATGATGGAGAGCTAATTAAGGACATTGTAGACTTAATATGACTTATTTGAACTTTTACAAAGCTTGTGCAAACATACATGTCCATTATATAGACATTCGCATCTAATTGTAACATAAAAAAATGCAATACACAGTGTTAATTGAACATTATGCATCACACAACATTCATATAATAATACAAAATACATTTTAAAGAGGGAAACCAATCTCTCGTGTTATTATATTCTCTAAAACCATTACATTTAGCTCCAAGTCCTTCAACCAGTTCCCTTTTACAATTAACAATAGCCAATATTTATGTACATATAGCCAGAACAATATTGATAACAATGATTATAATCCACAACTAACAACAACACTCCCATTTTGCAGCTCGCATGGAGATTTAGACCTTCCTAAGTGGTTGATTCTGAACCTGTCAAGATTGCTAATAACAGGGAGACAAACTACATCCATATCCTTGAGTTAAATTGGATTACTAATAACAATATGGAAACCATCCTCTATATCAGGCGAAGGAAATAATCACTTACTAATGAGATGGATAAAAGGTAGCCTCTTTCCCTCTCTACATTCATATTGGCCTTGGACAAAGTTGATAGCTACATAGATTGTGTAAAGGCATTGGGTACTCACTAGATATGACTCAAGGTCCACTGTCCACTTTTATGGGAAACTCTCAAGGATGAAGATGAATCAGGATATTGGGCCAAGTTTATTGCACAATTTGGGTTCAGAGACATAGAATATCCAAGAAAGCTTCCCTAGACTGGATAAGAACTTATTTCATTTCCTTATCTCTAGAAGAAATTGAAACAGATTCCTACTGCTAGGTTGTTGTAGATCGGGCCTGCAAAATATTCAATTGGGGATAGATGTTGGGAGATGAAATATTCTATATTTTGTTGCATGTTAATTATATTTTTCCCATTATCTATTGTCTAATTTTCCTACCACTATTCATTATTTCTAAACCAGTTGAATAAGGTTTCAACACACCAACCTTAAAGTGCTCTATGAAATTCAAAACCCTCAAATACTATGGTTCAAATGAAGGAAGCTATGAAATTCAAAACCCTAGTTCACCCAATGCATTTCCAAAACCCCAAACACTCAGAACAACATTTCTGAAGAAAAAAAATCCAACTGTTAACCAGCCACAACAATCATCAAAGAAAAAATGCTCTACAAAAATAGTTGAGCCTTTTGAGCCAACACATGAGTCTATTAGCACAAAAGAACCTTTATCGCATGAGAGTGCCCCATTGGTTGAGGAAGAAGTCCAGCAGAAGTTTCTTGTTGTTGAGACAGGTAGTTATTACTTAGCGTGTTTATTGGGGTGGTTCTTTTGGATTTATGTCTTTGTGGATTTTTTTTATCCATGATAAGTAGGTATATATATGTAGCAGTGTTTCTCATGCACTTCAAACTTTGCTTGTTTACACCAATAAAGAAGAAAAATAAGCGAGCTCAAAAACTATCTACTAGTAAGTCATCTTTATATTTCTTTTCAATTCAGAAAGTGATGTATTGGAAAGTGTTAAAGGATGTTTTTGTGTTGTATTATATTTCCTAATTAGAAACCAATGGATGCATTTGTAAATGATGCATGTTGGGTGCTTTATCATTGTTATAGCCAATGAGATGCAGTGGAGAGTATCACAGGATTTTGGTGTTGAAGGGTGTATGATTCCATATGCTGCACATACTGCATATAATTCTTGGTCTGGTGCACAGTGGTGTCCCATACATGGTTTATGGACCTAATCCATTTGACATGCCATTTAGTGGATAGATTATTCCAATGGATATGTATGAAGCACATGGATATATACCAGGTTTTTTCCCTCCTGTTCAAAGGTGAGGTGTTATTTTGTATTGATTTATTTTACTATATATTAAATCATTTTTTAGATATAGGATCGTATTTACAAGACTTAGCCGCTTCTTTTGACTACCTGATTTTGACATGCTGAGTCAAGCATGATGATTACTCTTTGTCAAAATGGCCATAACTTGTTAAGTTTGAAGACGTGGTCAAACACATCTTAATTTGCTAGTTTTACTAGCATTAGCCAGGCTTGGAAGACATGGACATACTTGGTGAGTTGTGCAAGACTTAGTCAAGTTTGACCTGTAAAATAAAAAACTATACATACATAGCTAAACCTAGAATAAAAAACACGTTCCTAAATTGTTTTTGAAACCTAGTTTTGCAGTGAGTTTGTTTGCCAAGAATTTACCTATTATGAGCCAGTCTTACTCTTAAGTTTGCAAAGTCATTTCAATTTTTAATATTCTGACTTTAGATAAGATTGAATAGATTTTTTTTAACTGTGCAAGTTTGTAAATTTCAGAGAATATATGGATTATGGTATATGGGTAATTACAACTATGCTCATCCATTTTTAAGTAGAGATGAGTTTGAAGCTAGGCAAGCTGAGCAGAGGAGAAAAAAGATAGAATATAAGAAATGACACAATACCAAGTAAGAAACCTTTAATTTCTAAAAAATAAATGCATATTTTGGGTGTTTTGACAAACCAAAGTTATGTATTCCATATTTTTCCTTTATCAAATCAAAGGAAATAGCTTTAGGGTTGAGAGTGTTTGGGAATTTTGTTCCCAAAATTTTTCCATCTAAGGAGCAGAATTGTTTCGATTGGATACAGATTTATCTCCTCAACCCTTACCTGATAGATTCTAGAATGATCTTTCAACTTAACCTATGGAAATGGAAATCTTGCTTTCCAACATTTTGTGAAAAGTATTGAACATGCTTTCCACAATAGATCTTGGACTGTGTCCTTTATCAAATTAAAGGAAATAGCTTTAGCGTAGACAATGATCGAGAATTTTGTGTGGTGTTGAGGAGAATGCATTTACATTTTATATTGTGGTAGGAAATATGCAAAGGATATTTGCTAAGGAAGCTATGAAATTTGAAACCCTAGTATGCCCAATGCATTTCCAAACCCCCAATCACAAAGAAAAAAAGATCAATTTTCTCTATAGAGAAGGAATTAATACATTTTTCAAACGGCCCTTATGATCTGCGCAATGCATTTCTATGAAGTTAAGCAATTTTCATTTCTATGTGCTCTATAAATTCAAACAGTTGTTGTCTTTAATTGTTTTCTAAGTCTACATGGAAATGGGCCTCTTATCATTTTTATGGATATGTCACCTTAATCTTGTTTTTTCAATTAAATTGGGCCTTATTACGGGACAAGTTACCATAACCTATATAGTTTCATATACTCTCACAATGTATCCTTTGCAACCCATAGTAAAAGAATTGCAAATTCAGCAATTCAACCTAGGATTTTGAATCAACAGTAAGAGCCTTGTGGCTTTAGTTTCCAAATCTCACTATAAATGATAGATAAATAAAAGGTTCTTGTAGAACTGTTCTATGATAAAAAATAGTAAGGAAATTACGGCAATAACTATTACCCCGAAATTTGTCACTTTTCGACAAAGAGGGACCTTAGACCATCGTGTTATAGTAAACAAAACTTTAACCATTAATCTAGTAGTCGCTAAAATAAAACTATTTTATCAGCTTAGGTCCTGTTTGGTCTTACATCCATAGAGCCCTAAGGAGGAGGCCATAAAACTTACTGGTCGTAGGCCCTTCATAGTCAGTGTTTTGTTTAGAAAAATCAATGCAAGGAGGCAACCTGGGAGTCACCTGTAAGAAGAATTCAGTGAACGGGAAGGATTAAATAATTGTTTCTCTTTGCGAAAACACTGTTGATGTATTTGTAACTTCAGAATGTATTCACTTATATATCTTATGTCTTGTACCCCGATGTTTATTACATGATGTATATGTAATGTAATTGAGTCATGTCATGCCCCGATGTTCCGATCGGGAGGTTCTATAATGTAAACAAGTCATGTCAAGTCATTGTGGATAACCCTCCTATTGTTCAAGGTTTAAATTCCCCGCAGTTTCGGGGCACTAGGGTTGTTATACTCACCTAGTGAAGTCGACCCTAGTAGGGTTTAGTCAAGTCAGGAATTAGTATAAATAGAGAGCTAGCCCCTCTATTTATCACACACTCACTCACACTCAGTTGTAGCACATAACTGAGGAAGAAGAAGACATTGGGGATAGGAAGAAAGAGGTTACTGTTGTTGGGAGTTCATCTTACTATTTTTGGGGCTTTTCTATTTGGTGTTGATTCTATCTGTGAGGAAGTTGCGGGGTTTTCTCCATTTATGGTTTCCCCGAGGAAAAACACTGTGTTCATTGTTTCTTGTGTTTGATTGCTATGTTTGCTATTCTCTTAGTTAAATATCCTAATAATACTAGCTTAATGTTAAAAATCTAACATGGTATCAGAGCTAAACTGAGAAGAAGACACCATGCAGCTACGGGAACTAGGGATTCCTACTTTGTGGATATTCCTCCACATATTTTCAGCAAAAGAAGGTTGGATTAACTCTCCTCCTTAGGGCGCATCTTTTTGTCAAAGTAGAATCCAATTCTGAGGTTTTCAGTTTTGGACCCGACACTGCTGCCAAAAATTAGGGCTTTCCACATAAGTGGAATTTTTCAGTGAGCCCACGCCTGGATTGATCTCCTCCTCAAAATCGAAGTTATAGATCAATACTCTAGAAATTCTATGACAATGAAGGAAGTATTGTTTGTACGAGGAATAAAGAAGAATCTCCTTTCCATATCTACATTGGATGCAAAAGGAATGAGGGTTGCATTTATAGATGGTCAAGTCATCATGTGGCCAAAAGGAAAGACTATTGATGATGCAGTAGTGATTGGGGAACAAGAAGGAGGTTTATACAAATTGAAGGGCCATCTAGAATAATCTTTGGTTCATGACTCAGTAGAACCAAATGAGCTTTGGCATAGAAGGCTTGCACATGTGCATTACAGAGCACTACCACTTGCAAGCAAAGTTGTTGAAGGTCTCCTAGAAATGCAGACAAAACATGAAGGTGTATGCAAAGGATGTGCAAAAGGAAAGAATACAAAGAAGACATTTCCAAGTAGTGAGAGCAAGGCAAAAGGAACCTTGGAAATCATCCACTCTGAAGTATGCGGTCCAATGTCATCCAGTTCACTAAGTGGGTATGTATACTATGTTTCTTTCATTGATGATTTTTCTAGGAAGACATGGATTTACTTCATGAAGAACAAAGATGAAGTTTTCAGCAAGTTCAAGGAATTCAAAGCCTTGATCGAGAACCACACTGAAAAGAAGATCAAGACCTTTCGATCAGATAATGGTGTAGAATTCACATCTAATGAATTCAAAGAGTTATGCAAATACTTAGGGATTAAGAGGGAGTTATCCACTCCATATAATCCACAACAGAATGGGATTGCAGAAAGGAAGAATAGAACTATTATGGAAGCTGCAAGAGCTATGCTTCATGATTAAGATATTTATATGCATCTATGGGCAGAAGCTGCCAGAACAATGGTGTATGTACAGAACCGTACTCCACACAGAGTACTCGAGAACAAGACTCCTGAAGAAGTCTTCTCCGACAAGAAACCAGAAGTCAGCCATCTCAAAATATTTAGCTGTCTAATGTACATTCATATTCCAAAAGAGAAGAGGACAAAATTAGATCCTTCAAGAAAGAAGGGTATATTTGTGGGATACTCTGAAAGCTCGAAGGATTACAGAATATACTTCCTAGGATTCAAGAAGATCGACATCAGCAGGGATGTAACATTTGATGAAGACACAGCTTACAACAAATCTATAAAGAGACCTACTGAAGAACCTGAAGAAACAAAAGCACCCAGGATCCATGATACAACCATGAATGAAGAAAATCAAGAAGAAGATCAAGAATTTGAAGAACCTCAAGAACCTATAGATCCAACTCAAGAGAAGAATACTTATAAGAGGAAACCTGGTTGGGTATGTGAAATTATCCACGATGCAGAAAGATATGGAGCTTCAGAAGAAACACCCAGAGGAAGAAAGAGAACTAGGTCTTGCTCTAGTTATGTAGCCTTTCTATGTGACATTATTGATAAAGAACATTCCAACTATGAAGAAGTGGCAGAAAGGAAAGAATGGAAGGAGGCTATGATCGAAGAATATCAATCGATCATGAAGAATGATGTTTGGAATGTTGTCCCAAGACCAGAAGGGAAGTCCATTGTAACTTACAAATGGATCTACAAGATCAAGCATGCTGTAGATGGCAGCATCGAGAAATATAAAGCAATATTTGTGGCTTGTTGTTTCTCCCATAAAGAAGGAATATATTATGAAGAAACCTTTGCACCTGTAGCTAGATACACTTCCATCATATCAGTACTTGCTCTAGCTTCAATGATGAAATGGAAAATACACCAGATGGATGTCAAGACTGCTTTCTTGAATGGTGTAGTAGAAGAGGAAGTGTATGTAGAGCAGCCACTCGGTTTTGAGACACATGACAAGGAGTCTCATGTGTGTAGATTGAAGAAATCCCTGTATGGTTTGGAACAGGCACCCAGGACATGGTACAACAGAATTGATGGTTTCCTATCCACTTTGGGATTTACCAAGAGTAAATTAGATTCCAACCTTTACTATAAGGTTGAAGATGGAAACCCAGTGATACTCCTACTGTATGTGGATGATCTGTTTGTAACAGGTTTGGATGGGTTGATTGCTGATATGAAGAGGAAACTTGCTGCCGAGTTTGAAATGAAATTCTTGGGTATGATGCATTATTTCTTAGGGATGGAGGTGTGGTAGAATGTGGATAGAATCTTACTTGGACAAGGGAAGTATGCAGTAGAGATTTGGGATGATGGACTGCAATTCCATAACCACACCCATGGCATCGAACCTAAATCTGTTGAGTGATGCTTCATCAGAAGCGGTTGATGCTACGATGTATCGTCGAATGATTGGGTCCTTGATGTACCTAACAAACATGAGACCAAATATTTGCTTTTCTATGAACACCTTGAGCCAGTTCCTCACAGATCTGAGACATGTTCACTCGATTGTTGTAAATCATACTCTGAGGTACCTAAAGGGTACAGTTGACTATGGACTCAAGTACAAGGCAAAACAGAAGATTAACCTGGAGGGTTATGTTGATTCATATTGGGCAGGCAGTGCCATCAATAGGAAGAGCACTTTAGGATGTTGTTTCAGTATGGGATCAGGTGTGATCTCTTGGTTTAGTAGGAATCAATCATGTGTGGCATTGAGTACAGCTGAAGCAGAGTATGTCATATATTGTTCAGCTAGTTGTGAGGTAGGATGGAAAAGGAAGCTACTGTTTGATTTATTTGATCTCCAGTTGGATGCTACTTGTATATATTTTGACAACCAGAGTTGTGTGAAGTTGTCAGAGAACCCAGCGTTCCATGACAAGTCGAAGCATTTTGAGATCAAGTATCACTATATCAGGGATATGGTGCAGAGAGGACCAGTGAAGCTCCAGTATGTTGCGATAGACGAACAAATAGTTGATGTATTGATGAAGCCATTGGCTAGAGAGAAGTTTGAGTACTTCAGGGAGAAGCTTCGTGTTCTCCAGATTGAGTTTCCCTCCAAAGGGAAATGATGAGACCCAGATCCATTTTGACATGGTGAGAGGATTAGGTTCCTTCCATGGTCAGATGTAAGGGCTGAGCCATTCTGTCATGGTGAGAGGATTGGTCCTTCCATGTCAAATGTGAGTGCTGAGCCATTCTGATGTGACTATAGGATTGGTTCCTACATGATCAAATATAATTGTTGAATGCCATTCTTGGAATGGAGGCACCTGGTCAGTTACCAGGAATACTCAGCTTGGTGCTGAGTTTCCATTTTCTAGGAGAATGGAGGCACCTGTTCAGTTACCAGGAATACTCAGTCTAGGACTAAGGGCCATTCTGATATGACTGTGGGATGTAGTCTTACATGATTAGATGTGAGTGCATGGCCATTCTGATGTGATTGAGGGAAGTGTTCCTACTTGATCAGATATAAGGGCTGATGTCGTTCTCTAGGATAATGGAGGCACCTGATAAGTTACCAGGAATCCTCAGCCTGGGACTCAGAGGCCTTTTGATACAGTGTTTTCAAACATGGTTGAATGTAAGTGCAGATCCCTTTCAATGCGGTGTTTTCGAACATGGTCAAATGTAAGTGTTGAGCCTTTCCAATGCGATGTTTTCGAACATGGTTGGATGTAAGTGTAGATCCTTTCCAATGCAGTGTGTTCACACATGGTTGGATATAAGTGCTGGGCCATTCTGGCACGATGTGTTTACACATGGTCAGATGTGAGTGCTGGGCCTTTTTGACAAGATGAGGTCAGATGTGAGTGTTGGGCGTGCCTTTCTGACAAGATGAGGTCAGATGTAAGAGCTGGGCAAGCCATTCTGACTTAGGTTCAGATATAAGTGCTGAATACCTACATGAAGGGTAGGCCTACAACCAGCATGAAAAAGGGCTAGCTCTGTAGAACTTCCTGTGACGAGAAGAATCGAGAGATAGAACCATTCTGAGATAGCACCAATGATGATGATCCAGACTTGATGATGATCCAAATCAAGTGATGATCCAGATGTGATGATGATCCAGACTTGATGATGATCCAGATCAAGTGATGATCTAGATTTGATGATGATACAATGATGATGATCCAGTAGTGATGATCCACTAGTCGTGATGATCCAAATCCCGTGATGAAGAAGACTTGAAGAAGAAGATGACTTAGAAGATGACTTGAATATGAAGATAACGAGATGATCCAGTCATTACAGAGAAGAATACCAGTGCTGAAAATTTTGTTGAAAGAATACCTTCCTAGTTAAGAGGGAGTGTTGATGTATTTGTAACTTTGGAATGTATTCACTTATATATATTATGTCTTGCACCCCGATGTTTATTTTGGGATGTGTCTGTAATGTAATTGAGTTGTGTCATTCCTGTTCTAATCGGGAGGTTCTATAATGTAAACAAGTCATGTCAAGTCATTGTGGGTAACCCTCCTATTGTTCAAGGGTTAATGTCCCCGCAGTTCCGGGGCACTAGGGTTGTTAGACTCACCTAATGAAGTCGGCCCTAGTAGGTTTTAGTCAAGTCAAGAATTAGTATAAATAGAGAGCTAGCCTCTTTATTTATCACACACTCACTCACACTCAGTTGTAGCGCATAACTGAGGAAGAAGAAGACACTGGGGCTAGGAAGAAAGAGGTTACTACTATCGGGAGTTCATCTTACTATTTTTTGGGCTTTGCTATTTGGTGTTGATTCTATCTCTAAGGAAGTTGCGGGGTTTTCTCCATTTATGGTTTCCCCAAGGGAAAACACTGTGTTCATTGTTTCTTGTGTTTGATTGTTGTGCTTGTTATTCTCTTAGTTAAAGATCCTAATAATTCTAGCTTAATGTTAAAAATCTAACAAACACTATGGAAAAAAATGAACTTGTGGAAAATGCAGTAGTTTACAATTCCTCTTCGATGGTTTGCAAATGATAACAAGTATTGCTACTTTGCAAGCGTATGTTTACAGACTCTAATGAAGGATGAGTCTATAGACTCCTACACCAGGATATTGACAGAAACTTTGCAAGCGTATGTTTATAGACTCTGATGAAGGCCGAGTCTACAGACTCCTCCACCAGGATACTAATAGTAGAACAGAAGAGCTCAAGCAGTAAAAGAATACAGTGTGAGAATGAGGGCACCTCTTTTCCTTCACCAAAACAAAGTCAAAACAATGATTACAACCTTTAAGACAACCACGGTTTTCATACCCAGTCCGTTTTTTTCCAAGTGGAGTTTTTATATGGTTTGCATGTGAAGTCCCATATACCATTATTTTCTCTCCAAGGTTTGTTAATATCCAATCACATCTCCTTTAAAACCAACCCTTTAAAAAAAAATTACTCCATCGTATAGTCTCAACCTCCATTTTTTATGCCCCCATCATATAGTCCATATCAATTTCTCAAGATGTTGAAATTCCTATTCTATAAAGTTCAACTCCTTATTCAAAATATTGGAAATATGATCAATTATAATCACTCACACACTCATTTCATGCACTCATGACTTAGATGTGCAAGATGCCCAATAATAACTACTAGTCCACTACTAGGCTTGAAAAGAGCTCAAAACTTTGTGCCTACTACCAATGTGATCCTTGCTACCAATGTGCACTCTTTTTTCATCAAAATTAAATTCAAAAGGCCGGTTTGACGAGTCCTCCTCTACAAGACTTCATTTTCTTCCATGAATATCATGGACTCACAAAAACTATAAACAACACTCGATGTCATGAAAATACAAATAATGGCATGTAGCTAGGATCAAAAACTGTGTTGAGGTCAATTTATGCATTGCTACAGAGAGGTGTCATTGGGCACACGATATGGAGAAACAATGGTTATTAATAAAAAAAATTAAAAAAACAATTGTTGGCTCATTAATAGTATTCAATTTGATGGGTGGCATGATCATGATGTAATCTCCCTTCGTCCTTCCAAACATTTATGGTTTATCACAACATTTTTCCTCGGCGCCACCAAAATACATATAAAAATTACTTTTCTTTACATCCTATCCCCTTTAAATCCTCATCTCATAGTCATAACAAAGGAATATTATGCATACACATCCTCACCTTATTACACGAATTGGGTCAAGGCGCAGAGACAACAATAAAATATAAAATGTGTCAAGACGCAAAGAGTAAGAAACAACTATAAGAGTAATGATGATGATGATCATGTTGATGATGATGATGAAGATGATCATGATGATGATGAAGAAGGCGATGTTGATGATGGTGATGATGATGACGATGATGATGACGACAATGATGATGATGGTGATGACGATGACGATGAAGATGATGATGATGATGAAGATGATGATGATGAAGATGATGATAAAGATGATGATGACGATGATGATCATGATGAAGATGACAATGATGATCATGATCATGATGAAGATGATCATGATCATGATGAAGATGATCATGATTATGATGAAGATGATGATGATGAAGATGGTGATGTTGACGACGACGACGATGATGATGATGATGATGATATAGATGACGACGACGATGATGATGATGATGTTGATGAAGATGGTGATGTTGATGATGATGATAATGATGGTGATGATGATGATGATGAAGATGATGATGATGAAGATGTTGATGTATTTGTAATGTCAGAATGTATTCACTTGTATATTTTATATGTTGTATTTATTTGTACCCCAATGTTCCTATTGGGAGAATCATTAATGTAATAAAGTCATGAAAAGTCATAGAGGTTAACCCTCCTTTGTAATTTGGGGAAATAGTCCCCATAGTTTCAGGGTACTAGGGTTATTAGACTCTCCTAGAGAAGTCGGCCCTGGTAAGTAATTGTCAAGTCAGAAACTAGTATAAATAGAGAGTGAGCCTCTCTATTTGAGACACACACTCACTCAATTGTAGTGCATGAGTGAGAGAGAAGGATCTCGTAGAAGTGAGAGAGAGAGATCAGTTATCGGAGATCATCTTTGTGTTTTTGGGTTTTACTTTTTCCATTGGTGCTCATTCTATCTCTGAGGAAGTTGCGGGGTTTTCTCCTTTATTGTTTCGCCAAGGAAAAATATTTGTGTCTCTTATCTCTTGTGATTATTTTTGTGCATATTATTCTCTCAGATAAGATCCTAGATCATATTGATTAAATGATAAAAATATAACATGGTATTAGAGCTAACTTGAGAACAAGACATTGTGTAGTTGCATAAGCTAGGGATTCTTACTTTTTGGGTCTCTCTCCACAGATCATCAGCAAAAGGAGGCTAGGTTGAATCTACATTGAAGGGTGCATCTTTCTCTCGAAGCAGAATTTTATTCTGAGCATTTTCAATTTTTGACCTACCACTGCAGAGGGAAATTCGCGCTTTTCACAGAAGTGGTATTTTTGAGTGAGCCCATCATAGGATTTCTCTCCTCCTCAAAATCAAATTTTAGAAACCAAGATCGAAGTTTTTGGTTGGGTATAACTACAAGAAATTCAAACCCTAATTTGCCTCTGAACCAGAAAGCTAGCACTGCAGAAGATCAGCTCCAGACCCAGTTTTAGCATCTCAACTTGGTAAGATATAAATATTTTGTATTTCCATTTGAGGTTCTCAGTTAAGATGTCTCATCACACCAAGCTTGATGAAAAGCTTGAAGGATCTGAAAACTTTCGGGCATGGAAGTATAGGATCTCATTGGTTCTTGAAAAAAATAAATTGGACACCTACATAAGTGAAGAGGTTCCAATTCCAGAGAGAGATGAGGCTAAGGCCTTCCACAAGAAGAACTTGGTCAAGAACAAGAGGATTATTGCTGATTCAATCAAGGATCACCTTATACCATAATTTTCTTCCCTAAAGACACCTAAAAAGATGTTTGATTCCTTGACCAAGTTATTTGAAGAGAAGAACATAAATCGAAAGATGACTTTAAGGAACCAGTCACTACTACATTTTGATCCAAAATCCGACAGAAAAATCCGACGATGCGTGGATTTCTCTTTTTAAACTTACCAAAAATCACAAGGATACATTTTTTTTTGTAAATGTGGCCAGAAGCGTCGGTGATGCGACGGCTATTCTCATAACCGTCGGTTAAGCGACGACGCGTTAGTAACTGACGGTTAAGTGACGACGCTTAAGTGTCTAGATGTATATGCTAAAATTCTACACAATCTCACTATGTATTTCAATACTTGTCCTAACATGAATAAAAACTCCATGCTTGCACTCATAGAACACCAACTAAAAGGTGTGGCCTAAGCCTAGTTCTAGTCTTAATCTAACTCTTTGATGGTCTACATTGAACTCAATCAAGACCACTCTAATAGTTCCACTTCTATGTTTATTACTACTCTTGACACCTTTTCTTAATCCCTTAGATGGAATTTTACCCTTTGTGGTATCTACATATTTTGAAGTGCTACTAGTCACAACTTCATTGAGCTTTAGGTCAAACTGTCCAACAATATATTGTTATTTCACCAAGCTTTGAACAAATCTAGAACAAGGAACCTAAAGAGGCATTCATTCTCGATTTTAATTATGGTTTATTATTATTTTTAGACATGAAGTGACATTATTTAAGAGAACCACTCTAGGCCAACTCTTTCTTCTCACCTTAGTTGAGCATTATGTTTTCCCTTTGGATATATGATCAGATGTTGAAATACCTTATGCATTTAAAGTCGTTTATCTTTCCAACCACACCTCTTTGTATCCCTCACTATTGTTAATGACCCAAGAGGCTACTCAATTATATCATGACCTTTTATTTACCCATACTTTCTATGTCAAAGATTAATTGACCACTCCCATCCTCAATAATGTCATTCAAAAGAACCTCATCTCCCATGACATTGTATCCTATATCCATCTCCTCACCACAACCCATCCCTATTCTTATCACTTGAGTTAGAGGTAGGTATGAAAAGAAGAGCCTCATTTGTTAGGGAATAAATTTTACACCATTACCCTTTACTTGAGGTAGGTACGGAAAAGAAGAGCCTCATTTGTTAGGGAATAAATTTTGCACCACTACCCTTTTCCATTGGCTATTTTCAAAACGTGTTCAAAACATGATGTCTCTCCCTTCAATAATTTTAATTTTCTATTAAGAATATTGTATCAAAATTAACCTAATGTGTTTTATGAACCACACTATAATATTTATAAGCATTTTAAAAATGGAAAAACCCATTGCATTTTATATAGGCATTTATATTGTCCATCACATCAATTTGAATAAATGTCTTCCCCTTCATGTGTTTGGTGATGGTGAGCACAACATTTTTGTTTAAAATATTTTGTCATATTTGTGGGCATGCGTTCCATTTGGGTTGACACTTGCATCCTCTGCCACTGTTGGTGTTTGGACACCCTCGACTCCTCCGAAAAGATCAAGGTCGAGTCCAATGGACCCCTTATCCATTAATATGGACATTGTCTCTTTGCCAGGATGGCCTCATGTGGCATCCATTGTGTAACCCCAAAAAATACCCATGGCAATAAACTGCACCCAACCCTCGATCCAAAGACTATAAATATCTTGGCTGCAATATCTACGGGTTAACTTCTTTCCAAATTCAAACATTCATCCGGGTTGCTTTTCAGCTGCCAAATCGAGCTGTATTTGCGCTACATAGTCCCTTTTTCCTCTGCAATGATATTTTCCTGGGTGTGGGTATGGATTTGGTTAGAAACAGTTTCCCAAGAGCGCGTAGGCAAGAAGAAGAGCAGCTACAGGTCGCAGAATCGCTGGTGGAGGCGGAGGATTTGGGGTAAGTTTGAAGCCATTGAATCTGCGAGTTTTTGTTGGATCATTCTCCCTTTAAGGTATGGCTGGAAAACACTCTGTAGGCTTTTTAGTTTGCACACCATATGTTTGATGAAATTCCTAAGAGAGCAAACCCTCACTGTTGTTTATTGATACTATCAGTACTGCATTTATGTGTTTAGGGGCAGGAATGGGTATAATCAGGTTTTAATCTAATATAATTTTCATTTTTTGTTTCAAAACCTTGTGTGGCCATGCATGGACAGGTTCGGTACAAAACCTACGCTTGAATTGGGCTGGTTCAGAGGCTTAGGTGGACCGACTGGTTGAATCGGTTGGTGCTAGTTCTGATTTGGCTAGTTTAAAAAACACGACTATAATAGGTGCAAACCCTCAACAAAACAACAATGGCCTCATTGGGAGGAACCGATTGAGGCAATGACAATGGCCTCCAAGGAGCAGTATGGAAGATAAGAGTACTGATCTCTACTAGGAATAAAATCAGTGAACTCATGGACCTGGAGACATAGTGAAACCAGTGCAAAATTGACCTCAATCTGGAAAGGGTTCAGGTTCTCTGGGCACTGTGTTGGGGAATAGTGTTTTTCCACTAGATGATGCGATGTAGCAAGAGAACCTGAACCCTCTCTATCTTGGCCCAGTCCTCTAGTAAACTTGGTTGCCAAAATTTGGAGCTGTGCAAAAATGTGGGCTTGATAATGCTATCCAAGAGCTCCATCTTGGATGGGATGTCTTGAAAGAGGTGTTGAACAAAATATATGAAAAACATGGGAGGATAAAATAATGTTTCCTTTGTATTTCAAAAATTGTGTTCAATTTTCAAAGACTTCTTTGGTGAGCATCAATCTAAGTAAATTTTCCAATTAAGCAACAGTACCAACTGCTCCGTATGCTTATCTCACACAACTTTAAAACTTTTCTATATTACTGGAACTGGATCCTGCTGATTCAGAAGCTAAAAGTAAAATTGATGCTTAGGGCTGACTACGAGGCATTTACCAGTACTTTCATTGAAACATTTGGGTTAATGTTTTATCTTCGTGGAGTCAATGCAATATACTTTTTATTCAGTAGACTATAAATCAAAATTTCAAATGAACCTTTATTCGTTGGTAGAAAAGGTTATTGTTTGGTTACCAATAGCATATTGATATCTGATTGAAAGATGAATTCTGTAGATAAATATTACTGTCAAATTTGGGTAGCTTTTAATCACTTTCAGGAGTTGTTTTACTCACTGCATGAAGATTCAATTAATAGAGAATAATCATGATTTTAGTGTAGAGATGTATACATATCTACCTTGATCTCTAAACAGTATAGATATGTATACAACTCTTTTAGAATTTCAATGTTTTTCATCATGATTATTACCTAAATCCATTTGCCATTTGTCATAGGGCCTGTATATTGATGCCCTTGGAACTTTGGTCTGTAGTTGCAAGCTTTAGCGTAGCTATGAAGCTTGTTTCCAAAACCTTGATATTAAATACTTGAAAAACATAGAGAATTAAGCTATGCATTGCAGCTTTCCTATGCATGTAATGTAATAAATAACCTTTTCATCCAATTAGTTTTTATGGCCTAATTAAAGCGTGCAGTCAATTGCATTTGAAAACTTGAAGTCAAGAGTATTTACATGGACACATATACTATATGAGATTACATGTGAGAAAACAAAATAGTATGCATATGGGTTATCCTAAGGTCTTCTTGGGTCTATGCAAGTCTGTGGTAACCTTTGTGCTATTGTAGTTGCTATACTGCATCAGATAGCTAAGACACACTCTAGGTACTTCCCTCGATTCTTCAACTGTAACTTATTGTGATAAATTAACTTCATTTGTTAGCTATATAGTGATCACTAATTTATTTTTGTTGTTATTGCCATTTGATAGGACAAGAAATAGAAACTTGGTCATTAAAAATAGCTATGATATGCAACTCCACAAAAACAAGAAAGGAATATTGATCTGCATTAGTATTCTCCCTCAAAATTAGGTGAACTGTTTGGAATAGTACGTGACTCAAGCAAAAATTTGAAAAGCAACTTCTCTTGATTGACCATCTCTTCTTGCACCATTTCTTTATGTACATAATGCCTGAAAATTGCTTCATTCATTCTTAAGCAGTTTGGTGGTAAGTTGTAACTTCTGGAGTTACCTTGGCAATAAGACTAGTGTTGTCTTTCCAGAAACTAGTTATTATATATTTTTATTTACAGTTTTATAGTTTTCTATACCAGACAATGTATCCTCAACATTGCCCTTTGTCACAGGTACCATGCTGAAACTTGAAACCTGAACCAGTTTCTTGGTTGTGTGGCCAAGTGAATTCATTGTACATAGGCTCTGATAAAATTGCTAGTTCTAAAAAACAACGGGATCTCCTAGCTCAATGCATATTGAATCTACATTCTGGAAAACTGGCCTTGTTCTTTCTTAATTGGAATTTTAGTTAACTGCAATATCTTCACCTCCTGTGAGATGCATCAAGGGTGTGTTCTAGTCAATCAATGATGCACTTCATATAAGAAATCTGTAAATTAAAATCCCTCCAACTGAAATATGTTTAATGTGAATTATTTTATCAAGCGGCCTTAGTTAACAACTTAACTGAAACTAGTTCTATGAAAACTTACAGATTTTATAAGCAAAAGGAAACATGCACTACTAGCCTATCCAATCTCAGTCCTTGAACAGTCTATGGTTGATTGATAGCCATTAACACTTAGTTTAATAGGTAAACAAGATTTTTCAGTATTGGACTTTTCGAGGGATTATTTTTTGTGTAGATGACTTGTTTCCATAGGGTGAAAGAGTGCTGATGTTTTCAAACATGGGTAGGAAGTCACATAATAGTATTTCATGTTTAACAATGGAAAACTTTTGTTTGGTCCCAAGGTTAGTCTTGTGGTGGTAAAAGAGTGGTTTTAGGTGAGAAGGACAGGGAGCAAAGTTGTTTTTAGACCCTAAAATGTTTGTTGCTTTTAACTGTTATTATCTTTCAAAGAAGTTGTTTGGCTCATCTTGAATTGGGTTGAGGTAGATTGTGGTTCCAGTATTTCATGGAAAATGCTTCCTGTATGTCATGGGTATCGGTTTCTGGAAAGTGGGAGATTTTTTTCCTTTTTTTTGGACCAAGTATGTGAATGGTGCAATAGAAGGTTAAGAAGAAGCCATGCCATTAATGGAGGTCTCATGCCTCTTACCTTTGGTGTCCTCCTAGTCAAGATTCTCTTCTTCATTCTTGGAGGCTGCAACAGTTCCTCTTTCTCGGCCATTGTCTTCATGAGATAGGTCATCATCTCTCTTGGGTCTTAGCACAACAATACTTCACTCCAACAAGGAAACCTGACCTCTGGGTCCTCTTGCCATTGCCTTACATGGGGAGACCCTTCATTTTTTGCTATTCGTGTCTTCCAAATTTTTCTGAAGTGGTTCTATGCTCTTTTCATACCCACTTCTGGATTTACTATACAGGATTTATTTCCAAGTAATTTTGAACGTGGCCTTGATACCAACTTGATCTAAAATTACAGAGACTGAATTTTGGTGATCACTTCATATTGGATACAAGTTTTTCTAATGCTGCATTGCTGCACTGATGTAATATTTGCAATATTTCATGCCTTGAATGCCTGTCATCAATGTATTCAGCAGAAACTGAATTTCAGTGATGAAACACTTCATATTAGCTGCAATCTTTTTTAAGGCTGCATTGCTGTACTAACTTAATCTTCGCAGAATTTCATGCCTTCAATGCCTACCATCAATGTATTTGGCAGGTCTAACAGGAAAATATAAACACAATGAGCAAATAACGGAGCTTCTGACAGGCATATACACTGAACTCTGGAATTACAATGAACAGAAGTAGCAATGCTTGCATTCAAGAGTCTGTTGAATATAAATTAAATGATAATGAACACAGAAAAGACAGCATGCACACAGTAACACTAGCATTTACATGGAGAAAACCCTCTTCAGAAATAAAATATTCATTCGGAAACTGATACTCTTCTTTATTAAAGTAGATTATTGATTACAGGGCTCTCTATCTCAGATTCATAGTGCATTTGGATACTATGACTGCATACTGATGGTCTAGAGTCTGCTACAACATTTCAGCTGTGAATTACTCTGTTTTTCTTTTTCTACTGGGAGAAGAATGGTCTCTTTTCTTTTCACCCTACGTTTCTCCCTTGGCCAGTAAAATTGTGGGTCCACTACCCATCTATTGTTAGGTAGATATGCTAACATGTCATGTTGACTGGGCTTATGCTGCCTCTGCATTTGGAGATGGTCATGTTGATTGCTGGCTTCCTTTGCTATATCAGTGAGAGATCATTTGTAGGTTCAGATTCCTAAGAAAACTTTAACACTATCATTTTACTATTTCTTGTTCGTCACCCTTTCTCCTTCCCACAATTCTTTTTGTTTTTTCTTTCTATAAAATCAAAGCTATCTTTAAAGGTTTATTATGAGTTTTCTTCAATCAATTGCCTGTGGTGTGCTTATCAATAAGAAAGAAAATATATTTCATTATCATTTCTGCATCTGTGCCAATTGAGTATGGAGGTCAAAATTTAATACCTGATTGGTAACACTTTTGTATATGGCATTTCTTAAATTTGGGTACAACTGCTATGGATATAGGTGGGCTATCATTTCATCTCAATTGAAAGACAAAACAAGCAGACAGTGCAGGAGAAGGTGAAAATAGTGATTCTTACTCAAATGCAGCTTTGGAGATAAATTCTGATTAGGCTAGTTAGCATTGGTCTTTAATTAAGCATCGAGGTGTTGATCGCTTGAGTGATATGCTGGTGCATTACAATCAGGTCTGAGAAAATTTGATAGGCTTTCATCAATCTGAAGATGAAATGTTATACATGTTGAGATTGTAGGGATTTTCTGTCATTCTTCTATTTAATAGTATGAGTCAAACTTTGTGGTGTTCACTGGTTTTAGTGGCTCATATCTTGCTTAACTTTATCTCACTGTTAATAGTATGAGTCAAACTTTGTGGTGTTCACTGGTTTTAGTGGCTCATATCTTCCTTCCAATTTAGTAAATTTACAAAAGAAATAGAACTACATACACTCTAATAGAGATAACAATTAACAAAGTTTGGAAAGGGCCAGTGAGTAGGTGCAAGGTACTAAAAGGCAGAATCTACATGTGAAAAGTTGGTTACAACAAGCAGCGTTTAATTTGCAGTTCTGCTTGTAATGCTCACATCCAAATATTTTCTGATCTGAATCTTGATATGACAGGCAGTGCCCAGGTATGTCTTCACCATTCCCAGACTGACTTGCTCTTGACTTTCTCTTCACTTTTCTATAATCAATTCAATCACTTTGCCTGTGGAATGCTTCTTCTATCATGTTGTGCACAATTGCCAATAAAAAAACACAGGACATTACAATAAAATTATTGGGCTTAGGACTATGTTGAGGTAGTAACTAGTTACTCTAAAGGGTCATGGGATTGAGTGAATGCTCATTTGGTCTTATGGGACCTCCCAACATTCTTATGTGCATCACTGACAACCAAACTCTTTGTCATGCCCATGTCACACCTATAGGCTATACTTGCATGCTTAAACTCCTCTTTGAATTGTCTCAAGCAAGTATTGAGACACAGTCAATAAATTATTTCTTATATGCATAATATGCTAAGATGCCAGGAGAGAGACCATTTTTTATACCCCTAAACCCTCTGCCCCACATTTTCTTATTTCATTACCATTTCCCATTTCTCCTTCCTAGTAACATACCTCACATATAATAATCATAGTTTTGTGGTCCTCTATAAAGTTCTTACTTCACAGGCTACAACTTTTGAGCGAGGCTGTATTAGAGACAACAAAGTGCAATATGTCTAATATATGTTTCCAGGACATCTAAATTAGACAAAAGTTCTTTTAGTGTACAAAATGCCCAACACTTTACCAATGTTATTTAGTGATCTAGGTCACCTCATCCCTCAAGTAGGCATGCTTGTGGAACCACTATTATTGCATGATTAATTTTAGGTCTCCGAGGGATCAATTTGGTCTTTGGATGATAAATAACACATCGCTACTAGATCAAGTGGCATGTGGCTTCCTAGGGTCTTGCAATGTCCATATGGATCTAAGAAATCCTTCTGTAGATGTATCATCTAACAAGTATTAGGTGATCTTATACATGTGGATTATGAACATGGAAGCTAATTTTTTGTTACAGGGTCTTAGGTTGATGGAAGTTTCAAGGTTTTCTAGGCCATGTCATAGTTCTCTGTTTTTATTATTAATTTGTTGCTATTAGGCTTTAACATTACTTTTAGTTTTAACATTAGTTAGAGACCTATTACACAGTTCCTTTTGGTATTGATTATGATCTTCTCATTAACTTTATTAAATTATTAACCATTCTAATCATCTATGCACACAAATAAAATTTTCTTTTGCTTTTTTTTCCACTTACAATTCTTAAGTCAGCATCAACTTGTCCATGAATTTCAAAAACATGTTCTTTTGATCGGAGTCTCCTCTGATGTATATAAATTTGGATTTATGGCATTTGATGCTGACTTAATAAATATGAATTGCTTTGGCCAATAAAATGACTAAGTAGTTCTAAAATAGACTTAATATTTAGTACATTGCTCTGTTATGGATGAGATTAGTGGTTGAGGAAAATGATATGAAATTTGTTCTTTATTAAGATTGTTTGACTTAATTTTATTGTACAAGTACATGGAAAAGGGATATTGTCTACTGAAAGCATTTTCTCTAGCGAGCATAGTGTTTCTCATCAGAAAATTTACTTGAGAGGATCAGAAAACGTGGCATACTGTCATTGTAAAAAAAACTGAGTTGTTTTTAAGAAGGGATCACATTGAGAGTGCCTCATTTTATTCATCTATATAGTTTGTAATAAAAATATGCAAGGCAAAGTTTTCTTTTGTATGGAGAAACATTATAAAGATCATTAGGTTCCAAAGTCACAATGTTTGTAGGACATTGGCTACTTCTTTTGTCGATATATACATGTGTCCATGGTTGTTCTCTTTACTGGTACATATACTAATAAAGTTTGTCCTTGTGTAAATTTGTAGTCTCAAACCTTCGACTAGAAGGTTGATTCTTGTATTTCTCTTTTTGTCTAATATTTTACAAGAATAGAATCACGTGTCTTCATTTTTGTTGTTCTATGTTATCATAAAATTAAGGAGAAGATCAATATTGTTATTGGCATTTCATATTTTGTAAACTAGTTCATTTGTTTTTATCTTTTAAGAAAATAGTTGACACACATAAATCTGTGATTAAGGACCATTCCCTTCGATAAGCCTTCCAACAGTTGGAGCAAATTATCAACTCTACAATGCTCTTTTAGGGTAATTTGGCATTTGTATTTTTTTTTTAAAACACTTACAGGCCGTCAGTTAAGCGACGACCTGTAGGTGATTTTTTTTTTAAACACTTATAGTCGTCGCTTAACCGACGCTTACATTTTCATTATCGTCGTTTAACCAACGCTTAACCAGCACTATCATTTTTGTTATCATCGTTTAACCGACGCCTACGTTTTCATTATCGTCGTTTAACCGTCGCTTAACCGTTGCTTAATCGACGTCATTATCGCCGTTTAAGCAACGCTTGTTTAAAGTTTAATATGAATTATATGTCGGATAACCGACGATTTACATTAAACCCCGTCGGTTAAGCGACGGCCTGCAGGTGATTTTTTTAAAATTTAATATGAATTAGATGTCAGATAACCGACGATTTACATTTAACCGACGGTAAACTGAGCTGTCGCTTAACCGACAGATTGGAAAGATGTCGGATAACCGACGCAAATCCACCGACGCTTAAAAAAAATCATAGTGTCGTACATGCGATAGGGAAGTGTCGAAAATCCAACAATACAGCCGTCGGATTTTTGGTCGAAATGTAGTAGTGAGTTGAAGAATGTAAAGATCCAGATTGCAGACACCATACAGTCATACTTTACAAGGGTCTCTCAACTCAAAGAACAACTTGAAGCAATGGATGAAGAAGTAGAGAATGCATAAAATGTGATGACCACCTTGAATGGTCTCCCTAGGTCATGGGACTCCTTCATTCAAGATATTTGTGCTAGAAGGAAGCTGATCAATTTCAATAGGTTGTGGGAGGAATGCTCGCAAGAAGAAGCTCGAATAGTAGCTCGAGAAGAAAATATGGGAAGTGAAGATCAAGCTCTCACAATACACTCCAAGAAAAGTAGAAGGGACTATCATCATCACAAAGGTAAGAATTATCACCAGAAAGATAACCCTAGAATATCAAGCAAAGATCTATCTAGATTCAGATGTTATACATATGATGAAGGGAATAATTATTCGCTTACACAAATAATATTACCAAAAGACTTGGAATATTAAATAAGCCATAATAATATATAAATTGATGATATAATAGATATGATGATAGATTACAAAGTGAGTTCCATATATATATTAATGGTAAAGGCACTTTGGATACTATCCATGAAAGGATGCGTCATTTTAGAATTGTTTACTAATAACTAATTATTAATTATTAATTATTAATATCAATATGTATTAATATTAATATTTAATAGTTATTATTAATTATATAATAGTTATTTAGTGATTATTTATTATATATATTTTTTTTCATTACATTGCCTCTCCCTTAGAATTGCTTTGTCCTCAAAGAACAATTATGGAAGACCTTATCCCTTGTTCTAGCTCGTAACGCTTTCTCATGACATTGTGTGTTGGTAGTTGCAACATTTGATGAAATAAGATGATACGTTCTTTTAAACATTGTGTGGAAATGTTGCGTCAGTTGTGAATTCATCCATTCGAGATATACCCTTAAAGGAATTATTTGCAGATCGATTGTCGAGAGTTGTTGATTTTTTCTTTGCTCTTTGTAGCAATAATACTGGTAATTTTCCTTTTGATATTTTTGTCTATCATAATGACTCTTGTGATTCGGATTGTGATAAGGAACTCAACTCGCTTGTGAAGTGTTTATAGGAACTTCAACTTTTGGTGCTTCTAACGGTTTTTGTAATTGTTTTTCGGAACCATTTTCTGTTGATGCTTGTAGCGATGTGACAATAAGATTATTCTTTTGAACTTTGACGAGATTTGCATTGCTTCCCTTTTCTGATGTTTGAATTTGAGCCTTTGATGACTTCTTTATTGCGTTATTCATCGTTTCTGCTTTAATTTGACGTTTGTTGTATTGACTTCTGTGATTTGGCTGACAATAAGGTATTCGAGATGTTTGTGGAACCCATGTAGAAACTTTAATTGTTTGTGATTCTTGCGATTTACTAATTGACAATAACTCTAAGGATTTTTTAAAATTATCATTTTTATTTCTATTATTTGTTCAGTCAACCCTTGATTCAAAATTTTTAAGCGAGAATTTTCTTCATTCTTTTCTAATAGTTTCTTATTGAAATCATTTTGGAGATCCACTTCCTTTTGGTGGAATTCCTCTTGGATTTCCTCTTGCGATCTGTTTTCCCTTTTTAATTTCTTAATCTGTGCGATCAAGTCTTGACTATGATTCTTCAAACGAGTAATTTCTTCATCCTTACTAGAGACAATTTTTTCAACTTATTTCTGCTTCTTTTGTTCTAACTTGTTATTACCCTGTGAAATCATCTCTGATATATCCTAGAATTCTTCAGATATTGGAGGTTCTATTTTTGACTTCGTTGTAATATCTTGAAATGTGATTCTCTTTCGCTTATAGAAAAATGTCAAAAACTTATTTTCGGCATTTAAGATGAAAGTCCCCAATGTTTTTATCCAGGGTAAACCCAAAATTATGTCATCGTCAAAGCTCCATAAGGAACTAACAATGAATTTCGATGTGACCATATAATCTCCAACACTCAGTTGTAAGCCACTTATTTCAGTTTGTTTTTTGTTCAAAAAGTCTAGCTCTAATACCACTTGAAGCGAATAATTATTCGCTTACACAAATAATATTACCAAAAGACTTGGAATATTAAATAAGCCATAATAATATATAAATTGATGATACAATAGATATGATGATAGATTACAAAGTGAGTGCCATATATATATTAATCGTAAAGGCACTTTGGATACTATCCATGAAAGGATGCGTCATTTTAGAATTGTTTACTAATAACTATTTATTAATTATTAATTATTAATTATTAATATCAATATGTATTAATATTAATAATTAATATTGATATTTAATAGTTATTATTAATTATATAATAGTTATTTAGTGATCATTTATTATATATATTTTTGTTCATTACATGTGATGAGAGAGGACACTTTGCCAAAGATTGTCCTAGAAATAAGAGTGGCTCTCACAAGAAGGACAAC
Organism: Pseudotsuga menziesii; assembly: GCA_001517045.1. Lineage (NCBI taxonomy): Eukaryota > Viridiplantae > Streptophyta > Pinopsida > Pinales > Pinaceae > Pseudotsuga > Pseudotsuga menziesii. Next base: position 440,082 of record LPNX010458123.1, on the reverse strand, counting down.
AAAAGAAGACATCATGCTGCAAAGAATGATGAACCCTCCAGGAAAAGAGACAAACAAGAAAGTGAAGATTCCTCAAGTGATGAAGAGTATGTTCTGATTTCTTCCCTCACGGGAACTGTCACACATGGAAGCAATGATTGGCTCATATACAATGGTGCTTCCAAGCACATGACATGATTCAAAGAATCTTTTGTGAAACTATCTGAACATGAGTCACCCCATAAAGTGAAACTTCGGGATGACTACCGCTATCCCATAAAAGGTAGTGGTGAATCCTCCTATAAACTAGACGTGGGAAAGTCTATGAAGATGAATGATGTCTTGTTTGTACCAGGACTAAAGAAGAAACTCCTCTCCATATCTGCATTGGATGCAAAAGGCATGATGGTTGCATTTGTGGATGGCCAAGTCCTTATGTGGCCAAAGGGAAAGACTATAGATGATCTAGTAGTGATTGGAGAGCAAGAGGGAGGCTTATACAAGCTAAAGGAGCAACCAGAACAAGCCTTGGCCCATGATTCAATAGAGCCAAGTGAACTTTGGCATAGAAGGCTTGCACATGTGCACTATAGGGCACTACCACTTGCAAGAAAAGCTATTGAAGGTCTTCCAGAAATACAGGAAAAACATGAAGGTCTTTGCAAAGGATGTGTGAAAGGAAAGAACACAAATAAGACATTTCCAAGTAGCGAGAACAAGGCCAAAGGAATCTTGGAAATCATCCACTCCGATGTATGTGCTCCGATGTCATCTAGTTCATTGAGTGGGTATGTATACTATGTTTCTTTCATTGATGAATTTTATACAAAGACATGGATATATTTCTTGAAAATCAAGGATGAAGTATTATGTAAGTTCAAAGAATTCAAAGCCTTGATTGAGAACCACACAGAGAAGAAAATCAAGACCTTTCAATCAGACAATGGCGTAGAATTCACATCAGATGAATTCAAATAATTATACGAAGATTCAGGGATTAAGAGGGAGTTGACCACTCCTTATAACCCACAATAAAATGGGATTGCAGAAAGGAAGAATAGAATGATTATGGAAGCAAAAAGGGCTATGCTTCATGATCAAGATCTTCCTATGCATCTATGGGAAGAAGCTACTAGGAAAGATTTGTATGTATAGAACCGTACTCCGCATGGATTAATTGAGAACAAGACACCTGAAGAAGTCTTCTACGACAAGCAACCAGAAGTCAATCATCTCAGAATATTTGGCCGTCGAGTGTACATACACATTCCGAAAGAAAAAAGGACAAAGTTACATCCTTCAAGAAAGAAGGATATATTTGTGGGATATAGTGAAAGCTGTAAGGCTTACAGAATATACTTCCCAGGATTCAAGAAGATCGACATCAGCAGAGATGTGATGTTTGATGAAGACTCGGCTTACAACAAATCCAGAAAAAGACCTATTACAGAACTTAAAGAAAAAAGTACATAGGATCCAAGATACAACTATGAACGATGAAAATCCATAAGAAGATCAAGAAATAGAAGAACCTCAGGAACCTGTAGATCCACCCCATTAGAAGAATCCTTACAAAAGGAAACCTACATGGGTATGAGAGGCTATCCAAGGTGTAGAAAGATATGGGGCTCCAAAATAAATGCACAGAGAAAGGAAGAGAACTAGGTCCTACTCTGGTTATGTAGCCCTAATATCTGACATCATTGATAAATAACCTTCCAACTATGAAGAAGCGGCAGAAAAGAAATAATGGAAGGATTCTATGATCGAGGAGTACCAGTCGATCATGAAGAATGATGTCTAGGATGTTGTCCCAAGACAAGAGGGGAAGCCTGTTGTAACTTCCAAGTAGATCTACAAAATCAAGCATGTTGCAGATGCCAACATAGAGAAATATAAAGCGAGATTTGTGGCACGTGGCTTCTCCCAGAAAGAAGGGATAGATTATGAAGATACTTTTGCACCTGTATCCAGATACACTTCCATCATATCAGTACTTTCTTTGGCTGCAGTAACAAAATGGAAGATACATCAGATGGATGTCAAGACTGCTTTCTTGAATGGTGTAGTAGAAGAGGAAGTGTATGTGGAGCAACCACTCAGTTTTGAGACACATGATAGGGAGACTCATGTGTGAAAATTGAAGAAGGCATAGTACGGTTTGAAACAAGAACCCAGGACATGGTACAACAGAATTGACAGCTTTTTGACTGGCTTAGGCTTTATCAAAAGTAAAGAGGATTCCAACCTTTACTATAAGGTTGAGGAAGGGAACCCTGTGATACTCCTACTGTATGTAGATGACTTGTTTGTAACAGGTGAGGAAGGGTTGATTGCTAACACAAAGAGGAATCTTGCTGCCGAGTTTGAGATGAAAGACTTGGGTATGATGCACTACTTTCTAGGAATGGAGGTGTGGTAGAATGCAGATGGAATCTCTCTAGGACAAGGGAAGTATGCAGTAGATATCCTGAATAGGTTCGGGATGATGGAATGCAAGGCCATGACCACACCTATGGCATCGAACCTGAAGCTATTGAGTGATGCTTCATTAGAGTCGGTTGATGCTACGAAGTATCGTTAGATGATTGGGTCCTTGAAGTACCTGACGAATACAAGACCAGATATTTTCTTTGTTGTGAACACATTGAGCCAGTTCCTGACGAATCTGAGACATGTTCACGTGGTTGCTGCAAAGCATATTCTGAGGTACCTAAACGGTACAATTGATTATGGGCTCAAGTATGAGTCGAATCAAAATATTAACCTGGAAATTTATGTGGATTCGGATTGGGCAGGCAGTTCCATTGATAGGAAGAGCACTTCGGGCTGTTGCTTCAGTATGGGATCAGGTGCGATCTCTTGGTTTACCAGGAAGAAATCATGTGTAGCACTGAGTACATCCGAAGCAGAGTATGTCACAGCTTGTCCAACTAGTTGTGAGGCAGTGTGGCTGAGGAAGCTACTATCTGATTTATTTGATCTCCAGTTGGATACTACTTGTATATATTGAGACAACTAGAGTTGTGTGAAGTTGTCGAAAAACCTGGTGTTCCATGACAAGTCGAAGCATATCGAGATAAAATATCACTATATCAGGGATATGGTGTAGAGAAGAGTAGTGAAGCTCTAGTATGTTGTAACGAACGAGTAGATAGATGATGTGATGACCAAGCCATTGGCCAGATTGAAGTTTCAATACTTCATAAAGAAGTTTGGTGTTCATCAAATCCAGGTTCCTTCCAAGGGGAAGTGATGATTCTGAGAGCCCTTCTGACATGGTGGTAGGATGTGTCCCTCCCATGGTCAAATGTAAGTGCAGAGCCCTTCTGACATGGTGGCAGGATGTGTTCCTCCCATGGTCAGATGTAAGTACAGAGCCCTTCTGACATGGTCGCAGGATGTGTTCCTCCCATGGTCAGATGTAAGTGCAGATCCCTTCTGACATGGTGGGAGGATGTGTTCCTCCCATGTTCAGATGTAAGTGTTGATCCTTTCTGACATGGATGCAGGATTTGTTCTCCCCATGGTCAGATATGAGTGCTGATCCTTTCTGACATGGATGCGGGATGTGTTCCCCCCATGGTCAGATGTGAATGTTGATCCTTTCTGACATGGATGCAGGATGTGTTCCCCCCATGGTCAGATATGAGTGATGAGAATTTATGACATGGATGTGAGATGTGTTCTTCCCATGGTGAGATGTGAGTGCTGAGCCTTTCTAACATGGATGCAGGATGTCTTCCCCCCATGGTCAGATGTGAGATTTGGGCCTTTCTGACATGGTGGGAGGTTGGTCCTCCCATGGTCAGATATAAGCGCTGAAGAAGATGAAGACCTACATGGAGGCTAGGCCTACAACCAACATGAAAAAGGGTTGGCTCTATAGAACTTCCTATGATGAGTAGAATTGAGAGATAGCACCATTTGCTCAAGATAGCGGGAGCAGTGATGATGATGATGATCCAATGATGATGATCCAGTGATGCTCCAGCTTTGATGAATGCTCCAGTGACCAAGACTTGTGCCGATGAAATGTGTCAAGAGAATACCTTCCTAGTTAAGAGGGAGTCTTGATTTATTTGTAACTTCGGAATGTATTCACTTGTATATTTTATATGTTGTATTTATTTGTACCCCGATGTTCCTATCGGGAGAATCATTAATGTAATCAAGTCATGAAAATTCATAGATGTTAACCCTCCTTTGTAAGTCGGGGCAATAGTCCCCATAGTTTCGGGGTACTAGGGTTAATAGACTCTCCTAGAGAAGTCGGCCCTGGTAAGTAAGTCTCAAGTTGGAACCTAGTATAAATAGAGAGTGAGCCTCTCTATTTGAGACACACACTCAATCAACTGTAGCGCATGAATGAGAGAGAAGGAGCTCGCACAAGTGAGAGAGAGATCAGCTATCAGAGATTATCTTTGTGTTTTTGGGTATTACTTTTTCCATTGGTGCTCATTCTATCTCTGAGGAAGTTACGGGGCTTTCTCCTTTATGGTTTCCCCAAGGAAAACTCTTTGTGTCTCTTGTCTCTTGTGATTATTGTTGTGCATGTTATTCTCTCAGACAAGATCCTAGATCATATTGATTAAATGATAAAAATCTAATAGAAGATGATGATGATGATGATGATGATGATGATGTGATGGTGATGAAGATGGTGATGTTAATGATCATGATCATGATCATGAACTTGATGATGGTGATGATGATGACGATGAAGATGGTGATGATGAAGATGACGACGATGATGATGATGATGATGATGATGATGGTGATGATGATGATGATGATGATTATGATGATGATGATGATGATGATGATGAAGACGACGACGATGATGATGATGATGATGATGATGATGAAGATGATGATGATGT
>LPNX010458123.1:338745-433745 GCA_001517045.1 Pseudotsuga menziesii | reverse complement strand
TCCCAAGGTACAAGTTTCCCATCTAGTGTCGAGGTGACATCAGAGGAGGAGTTCACGCGTGTAATTTTCCCCATTGCAGATTGGTCGATTCCTCCGAAGCCATTCGGGATATACCTGAGGTGGAAGTCTTGTCTAGCGGCGCTAATTTCCTCGATTCACAGGTGTGGCACATGGTTTGTTTTAAGGGGAGCCATGCCTGTGGTAGAATTATGTTCCCTAGAGATAGGCAGCTTTTGTGTGAGCTGGCCTACAGAAGTAAGAAAAGTAGAGAGGGAATCTACTACTCACACAGGGAAAAGCCACTGCGACGCGGGAGGCCATTCCATTTTTGACTTCATTTGCACCAAATGGTGTACACAAAAGCTTTCCAACAGACGATGGTGAAGTGCCACGATCGATGAAACAAAGTGACTAAATCCCCATCAAGTAGAAGATCACTCTGCTCATGCCTTCACACATATTGATACCAAATACACTTGATGATAGAGAGTGCAGGAATGTTAACCAACCTTTGCGAAGATCAATCTTGAAGCCTTATAAATACTACTTTTAGTTCAACAAGAGTGAACTAACATATCTCCAAAACTCGAGTTCTACTTCTCCACGAAGCTGCAAAGGCCTGATAGAGTTTAACGATGAAGATCTGGTTTGAGAAGCTTATCCGTCTGGGGGTGTTGATGGTTGGTGAGAAGGTTCCACACTCACTCATTGACTTGGTATTTGCATGCCAATGGTGACACTAGATATCGAGTCCTAGACGTGATACCCGCGTTTCCAACGATGCGAGGCCTGGACACTTACTCCATGTAAGTATTTTTCCAGGAACCCCTAATACCATCATGCCCACCAAAGCCTCTGTAGAAGGAGACAGCCATTGACTGTTCCTTGTATAAACATTCGTTCAGATGGGCACGTCAGGGGTTTAAAGCCCTAACAGCCTTATTTGTGAAGTCCACTTTCCTAGGGTGGTGGGGCTGGTGTAGACACGTTGCACCCTAGTTCCTGCAGGAGAGCTCACCTCATTGGAGGTGAGAAGTAAAAGAATGAAAATCCACCCCACAGGTTCATCTCAACCAGAAGCAATGCGGCACTTCTTCCAAAGCCCATGTATAACAATGTTACCAGGCGAGGAAGGAGGTGGCGGATGTGATTAGACTGGGGAAGGATGCCGACTACCTCGTGAGTGTGTGCCCATGTGGAAAGCTGCATTTAAACATGGTGGAAGCACACACCCCAAATCCTAGGAGGATGCATCATACTCATCATCCGTCGTGGTGGTCGAGCGTGCCGAACTGTTACCCAGGACGAATGTGGCCACTAGCGCCATAATGTCTGTTATATTTATAAAGTTGGTGATGGTCCACTCCTTGTACTATTAACGCCTGATGGTGACTTGTAACAGTTTCTAATTCGGTAGTCTCAGCAAAAGGATTGTATAAGGACGCTCTTGATAAAGGGAGAAAGGATTTAGTGAATTGGATTGGGAAACATTCCCGGGCTAAGGCTCCCCATTTGTAAAAATTGATACCTGTGTATGAATAAATTGTAGTGAAAGAAATGTTTCTCACAGGAGAGATTCATGTGTCGTTGCTTTTCCCAATATGTATTTTCCTTTATGTGTAATGTGTTTCCTGTTTCCATTCCAGTTTGTTGATTTCTTTCATGTCTGCAACTTAGTGTATAACGATTAGGAATTCATACTCGCTATGATCCTGCTATTGTTCCAGGAATTTATCAATGGTTCTTCTAAAGTTGCATGGAATTCATCTTACTGGTGCTCTATGCGATGGACTATCCCTTCTTGTCCTCTAATCAGCCCCTAAATATCTCCTAATTGGGAGATCAGCGGCTATCTTGCCTCTGTTTGCAACCCCATGTCATTCTTTCCCTTTGTAATCATTTCTTATGCAAGTTTCGATTCCATTTGCACATGGTCCTTTTCCCCCGATAATCCCACCATACTCCTTTCCTCAACATACTTTGCCCCATTCAGGATCCTAGTCCCCTGATTATGCTGATTGAAAATCCTATGCGGAGTAGACTCTGGTGACACACAAGATTGAAAATCTTATGCGAAGCAGACTCCAGTGACAAATGAGAGATCCCTATCTGACTACGCAGGGCCGGAGGCGTGGTCTAAAGTGATTCTGCTATTTCCCGGGAGTGGCCTCCCCTCGCTCAACCTTGGGGGCTCAAATACTGGTGCCAACAAACTGGCACCGTTGTCGAGGATGAAATTGAAGATCCTCCCTGGGAAAAATGACATGGTTTTATATCTGGCTATTGATGGTGAACAATGACCAGACATCAAGAAGGTTGAGCATTTTTCACCTGGCAACTCCACTCTTGAAGGATTCAGACTTCAGTGACTCCACTGGTGGTGTGACCCATAAATCAAATGATCGAAGAGAGCTGGAAGACTCCACCTGGAAAATCGACCCCCAATAAATCTTAGAAATGCATGGCGGAAGGTCCAAGCACTCGAGTCCATGTTTCTTCCAGGATTCCTTATCCTATCTCATAATTTTTCTCTTATCTTTTCCCATATTTATCAAAACATCCTTCTATGGTGGAGCTCATTCTGAGCAGAGGCATGAATATACTCCTGTTTATCCTTCTTTACGAACCGAAAGTGTTGCGTCATCTTGTACGTCTGATTATGGCCTAGAGTTCTATCCGGGGGCAACCGATGTCAAAGGACACCCCTGTGAAATTCATGAAACCTCAGATGATAGGTTAGTTATTGTACCTAACCTTGTCTCCCCCATTTCTCCAAGCCGATATAAATCACTACAATTTCCTCCTATCCTCCATGATTTTCCTGCGAAATATTACAAGTACCTCCCCAAGTTCGATGGAGAATCTGAAAACTTGACTGTTGAGAAACATGTACAAGCCTTTGAGCATTTTTCTGACCTTTTTGAGATAGAACATCACAATGTCTGCATGCGAGTGTTCGCTCTATCCTTGCAAGGAGATGCCAAAATTTGGTATAAACACTTGCAGCCTAAGTCCATCAACACTTGGGAAGAGCTTTCTTACACATTCTTGAGGTTTTGGGGTAGGAGAAGGCCACTAGAGAAAATACTTTCAGAGTTTTATTCCCTGAGGAGGCATGAGGGTGAGGCCATATCTAGTTTTAACAGAAGATTCACAATATTTTATTATAACATTCCTAAGGAAGTTCAACCTCTTGAGAACGCTGCTAAGATCTATTACGTAGCCACCTTTTCCCCTAACCTGTCCTTTCTCCTTTTGGAAAGAAAATCAACCACCTTGCATCATATGTTCACTAATTGTTTGGAGGTTGAGGAAAACCTTAATATGTCCAAGAAATCGTCAGATCAAGATGGTGGTGGTGAAATAAAATATACATTCAAATTGATTGGGCCCTACAAGCAGAGTGGGAAAGTCTTTGGCCCATCAAATCTCTCTCCTGATGTACTGAAAGATGACCAGCCTGAGGCAGGAGCACGTAGTCCTGCGGGATTATTCTCTTAATATGGTGACCTACGCCGTCCCTGGTCAACTAGGGATGATTTCAAGAAGGAGTTTGGTGCACCTGTGTACGATGAATATGAAGAAGAGAACCTGCATAATGTACGTGACAAGCCAGCTGTTGAAACAATGCCTTCTGATGAAAGAAATCGAAGTGCAATGCAAAATCAGGAGGTCAAAGTGGGAAAAGATGATGAGGGAACTGGAGGTGATAGCCTAGCCTTGTGTTATGCCTCTTTTGAGTTAATACGACACATGGAAGGCCTCCAAGCAAAAGCAGAAAGAAACAGAGGTGGTGCAGGCCAAAAACTTGTACATAAATGAAGATGGATGCAGCAACTTATAGATGAACACTTTTTTTGATACTCTGCCTTCAGGAACACCACCTCACATAGGAGGAGTATGCCTACTCGGTTCCACCAGAGAAGCTGAAGACCTCCCTCTCGAAGCACATCAATCCCTTGTTACAAAAATTTCGAGCAGAGAGAGGGATGTTCCATTGGAGAGAGATTATGTGGGCCCTCCTCTGTAATCTTCCAAGTGTCATTCTAACGACTCTCTAGAAGCAGGAAGCTCCAGACAGCTTTCCCATGAGCAGGTGACAGAACGTACTGGAGGTTTCCGTGATTTCTATGACCCCGTGGCCGAATACATGGAGGGTCTGGGTGGAGGTAATGATTGGTCGCATCTCTGCCTTAAATATCAGTTTGTTTATCATTTCCTTCTCCCATTATCTATTGCATTTCTATCCATCAAGCACCATACAAGAACAATAATATTAGGCAAGTTGCTTGATTGGCTTCATTGGAAGTCTGATTTCACTTAATCGGACTTGTGTACAAAGTTAGGTAGAGTAGGTAGGAGAAAATAAGCTCAGCTGTTATCAATCATTTCCTTCATTACTTTTTTTAGTTTGTTTACATTTTCAGTTTCCAACACAGGTTTACAGTCACCACCATGATTTGCAAAGAGTGGCATGAATTCGCTGAATCAGTAACATGGAGCAGAATGCAGATGCCAAAGAAATACTGAAGGCGGCCTAATGGTTTCAGCACTTGGTCTACAGGGGTTCTTTGCTACCTCACTAGGAGGATAGCATCCCTCATGGAGCTAGTTGTTAACACTCCATTTTTAACAGTTGATCTAAGGGCTTAACGGAGGTTTGGTAGGGGTTCCAGTCCCTCAAATCTTGTATGGGCGCCCTTCAACGAGCAAAGCGGCAGGCACGCTATTAGCATTGGGAAGGGGTCATAAGCAAAGGATACGATTGATTGGAGGTGGATCAACGGCTCCAAACTGCTTCCCGTGAGCAAACATGCATGATCAAAGCTTCCTTCCCGGATTTTGAAACGTGTTAAAGATAGGAATCTTTCGACGGTTGAGATAAGGTCTAGAGCAGATCTACGACTTAAATTAATTTCATGACCCATACTTGTATGGGTAAAACTACAATCTCAAATCGCTAAACGGTGGTACAGGTCACGAATATCAATGGCCGTGATGAAGAAGGAGATAAATCTACATCTCAGGTTCATTTTGCAATGCGAACTAGCACAGACGAATATCAAAGTTTCTCATTGCGAAAGAAGGTGGGGCCCACTCGGATCGACGGATGCATCAAAGGTCGGTCTTGATCAACGATTAAGAATGTGTCACGATCCAGAACTTCCCACGGTGTTCAGAGGAGAAATGTTGGCGGCAAGATGAATGGAACGTGGACGGTGGATGTAAAATATTCCTTTGATCGGACCGCTGAGAAGACTCCCAAGATACAGGTTTCCCATCCAATGTGGAGGTGACAGTGGAGGAGGAGCTCATGCATTTAATTTTCCCCATTGTAGATTGGTCGATTCCTCTGACACCATTTGGGATATGCCTGAGGTGGAAGTATTGTCCAGCGGTGATAATTTCCTCAATTCATAGGTGTGGCACATGGTTTACTTCAAGGGGAGCCATCCCTGTGGCAGAATTATGTTCCCTAGAGATAGGAGGATTTTGTGTGAGATGGCCTACAGAAGTAAGAAAAGTATTCGGCGAATCTGCTACTCACACGAGGCAAAGCCACCACGATGCAGGAGGCCATTCCATTTTTTACTTCATTTGCACCAGATGGAATACACAAAATCTTTCCCATAGTCGACGGTGAAGTGCTACGATTGATGAAACAAAGTGACTAGATCCCCATCAAGTAGAAGATCACTCTGCTCACGCCTTCACACATATTGATACCAGATACACTTGATGACAGAGGGTGTAGGAGTTTTTACCAACCTTTGCGAAGATCAATATCAAATCCTTATAAATACTGCTTTCAATTCAACAAGAGTGAACTAACATATCTCCAAAACCCGAGTTCTACTTCTCCACGAAGTTGCAAAGGCCTAATAGATTTTTTCAATGAAGATCTAGTTTGAGAAGCTTATCCGTCTGGAGGTGTTGATGGTTGGTGAGAAGGTTCCACACTCACTCATTGTCTTGGTATTTGCATGCCAATGGTGACACTAGCCATTGGGGCCTAGACGTGATACCCGTGTTTCCAACGACGCGAGTCCTGGACACTTACTCCACGTAAGTATTTTTCCAGTAACCCCTGATACCATCGTGCCCACCAAAGCCTCTGCAGAAGGGGACAACCATTGACTATTCTCTGTATAAACATTCGTTCAGATGGGATCGTCAGAGGTTTAAAGCCCTAACATCCCTATTTGTGAAGTCCAATTTCCAAGGGTGGTGGGGCTGGTGTAGATACGCTGCACCTCAATGCCTGCGGGAGAGCTCGCCTCATTGGAGGTGAGAAGTACAAGAATGACAAGCCACTCCATAGGTTCATCTCAACCCAAAGCAATGTGGCACTTCTTCCAAAGCCCACGTATAATAGTGCTACCAGGTGAGGAAGGAGGTGGCAGATGTGACTGGACTGAGGAAGGATGTCGACTACCTCGCTAGTGTGTGCCCATGCAGAAAGATGCATTTGAACACAGTGGAAGCACACACCTCAAAGCCTAGGAGGAGGCATCATACTCATCATCCGTCATGGTGGCCGAGCATGTCGAACTATTACCCAGGCCGAATGCGGCCACTAGCGCCATAATGTGTGTTTATATTTGTAAACATGGCGATAGTCCACTCCTTGCACTATTAACGCCTGATGGCAACTTGTAACAGTTTTTAATTCGGTAGTCTCAACAATAGGATTGTATAAAAATGCTCCCGATAGAGGGAGAAAGGAGTTAGTGAATTGGTTTGGGAAACATTCCCGAGCTGAGGCTCCCCATTTATAAAAATTGATACCTGTGTATGAATAAATTGCAGTGAAAGAACTGTTTCTCACAGAAGAGATTCATGTGTCGTTGTTTTTCCCAATATGTATTTTCCTTTACGTGTAAATGTGTTTCCTGCTTCCATTCTAGTTTGTTGATTGCTTTCATGTCTGCAACTTAGTCTATAATGGTTAGGAATTCATACTCGCTATGCTCCTATTGTTGTTCCAGGCATTTATCAATGGTTCTTCTAAAGTTGCATGGAATTCATCTTGTTGGTGCTCCATGCGATGGATTGTCCCTTATTGTCCTCTAATCGCCTGCTAAATATCTAATGATTGGGAGATCAACGGCTATCTTGCCTCTATTTGCAACCCCATGTCATTCTTTCGCTTTGTAATCATTTCTTACGCAGGTTTCGACTCCATTTTCCCATGGTCCCTTGCCCCCGATAATCCCACCATACTCCTTTCCTCAACATACTTTGCCCCATTCATGATCCTAGCCCCCTAATTATGCTGATTGAAAATCCTATGCGGAGTAGACTCTGGTGACACACGAGATTGACAATATTATGCAGATCAGACTCTGGTGACAAACGAGAGATCCCTTTCTGACTACGCAGGGTCGGAGGTGTGGTCTAAAGCGGTTTTGTTGTTTCCCAGGACTGGCCTCCCCTCGCTCGACCTTGGGGGCTCAAATCCTGGTGCCAACACCTTCTATTATAATTTATTATTATTATTATAATTATTTGTAATTTGTTTTATTTTTTATTATTCAAATATGATCTAGCAAGTAATTAAGAGAGATAAAATTCACATGATTCAATGCTAATTACCTTTACCATACATGATTGTATATGTCTATTATTGTGTACCATATTGATGAGTTATCTCTTATTATTTATATTTATTGTCATTCCATTATACTTAATCTAATTAATTTCTTTGGTTAATATTATGTATATGAATCTATATGCAATATATGTTTATAAAGATTTGGTTTATTTTTACATGTTATAACAAAAGTGTAAAATTTCTTTTATAAGTTCTTATATGTTTATCGATGACCTTATTATAATTTTGTGTTTTTGTCTATATATGTTGATTGATCGTTTGAAGTTTCCTCTTATCAATTGCAATTGTGCTTGAGAATATTTTAGGGTGTTTCCTCTTATTCATTTGATCATGACAATGAAGATGATGATGATGAAGATGATGATGATGATGAAGATGAAGATGAAGATGATGATGATGATGCTGACGATGATGATGATCATGATCATGATGAGGGTCATGGTGATGATGATGATGAAGATGATGATGATGATGATGAAGATCAGGATGATGATGTTGATGATGATGATGATGATGATGAACATCATGATGATGATGAAGATGATGATGATGAACATCATGATCATGATGATCATGATCACAATGCTCATGATCATGATGATCATGATGACGAAGATGATTATGATCAACATGATGATGATGATGATCGTCATGATGATGAAGACGATGATAATGATCATCATCATCATCATCATCATGAAGATGATGATAATGATGATCATGATCATGATTATCATGATGATGAAGATGATGATGATCAAAATGATGATGATGATGAAGATGATGGTGATAATGGTGATGATGGTGATGATGATGATGATGATGATGACGATGATGAAGATGACAATGATGATGATGATGAAGATGAAGATGATGATGATGTCGATGATGATGATGATGATGATGATGATGATGATGATGATAATGATCATGATGATCATGATGATCATGATGATGAAGACGATGATGATGAACATCATGATCATGATCATGATCATGATGATCATGATGATGAAGACAATGATGATCAACATGATGATGATGATGATGAAGATGATGATGATTATGATGATTATGATGATGATGATGATGATAATTATGATGATTATGATGATGTTTATGATGATTATGATGATCATGATCATGATGATGAAGACAATGATGATCAACATGATGATGATGATGATGAAGATGATGATGATTATGATGATTATGATGATGATGATGATGATAATTATGATGATTATGATGATGATTATGATGATTATGATGATTATGATGATGATTATTATGATGATTATTATGATTATGATGATTATGATTATGATTATGATTATGAAGAGAATTATAATGAAGACAATGATGATGAAGACAATGATGATGATGATGATGATTATCATCATCATCATCATAAAGAATATGATGATGATGATAATGATGATGGTGATCATGATCATGATGATGATCAATAGATATAATTTAATATAGGAAATATTAAAATAATACATACATTTACCAAAGCAAAGAATATAAAAAACATCATAATGTGAAACCTACAAATGGACGATATTCATTCCCCCCCTCAATGTGTCCATGTTCCCTGCAATGTTTTGTGGCTATTGAGATCAATATTATTGTCCTCTTAAATCCCCTGCATTGAGTACATGGACAATAGCATTTGCCATCACCCCTTCATTTCATTGCATGCCATAATATAGCAAGCAATTATCGATTGTGTTTGTTTGGATCGGGAATATTGCTATTTGACATTTTGTCACAAACTTCATGAATGAGTACTATCAAAAATCTTAAAAAATCAATTTCCACGCATCACAATTTTCTCAAACATAGGTTTGTCAAAGAATAAAAAAATTCCTGCAAACTATATGTCGAAGAAAAAAAAAAATCTTGCAACGACCGTCGAAGAATAAAACAACTCCTCAAACCGTCTATCGAGGAATAAATAATTTCCTCAAACCATTCGTCGCTTCTATAGCAAACATGTCAGAATGTTAAAAAATGGTTATATTTATAATTCGGTCATCGTCGAATATCCGACGAAATGAACCTACTTACCGTTAGAAATATGGGTTTATACTATTTGAAATATGTCTTTATATTATTTGGAAAAATATCCTGAGGTCATCGAATCTTCGATGAACTCCCCTTCACCTTTAGTCGTAAATCTAACGAATATGCCTTCAAGGCACGTTGCAAATTCGACGTCCTAGTGTCACAAATACAACAACCTAGTGTCGCATATCCAACACACTAGTGTTGTAAAGTGTCGTCAAAAAACCTACAATGAGGAAGTCAGAAAACCAATGATGGTTAAAGAAATTGGAAGGTACAGTACTTTTAATCATTGCAAATTGACAAAAACGTACTTTACGTCAGATGTCGTCAGATTCTGTCGTCGTATTTTGGGCTCTAATCCTATTGTGTCATGGCATTATGAGGAATGTATTTGAACATATCCTCAACCAAGGGTTCCTCATGTGATTTTTTCATGTATTCTTTGTAGTGCATCTTTGGAATATAATTATCATCACTTTTACTGAGGTGATCAAGGACAAGATCCAAGTATTCAATGATTTTTACCATGGAAAAATGAGGGAACTCTTCTTTATGATATTATATGTTTGGAAAATAAAATGTAAATATTTCTTTAAGAAAATTTTCCAAACATTTCATGCAAATCTACCATCTTACCACTGCTTCAAAAATATCTGAAGGAAACTTGAAAGGAAGGTGATACACTTATTTGGAAGGCCCTCAAAAAACCAACAAAAGGCATCTTCCTACAAAGTATGAGTAAATAATTGGATCATATTGTCTTCATACATAATGTTCAAGTCATCCATAAACTGAAGGAAAGACTTTATATGCCATATTTTCAATTCACCATAATTTCCATGGAAGACCAGAATCCATTTATATAGCTTCCCATTGCCATCACCAAGGTTAGGAAAACCTGAGATGTTTGAGAATCCAATAGGATGATAATGTTTGGAAAGATAAGCACCAATTTTTTCTGTTAATTCATCCATATCATCATACATCTGATTTAACCACGCATTTTTCACCAAACTGGAGCTGTCAAATCATGAGCTTTAATTTTTACTATGCTGAATGGACTCATCTACACACAATTAGTATCAACAATTTATATGAGAATACATGGATTTACCCCTTTAATGGAGTCGCCATGTGAAAATAAAAATATGCATCATAAATCTTTCACAAAAACTTCTATTTTTTGTGTTTCTATGCAAAATAGAAAACAGGTTAGTGGAATCACTAGACAAAGAATCAAGTATCTACTCTAATAATTCATCAAAAAAAAGAAAAAACAATATTGAGTAAAGTTGCTCTTGCTCAGATATCTTACATTTTTTAATTACAAACCTCTGAAACCCACTAAAGTAGGTGCTACTAGCTTACAATATTGAATTACAAACCTTTCCAACATATATGATCTCTCCTCTAGACTTGAAAGATATTTATTTAAGATCAAGAAAAATAGTTAGTAAAGATTATCGTACGATTAGTGAAGAAGAGTTTGAGGAGAAAAATCATAATCAATCAAACAATAATGGTAGTTTTACTATAATAAAACAAGCTTATTCTCCACAATCATTCAAATCTCCTCCCTATGCTAAGAGGTTAAAAAGCAATAACTCATTCTAAATTTGATTTATTAACAGAGTTGAAGAATGTTTGTATTAAAATTCGCTTCAGAAAATAAAAGATATTCAAATTTATGCAAAATTAGTTAGGGAAATATTTTTCAAACGACCAAGAAGAAAGAAAAAGTATTCACAAATAATTCAAGTCATTGGAAAATTAGAAAATTAACATAGCTTATGTTAGGCAAAATCTTTATGGAAATGTGTGTTGACCTGGAAGTCCTATTGTTAAAATTTACATAAAAAAATGTGCCAATTCAAAACACTTTAATTGATCTAGGAGTGGCAATTAATGTAATGAAAAACTGTAGCATGGAGGAGTTATATTTGTTAAATATTCATCATACACCTACGATTTTTCAACTAGCATATAGATCTACTATAAAACAAGAAGATGTGTTATAAATATTATAGTTTCCTTAAATTCATTGGAATACCTCGTGGCCTTTATGGTTTTACAACCTAACTATAACTTGGGTGGTCATCCATTAATATTATGAATACCATGGTTATCTACTGCTAATGCAATCATTAGTTGTAGATCTAGATATATGACCATTTCATATGGTGATTCGGTTAAGAAATTTACTTTGTATCCACTAGAAAATTATTTAACATAATTGGAAAATACTTTATGACTTCAGAAAGAAAAAAATGATGAAGAAATCATACAACTATTTTTTTAAATTAACCAAGCTATAAATCTCAAAGAGGATACTGAAGATAGTCAAATTAATAATTTTATTACTAATTCTAATTTCATCCAATATCTTATAGGGTAGCCTTCTTTTGATCATATCTTCGATAAAAATAATTTAGGAAAATTGCATTGTGTATACTTTATCATCAATATTTAATTCTATTTTTCTATAAATTTAATATCAAAATTTTGTGTTGAGACTAATCAAGGGAAAACTTAAATATCAATTCCAAACTTAAAGAGTTTAAGAAAAATCAATTTATCAATACTGTTAGAATTCCTCCTGAGAAGAGAAAGGCCTTGCAAACTCAAATAAAGTAGTCCATTATTGTTTTAAATGTTGAAGATGAAAAGGGATACAATCTCTTTGATCCCTCATCTTAGAAAACATTCATTGAAAGAAGTGTACAGTTTGAAGAAGATCCCATGCAGGAGATCGAACTAGTCAAGGGGAAATTCTCACATACTCCACTCCATGATGATGTAAGTGATGATTCTTCCTCTGATTTTTATGATTCTGATATTGATTATGATTATGATGACATGCATCCATATAATTACTCACCCATTCGGCCAAAGTGGGCTGACAAAACTATACAAGTAGCTGGTGATATTGTTGGAGATCCACTAGACTCTAGGAAGACTAGATCTCAATTTCACACTTCTTTCTCCACTTGTGAATTGAATATTTCAAAGAGATAATTTATGATGGTTGGATATGATCCTCATGCATATCAGGAATCATCACTTGACCCCATATGGAAAACATCCATGCAAGAAGAGTTCAAGTCTTTGCAAGACAATGAAACTTGGGAGTTGGTTCCTCTACCTTTCTAGAGGAAACTAGTGCAATGCAAGTGGGTCTAAAGGACCAAAGTGAATGCATGTGGTTCATATATCAAGTACAATTCCATGTTTGTTTACAAAGGATTCTCTCAATTCTAAGGAGTGGACTATACAGATACATTCGCACCGATTTCGAAGATGCTCTCAATCAGGATTTTTTTGGCCATTGCTTCATCTAAGCGATGGGAGGTTCACCACATGGATGTGAAGAGTTATTTTCTTCATGGTGATATTCATGAGGTTATTTATATGCAGATGCATAAAGGTTTCATTCATGATCCTTCACTTGTATGCAGTTTGAAGAAGTCTCTCTATGGCCTCAAGCAAGCCCCCATGGCTTGGTATGCCAAGATGGGAAACTTTCTTCTTTCACTAGGATTTGAGCAATGCAAATCTGATCCTAATGTATATTTGCAGCATTTTGGTGATTTATTGCAGGTCATAGTGTTGTATTTTTATGATATTTTGATCACAGGAATTTTTATTTATGATATAAGTTCAATAAAGTCCTCTTTGCATAGTGAGTTTTCTATGACTGGCCTTGGATTGTTGAAACAAATTCTTGGCTTGAAGATTGAGAAATATGATGCAAGGATAAAGGTAATCCAATAAAATCATTCTATAGACCTTATATTTAAGTTCAATATGGCTGAATGTAAGGAATACAATTTTCCATTCCTTTCAGGAGTGAAACTAGGTTATTTTGGTTCATCTCCATTGGTGGACAGCTTGTTGTATATGCAACTAGTTGGGATGTTGATGTATCTCAAACAATATCGACCTGATTTGGCTTATGCAATAGGTGTTTTTGCAAGATATATGCAGGATCCTCATGAGATCCACTGGAAGGCCTCAAAAAGGATCTTGTGTTATGTGTAAGGAACCAAACACTTTGGGGTACACTATGCTGCTAGTTCTCCACTATAACTAGTTGGATTTACTGATTTCGATTGGGCTGGAGATTCCATTGACAGAAATTCCACTTCATGTTATGTATTCATGATTGAAAATGTTCCCATATGATTTTCAAGTAAGAAACAACACAATATATCCCTTTCATCATATGAGGTTGAGTACAAAGGAACAATGAACACAACTACACATTGTGTGGTTGCAAGGTATTCTTGGAGAAATTGGATTTGCATTTGATTCACCCACTGTCATTTGGTGTGAAATTCAAAGTGAAATCAAGATTTCCATTGATTTAGTACATATATAGAGGACCAAAAACATAGAGATACACATGCACTAGATTAGGATCTTGGTGCATGAGGAGGTGATATCATTGTTGTATTTCCCATCTGCAGATCAAACTGTTTACATCTTCACCAAGAGATTCATAGAGAAGACATTCACCTATGTGAGATCACTTTTTGGAGTGGGTGAAACATGGTGATTACTAATATTCACTATTATATTTAGGTCCATGTCCATTTTTTAGGGTAGGTTTTGTCAATCACAACCAGCCCAACCAGCACTTACAGGATCTGGTCCCTCCTACACTTAGCAGGGTTACCAAATTTATCCCTCATCCAAATTTGGGTCTAAAATTACCTCCCCACAATTTCCTTCCCACAACTTTCCCAAAACTCTATTTCTGCAATCAAGCTTCCGCAACAGGCTTTCTGGCAAGCGGGTTTCGGAATGCAGGATGCAGGATGTCAACTTTCCAAGTTGTTTCCCTGCAACTTGTCTCCCACAATTCTTCTTGTGCAACTTTTACAATTGTCTGATCTGTGTGGCCTTCACCACAGTCATCGATCTACTCATTGATGTGGATCTCACATATCTTTGTAGATTCATTATCATCATTGCAACTTTCGTTGCGGATCTCTCTCGGGCCATCAAATCAGGCTTCTACGGATTCAATTCCCATCTTCCATTCTCTGCAAGACACGTTAATGCTAGACACTATGAGTTATTCACTGATTGATTAGAGGATCGATCAATCCATCCTTTGATATTCATGATTCATTATCCTAACACTTCTATGCATGCATTCATGGTCTATTTCAACTATTCAAGCAACAATTTCACACACGAATCAACAATTTCATAGAAACACACAGATGTTCAGAAAACCACCGAAGTCGGTTCTACACAGATACACAGTTTAAAAAACACATGCATATAGGCTAGCAACATTGCAAACACACATCTAATCCTTCTATTAAGCAATAGAACAAACACGCAACTCGGCTCTCCTTCTTCAGTCTTTTAAAAATATTTACAAGTGGAATCAAACGTAGGTTTCACCTTCTCTCTGTAAATTGGAATTCTAATGATGAAGAGCATAACCCCTCACACTTCTCTAACCTTCCTATTTAAGATAAATTGTTACCTTCCCCACCGAGTGGTCCTGTAAACAAACAACTACAAAGCATGATGAAACATCCCTGTCACAATAAACAACCTGCGGCTTGATCTCCTCGTAGGGAGTCATGATCCGCAATGATTCCTACTGCTAACAAACTATGACTCATCAAAACAACCAAAAATATGCCACATCATGTGATCAACTCATCACATTTCTTGCATGCCATGATGATCCTGCATCAGACTCGTAAGGGTGAAAAATTATGAACCCCTATTCATTAGATCAGCTACAGTGAAACCTTGGATTCCAACTCTGTAGCACCCATCCAAGTAGAATACTCTATTGGTCGCTTCTTCCATTTGACCAAATATTCCAGATAGTCCCTTCTTCCTTGTACTCTTTACCACTTTAGCTCAACTTCCAATGGTTGTGCCATAGGCATCTGCCTCACCCATTGTAGGTCTTTAGTATGATCTTCACCTTCTGCAAAGGGTCCAGTATCACCTGCTACATAAGGATATAGATCCAAAACATTAAATATTGGTGAAATACCCACTCCGATAGGCATCTCTAACTCATAAGAATTTGCTAATAATTCTCTAAGTATCCTACAGGGTCCAATCTTCTTCATCTTCATCTTGTTATACTCTCCTTTTGGGAATCTTTCTCTCTTTAGATATGCTAGGACCAAATCTCCTACTTCATGGTTCTTCTCTCTCCTTTTGGAATATGCTCTGGCCTTGTAACTGGTGTTAATCTGTTGTAACCTTGATTTCACTTGATCCTACAATTCATTGATCCTCGTTGCAAACTCTTCTCCATCAGCACTCCTTTTCTCCAATTGACCTAAGTCATGAAGTTCACACACTCCTCTTGGATGCATTCCATACAAAATTTGAAATGGACTCATCCTTGTACTTCTGTTTGGTGAATCATTATAGGAAAACTCTGCTTGAGCTAATAATCTATCCCAATGCTTCGGACTCTCTACAACCAAACTTCTCAACAAGTTCCCCCAGACTCCTATTAACTATCGCGGTTTGTCCATCAGACTGTGGTTCATATGATGAACTGAAGTTCAGTATGGTCCCCAACTTCTTCCACAAGGTCCTCCAGAAATGACCTATGAACTTCACATATATGTCTGATACAAGGCTTCTAGGTAAACCATGTAGCTTCACAACTTCATTGAAAAATAAGTTAGCAATGTGTGTAGAATCACTAGTCTTGTAGCATGGAATGAAATGTTCCATATTAGTGAATCTATCAACAAATACAAAGATAGAATCATGTCCCTTCTGAGTTCTTGGTAAACCTAGAATGAATTCCATACTCACACAATCCCAAGGCCTAGCTGGAATAGGCAATGGTGTATACAACCCTGTGTTATGTATTCTTCCTTTAGCATGCTGGCATACTCTACATATACTTACAAAATTCTCAATGCATGACCTCATCCTTGGCCAAAAATAGAAATGACCTAATTGTCCAAAGGTTTTATCACTTCCAAAGTGACCCTCCATACCTCCATTGTGTTTTTCCTATATCAAGTTCTCTCTCATGGAACACTTCGGTATACACAGTTTAATGTTTCTAAAGAGTAAACCATCTTGTAGAGTATACTCCATCCATGGCTCTCTGTCCACCTCCACTGGATTCTTACAAGCCCGGTAAGCCTCCTATAAATCAATGTCAGTCTCATACAAATCCCTTAAATGCTCAAATCCCAAGACTTGGATCTGATTTTGTTGCACAATCAACAGTCTCCTACTTAAGCATCAACTACTCTGTTTGATTGTCCACTCATGTACTTCAACAAAAAGGTAAATCTATGTAAGAACTCAACCCACTTGACATGTTTCAGGTTCAAATTAGGTTGCTGCATAATGTACTACAATGCATGGTTATCAGAATATAACACAAATTCTCTAGGCATCAAATAATGTCTCCAATGCTTCATTGCTTAAACAATAGCATAAAACTCCTTGTCATAAGATGAATACTTCTTCTTTGCATCATTCAGCTTCTCATTGAAATACGCTATAGGCTTGTCCTCCTGACTGAGCACAACTCCGATTGATACTCCACTGGCATCACATTTTACTTGGAAAGGGTGTTTGAAGTCTAGTAACTTCAATACTAGTTGCTCAGTGATCTTCTTCTTCAAGAACTAAAAACTCATTTTAGCCTCTCTATCCATTGAAATGGTTGTCTATCCTTCTTAATTGTCTCGACAATAAATGCATGAATACCACTCAAAGTTATTTATAAATTTCCTATAAAAACTTACCAATCCATGAAAACTTCTTACCTCAAATATGTTCCTAAGTGAAGGCCAATCAATGATTTCTTGCACCTTTTATGGATCCATCTTCAACCCATCTCTTGAGATAACAAAACCTAAATATACTAGATCTGGCTTCATAAATGCACACTTCTTCACATTTACCAGCAACTTTTCTATTGCATCCTCTCTAAAACATATCTCATATGCTTCATATGCTCTTCTTCTGTTTGGCTAAAAACCAAAATGTCATCAAGGTAAACTATCACAAACTTACCTATGAAATCTCTCGAGACTTCATTCATCAATCTCATAAAAGTGCTTGGTGCGTTGGAAAATCCAAATGGCATGACCAACCACTCATACAACCCATCATTTGTCTTAAAGGTTGCCTTCCACTCATCTACTTCTCTGATTCTGATCTGATGATACCCACTCTTCAAATCCAGTTTTGAAAAGCACGTTGCCCCACTTAGGAAATCCATCATGTCATCCATCCTTGGTAATGGAAACCTATATCTGATAGTAATCTTGTTAATTTATCTGGAGTTAGTACACATCATCCACTCACCATCCTTCTTTGTTGTCAGTACTACTGGTACTGCACATGGGATCAGACTCCTTGGACCTGTCTCCTCACTTCTTCATTCTCTTGAGGTGTCAACCTATACACTACCTTGTTTGGTAAACTGGCTCCTGGAATAAAATTAATTTGATGGCTTATATCCCTCCTTGGTGGTAACTCATTGGGTAAATCATCCACCATGATGTCACTAAACTCATTCAGCATCTCCTGAATCTTCTCAGGTAGATCTGTCATGTTAGTCTTCATTTTCATGCTCTCGATTTACATACCACAACATAGTTCAAGTCCTCCTTCTCAATCTGTTGCAAATATTCTTTTCCTAACAACATCAGGACTTTCAGTGTTGATTGTCCTACTGTACCACCTTCTTGTAAAGGGTGAAGTATGTGTCTTATCCCATTCTACTCAAAACTATGATAGTTACTCCTACCATCATGAATCACTTTCTTATCAAATTGCCACTGTCTTCCTAACATTATATGACAAACATCCATGGGCATAACATCGCATAGAAAATTCTCACTATATGGACCTATTTGGAAATCAACTTCACACTACTCACTTACTAGGATTTGATGTCCTTTATGTAACCAAGATACTTTGTAGGGAACGGGATGCGTGGTCCTCTTTAAACTCAACTTCTCCACCATCTCTATGGAAAAAATATTGTCAGTACTCCCACTATCAATCGCCATCTTACAACACTTCCCTTGGACTTTACACATGGTCCTGAATAAATATTTTCTTTGAGCAAGCTCTGCTTGCACCTTCTCAGGGTTCAATAAGACCTTATTCATCATCAAAGCCTCTCCTGTCTCTAGCAAAACATTTTCTACTGTCGACTGTTCTTTTTGCAACCCATTCTGAGCTATATAGGCTCCTCTCTGTCATATGTCTTCCCTCTCTGGACATTCAAATGATCTATGCCCCGACTGGTTGCATTTGTAGCACCTATATACAGTTCCTCTACCTCTTTCTCTACCTCTACCTCCTTGGTAAGGTCCTCTTCTTCTAGAGTCACCTCCTCTACCATGTTGCTCTTGCTGGTTAGATTTACTAGACTCTCCCCTTTGTCCTCCAAATATTCTTCTTCCGACTGCTTGTCCTCTTCCTCTGGTTGAAGCTCAACCTCTGTTGAAGCTCTACTTCCTCTCTATATTTTTTTCCACCCTTAAGGAACATTGATACGCCTCCTCCATTGCTCTAGGTGATATCATGTTGATTTCTTCTTGGATATCCATCCTTAGACCATTTACATATCTAGCAACCTTCTCTGCTGAATCTTCCACATATCCTGCCCTTAGGGTTACTTTGTAGAACTCTTCAGTTTACTCTCTCACTATTAACAATATTTGTCTAAGGTTCTGTACCTATCTATACAGAATTAACTAGTAATATTTGGGCAATAACTTAGCCCTCATCTCTGCTACCATTCTATCCCATCTCTTTATCAATGAGTTATTCTTCCTCCTTCTTTCTTCTTGCACACTATCCCACCACAAGAATGCATGCCCTTTCAACCTTTTCACAATCAATCTGACTATCTTGTCTTCTTCAATCTCATCATACTCAAAGTACTTATCCAGCTCATTGATCCAGTCAATGAGATGCTCAGCAATGCGACTTCCATCATAGGTAGACAAGTCAGGTTTTGTCCTTGAAGTTTCTCCTAGAATCAATCTAAATTACCTTAGCTCAGGTGTTTCCTGCATAGGTGCAGCTTCTTCTCTTTGCTCTTCATCCTTAGGTTCACTTACATCCCCTGCTTCTAGGTCCCTTTGTCTGTCCATCTCCATGGCTTCCAAACGTGCTCGTAGCTCCCTCATTTCCTCCATAACTTTTGCATTCACCCCTAGTCGACCTCTGTCATGAACTCTTGCTCTACCTATGCATGTAGCCATCCTCTTGCACTAAGCCTCTACAATAACAAGTCTCTTTCACACTGCTACAACTTACCTCACCAAGCCCCTTCTATGTACTTGGTATTTTGGTAACACGTGTCCTCTATCTAGAACCTCTTGAGAACTCTTATTTGCTCCTTCTAGGCTTCTACTGCTACAATTCTCTCTCACATGAACTTCTCCTCGCTCTGATACCAAAATTGGTGCACGTTGGATCAATGACAACCAACCCAACCAGCACTTACACGATCTGGCCACTCCTACACATAGCAGGGTTACTAAATTTATCCTTTTGGCCAAATTCAAATCTAAAATTACCTCCCCGCAATTTCCTTCCCGTAACCACTTTCCCAAAACTCTGTTTCCACAACTGAGCTTCCGCAACAGAATTTCCTGCAAGCAGGTTTTAGCATGCGAGATGTCAACTTTCCAAGTTGATTCCCCGCAACTTGTCTCCCACAACCTTTACAACCATTCGATCTATGCGGGCTTCACCATGGTCGTCGGTCTACTCCTTGATGTGGATCTCGCAGATCTTTGTAGATCTGTTATTGTCCTCGCAAATTCCGTTGCGGATCTCTCCCGGACCGTCAGATCTTCTTCTGCGGATTCAATTCCCATCGTCCATTCTCTGCAAGACACGTTAATGGTAGACACTCTGCGTTCTGCATTAATTGATCAGAGGATCGATCAATCCATCCTTCGATCTTCACAAATCATTAGCCTAACACTTCTATGCACACATTCATGGTCAATTTCAACTATTCAAGCAACAATTTAAGACGTGAATCAACGATTTCACAAAAACACACAGATGTTTAGAAAATTTCCGAATTCGGCTCTGAATGGATACGCATTTTAAACAACACATGCATATAGGATAACAACACTACAAACACACATCTAATCCTTCTATTAAGCAATAAAACAAAAACACAACTCGGCTCTCCTTCTTCAGTCTTTTCAAAATATTTACAAGTGGAATCAGACGCATGCCTGACCTTCTCTCTACAAATTGGAATTTTAATGTTGAAGAGAAGAACCCCTCACACTTCTCTAACCTTCCTATTTAAGCTAAAATATTACCTCCCCCACCAAGTGGTCCTGCAACGGAAAACAAACAACTACAAATCATGATGAAATGTCCCTGTCACAACAAACAACCCGCAGCTTGATCTCCTCATAGGGGGTCATGATCCATAATCATTCCTACCAGCGCTAACAAACTATGACTCAGCAAAAAAATCAAAAACATGCCACAACATGTGATCAACTCATCACATTGCGGGCATGACACGATGCTCCTGCATCACAATTTTCCATTCCTTTCAGGAGTGAAACTAGGTTACTTTGGTTCATCGACATTGGCGAACAACTCGTTGTATATGAAACTAGTTGGGATCTTGCTGTATCTCACACACTCTCGACCTAATTTGGATTATGCAATAGGTATTGTTGCAATATATATGCAGGATCCTCATGAGATCCATTGGAAGGCCTCAAAAAGGATCTTGCATTATGTGTAAGGAACCAAACACTTCGGGGTACACTATGCTGATAGTTCTCCACTAGAACTAGTTGGATTTACTGATTTTTATTGGGATGGAGATTCCATTGACAAAAATTACACTCCAGGTTATGTATTCATGCTTGCACATGTTCCTATATTATTTTCAGGTAAGAAACAACACACTATACCCCTTTCATCAGATGAGGTCGAGTACAGAGGAGTAGTGAACACAACTACACATTGTGTGTGGTTGCAAGGTATTCTTGGAGAAATTGGATTTGCATTTGATTCACCCACTATCATTTGGTATGACATTCAAATTGAGATCAATATTTCCATTGATACAGTACATATATAGAGGACCAAGAATATAGAGATACACATGCACTACATCAGGAGCTTGGTGCATGAGGAGGTGATATCGTTAATGTATTTCCCATCTGTAGAGAAAACAGCTAACATATTCACCAAGACATTCACAGAGAATACATTCACCTATGTGAGATCACTTCTTGGAGTGGGCGACATGTGGTGATTACTAATATTTACTATTCTATTTAGATCCATGTTCATTTTTTAGGGCAAGTTGTGTTCCCATGAGGTTTTCCTCCCTACCTTGGTTATATGGACAAATAAATTGTTGTAAGAGGTGACTTGAGCCTTTGTTTCCAAGGCCTCAATATTTTGATGTATTTACACTAATTCATGATTAAGGTGCTTTAGATAATTATATGGTGATGTATTTGTAACTTCGGAATGTATTCACTTGTATATCTTATGTATTGTACCCCAATATTTATTCCGGGAAGTATCTGTAATGTAATTGAGTCATGTCATGCCCTGATGTTCCAATTGGGAGATTCAATAATGTAAACAAGTCATGTAAAGTCATTGAGGTTAACCCTCCATTGTAATTTGAGGCAATAGTCCCCACAATTGAGTTAAGGTTAACCCTCCTTGTTGATCGGAGGGCAAAGTCCCCACAGTTGTGGGGCACAAGGGTTATTAGACTCTCCTAGAGATGTCGGCCCTAGTAAGTAATTGTTAAGTGAGGTCAACTTGTTGGAGTGGACATTAAGTGAATGAAAGAATATAAATAGAGAGTGAGTCTCTCTATTTATTATACACATTCTCACTCACTGGGGCACATGAGTGAGAGAGGAGAAGCTCTCTCAAGTAAGAGAGAGAGAATAGTTGTTGGAGATCATCTTTTATGTCTTTGGGTTTTACTGTTGCCATTGATGCTCATTCTATCTCTGAGGAAGTTGCGGAGTTTTCTCCTTTATGGTTTCCCCGAGGAAAATTCTTTGTCTCTTGTCTCTTGTGATTTTTGTTGTGCATGTTATTCTCTCAGATAAGATCTTAGATCATATCGCTTAAACGATAAAAATCTAACATGGTTTCAGAGCTAACCTGAGAAGAAGACATTGTACAGCTGCAGAAGCTAGGGATTCTTACTTTTTGGTTCTCTATCCACAATCCATCCGCAAAAGAAGGCTAAGCTAACTCTCCATTGAAGGGTGCATCTTTCTGTCGAAGCAGACTTTGATTTCAGGCATTTTCAGTTTTTGTTGCGGAAAATTAGGGCTTTTTAAAGAAGAGGATTTTTTTAGTGAGTCCAGAATAGGATTAATATCCTAATCAAAATCGAATTTTAGAGACCTGAGTTGAGATTTTTGGTTGGGTGAAACTCTGGGAAAGTCAAACCCTAGTTTGACCCTGGGCCTGAAAAACCCTAAAATATTGAAACTGATAGTTTTGGTAGATTCGCTATATCTCAAGATTAGATAAGGATCATGTGCCAAAATTTTCACAAGTCAAAGATAAATTCTTGATGTACACTATTTCCAAGTTTCATCCTCATATTCAATATATTCTAGGAGATATGATTCCTCCAAGTTAGGGTTCCAGCCTCTCCCAGGATTCCTCCCCAAACAGGGCACCTGGGTATAATTTCTATATCTCATGCTACGAAGGTACAAATGGAATTTATCAAGATGTTCTAGAAATTAAACTGACTGTACTATTTGTGGTAAAAGTTTCAGATCCAAAAGACACACCAGTGACACATGGAATTCCATATAACTTCGCTATGCTGAACAATCCTGAAGCAAGTCACCTTGGGAAAACGCTCATAAGTCCCAATTGGTGAAACCAATTCTGGTAAAACCTGTGGTGTGGGAAAGAGAACAGACGAGGTTACCTTAGTAAAATATTTTAGACATAGAGGAGCAGTAATTTATGAGATATCATAGAAACAGTATCAAGCATTTCTGCATAAGAAATTGGTAAACTAGGGCTTCCTATTCCACGATCTTCCCTCCACTATTTTCAAAAAAGGAGTACATTGGATAGCTTGCCTTAAAGAGGTATATCTTTATATCCAATCAGATATGAAAGATTCCAAGTTTTGAAAATTAGGGTTTCTCTGACAAACCCTTGGTCAACCAAATCCGGAACCAGGATGGACACCTCAAATCAGTAAGATCCAATCTATTTCTATTTACATTTGAGGTTCTCATTTCAAAATGACTAATCACACCAGTTGATGAAAAGCTTGGTGAGCCTGACAACTTCCAAGCATGAAAGTATAGGATCCCACTAGTTCTTGAAGGAAATGAATTGGACACCTACATAAGTGGAGAGGTTCTAGTTCGAGATGGAGATGAGGCTAAAGCCTTACACAAGAAGAACTTGGTCAAGGCCAAGAAGATCATTACTGATTCAATAAAGTATCACCTTATACCACAAGTGTCTTCCATAAAGACACCTAAAGAGATGTTTGATTCCTTGACCAAGCTATTTGAAGGGAAGAACATAAATCAGAAGATGAGTTTAAGAAACTAGTTGAAGAATGTGAAGATCTAGAATGCAGAGACCATACAGTCATACTTTACAAGGGTCTCTCAAATCAAAGAACAACTTGTAGCAGTAGAAGAAGAAGTGGAGAATGCAGAAGTTGTGATAGCTACCTTGAATGGCCTCCTAGGATCATGGGATTCATTCATTCAAGGAATTTGTGCCAAAAGGAAGTGATTACTTTTAGCAGACTCTGGGAAGAAGAAGAAGCTCGACTTATAATAAGAGAAGAGAAGATGGGAGCAACTGAAGATCAAGCTCTCACCATCCAAAGAAGATCCCTCAAGCGATGAGGAATACAAAGGACTCAACTCTTAAAGGACCTCTTATCCATCTTAGCATTTGGATAAGAAATGATGAATGAAGAATATGATGAAGCTGAAGGCTCAAGAAAGAGTCTACCCACGAAACAAATAAAGATAAGTATTCAATTGTCATTTCATGATATTGTTTTCTTATGCATTTGCTTATATTCAGTTGATGTATTATGCATGATAGAATGTTTGCATTAATGACAGTATACTACTAATACGCATGTGATGGGTAAGTAGCTCATGGTGCTATACAACTCTCCATTGCTACTTATCTAGAATGAAACCTCTTTGCTGACATATTGGATTAGTGCACAATCTCAATGTTGTCCTGGTAGAGATGGAAGGCATCTAGAAAGTTTCCGTGAGATATGGATGAATGTTGTATTGGCTAAAAAAGTTGCATGATCATATATTTATGCATAAGAATTTTCCATTATGAATATGCCTTATGAAATGTTTGTAACCATACAAATGCATTTGACTTGTAGGAAAGATCGCGTACAATCACCTACAAGAAAAGAAGGATGAGACTTGTTCCGAAGAACAAGTGATGACAGTTCAAGAAATAATCCAAGATAAATAAGAATATGATAATACTTTCAAATAATTCAAGAGGCCACAGACACAGTGTAGTTATGTGACACGGTTGAGTGACATCATTGATGCAGACCCTCCCAACTATGAAGAAGTAGCCAAGAAGAAAGGGAAGGAGAGTACCAGTTCAAGAAGAATGATGTCTAGGATGTAGTATCGAGACTTGAAGGGAAGTCTGTAATGTCTTCCATATGGATCTACAAGATACAGAATGTAGTGATGAAATGGATACACCAGATGGATGTCAAGACTGATTTCTTGAATGATGTAGTAGAAGAGGAAGTGTATGTGGAGTAGCCACTCGGTTTTGAGACACGTGACAAGGAGACTCATGTGTGTAAATTGAAGAAAGACCTGTGCGGTTTGAAACATGCACACAGGACATGGTATGGCAGAATTGACAGCTTCCTATCCAGTTTGGTCTTTACCAAGAGTAAAGAAGATTCCAACCTTTACTACAAAGTTGAAGAAGCGAACCTAGTGATACTCCTACTATATGTAGATGATCTGTTTGTAACAGGTGTGGATGGGTTTATTTCTAAAATGAAGAGGAAGCTTGCTACTGAGTTCGAGATGAAGGACTTGGTTATGATGCACTACTTTCTAAACATGGAGGTGTAGTAGAATGCAGATGGAATCTCCCTATGACAAGGGAAATATGCAGTAGATATCCTAAAGAGGTTCAGGATGATGGACTTTAAGGCCATGACCATACCTATGGCATCGAACCTAAAGCTATTAAGTGTTTCTTCATTAGAGACGTTTGATGCCATGATGTATCGTTAGATGATTTGTTCCTTGATGTACATGACAAATATGAGACCAGATATTTGATTTGCTGTGAACACATTGAGACATGTTCACCTGATGGTTACAAAGCATGCCATGAGGTACCTGCATGGTATAGTTGAGTATGGGCTCAAGTATGATACGAATCAGAATATTAACCTGGAGGGTTATGTGGATTCGTATTGGGAAAGCAGTGCCATTGATAGGAAGAGCACTTTGAAGTGCTACTTTAGTATGAGATCAGGTGTGATCTCTTGGTTTGGAAGGATGGAGTCCTGCATGGCGTTGAGTATAGCCGAGGAAAAATATGTTGCCACTTGCTATTTGGGAGGTAGTATGTTTCTTTTGAAAACTACTATTTGATTTGATTGATCTAACTTGCATTTTTTTTATGATGTAGAGAGGAGTAGTGAAGCTCCAGTTTGTGATCTAGATCGAGATCTCTCAAAAGAGGGAGTTCTAGCATAGCTGGTGAGACAGGTTGTCTGAGCATAAATCCTAGTGAAGCTCGTAGGTTTCTCAAACGTAAACGGTCCTATAGTGTAATACCCTGGTTTTGACCCCATTTGCGTTAAAGGGTACATGATGTATATTTTGTAATTAATCATGGTGAGGACCTAAAGGAAAAATCCCCACCATCGATTCGGTTGTGTTATGTTTCGGCAATAGGGATCGTTTCCGATGGTATATCGTGTTGTCCGACACATTATAGCTTTGGAATAATGTAAATACACACATCAATTTAATTAAACCTACAGCCAGCTACGTTGGTGCAACGTTAAATGAAAAGGGCACGATTCCGAAGGATAAGGGGGGGTTGACTAAACCGTGGGGGCCATTGGGGGTTAGCCATGTGTCACCACCACCCATGTTGCTCAGTTGTTAGTTGGGGTAGTGATTTGCTGACAGAAAGACCACGCCTACTCCCACTCTCCATGACGTGTAGATGGTCTACCCACTAACCAGATCGTGAGTCTGTTCATCTCCTCTCACATGGATGGAGGTAAAAGTTACACATTCCTTTGTTTTGGGGTTCTCCCCCTTCCTCCTTTATTGCCGATTGCTAGATGATGGTGTTTGTCCTCTTAATCGTGTAGCGTTTTAGGTTTCTTTTCCCCACCATTTTTCAGACTACGTATTGTTTGGGGTATGTCCATCGTTGTGTGGAGGCTGGGATTTCTGGGATAGTTCGGGGAGTTGCATTTTGTCTTTCCCATATAGAGTGGATCGTGAGCTGATTTGTTTTGGCCACTAATTGCTAGTTCCAGTCTCCCCCACGTATTGTTGACTGTGTTTTCCTTTACTTTGCGGCATTTGTCGAAGTTTGTTGTGGTTTTACCCTATGGCTCATCGTTGAACCATGGTGGTTGTGCTCCTTTGTTCATTTGAGTGATGTGGATACCTACGCAGTGGTTTCTTTCCCTTTTTGCATTGGCTGTCTCTTTCCTTGCATATAGGTTGAGAGTCTGTTCTTTCCCTTTTTCCACCTGTGTAAGTTCTCCAACAATCACATTGGGAATGGTGTGTGCTATGAGCTTGGGGATGTTGGTGGGCGGTTGATCTTCACATTTGTTGGCTGAGTTTTCTCTTGTCCATGTTGGGGGTGTGGCTTCTTCCAACTGCAGACTGTGTAGTGGTTGCCATCGTTTCTTGTGGTTTTGGGGCTGTTGTATTCCCCTGGTTTTGGGTTGCTTATTGGTTGCTGATGTTATCAGTATTGTTGCTGAGTTGTTTTGGCCACGCTAGGGCCAAGAACAACTCTGAAGCATTGTTTAACCTAAATTGTGTTTTACCTTTTGTTTGGGGTTGTCACCCTATGGTCTTCCTCTTCCTCACAGAGCTGTGAACTATTTGTTTTATTGCGGTAAGCAGTGGTTTGTCTTCGGACTGTTGAGAGTAGGATTAGAGGCTGGGTATGCTTGAGAAAAATGGTGTTTGAGGTCATCAGCTTAGCATTTAGCCTTTCCTAGCTCCTTGACGGCCTGATAAACCCTACTATGTAGGCTTGGCTGATTTGTGTACCTTGGCTATGTGTAAGCCTATTTCGACCCTTATTCCTTGAGGAAGCATGCCCAGCTCGGGGGTGGCAGTGTTGCTAAGAGATTGATGAGCACACTGGCCTATGGTTGAGTGGAACGTTGCAGTGACGTAGCTGGTTGTGGGACGAGTTCTTATCAGATGAGTATTCTTGACTTTACTGCATCTGCATTTATATTTACTGATTGATGAACATGTGGCATGCTTGAATGAATGTATGTTTGTTTCCGCTATGTATATGAAGGGCATATTAGTATGTATTATGTTTAAGCTTTTTGTTTCAGCATTATATTCCTATCCATGTTCATGGGGATATTTGGCCGTATGTTTGGTGTTAGTAGCGTCCTCTTTGCCGGTCAAAGGGTCGGCGACATTACAGTGTGGTATTGGAGCTCTGGTTACAGCGTGGGCCTAAATGGGCCATAACAGATCATATAAAAAAGGCAGGTTTCCTTCTGCCTAGCTGCAATCAAAAAAAAATTTGAGGACAAGAAAATTCACAAAATTTTCTAGGTACCAGAACTATCGGCCCATCGGATCACTTAGTGGGAAGGCCACCCGATGGATAGTTGATTCGATGGCCGATGCGGCGGAAGAATTATAGAGGAAAATTTCTATGTTTTGGTCGTTATCACATTATAACACTTAGACAGATGGATTGCCGATGCTTAGCTGAATGAACGTCGTCATTGCGGATGGCTAGACCACTGTGCTTCCGACGGGTAGAGCCTCCGACCGTCGATGGCGCAGAAATTCCAAAAAAAATTCTAAGTATTGACTTCGTCAGCCATCGGATCATGTTAGTGGTATTCATCATCGATGAACAGTGGAAGGAATTAGTTGAATGGATTTCCACCGTTGTGGGTGGATAGGGAAACCATCTGATGCAGCAGTTGCTAGTCATTTCGATAGCCGATGCGACAGAAGAAAGAGAAAAGAGAAAAGTTATGAAAATTATTCTAAGTCATAAAATCATCGGCAAAATTTAGATGACGGAACCACCAATGCGGTGGCAGACACCATGGAAGAATTTAGTTGTTTGTCAGCCCATCATTGTGGCTGCTGTGTGGACTAAAACACGGACGTATAGCGCTTAGTAGATCCGACTGCCGACAGAAGAAGAAGTTTCAAAATTTCGTTTAAGTGTTGGAATCATCAGCAGAATTTAGTTGATGAGACCCCCGATGGACGTCAATGAAAATTAGTTGATCGAGCACCCTTTGTTACAGAATCCTTAAAAACTATCATGTCGATGCAGGAGTCTCTCCACTCGTCGATGTCGTGGTGTTTAGTGAATAGTAGCGGTGCCACCAACCAGTTGCTTTGATCGATGAAGGATAAGGGAGATGGAGCTGACGGAATTGGCGGAAGGAAGAGGAATACTAAAGAGAAATATTTCGAAATTTATTCTAAGTCATAGAATCATCGACCATCGGCGATGGTTAGTGGATGACATCACCGATGATTAGGTGGTTCCGTTGCCGATGAGCTACGTCAGGTAAAATTTGTTGGTCGAACCTCCGCCGTTGCGGAGATCGTGAGGACTAACCATCTGATGAGGAATGCATACGAGCACCGATGCGGAATCTTCTAGGGGTTCCAATTGTCGATGGACGAATAAAATTCACAAAATTTTCTAAGGAACAAGATCATCGAGAATCAGAAAATGATCGGAGATCAGGTCACCGATTAACACTAATCCTCTGACACATACAGGTTCCCGATGCTGATGTGTTTCAGCCTCCAATCGAAAAAGGATCGAAGATGATGAGCCGTCGTTGCGGCTATGGAATGAACTATTCCACCAATTCTAGTCCTTCCAGTCGTCGATGCCGGGGTGTTCAGTGAACATCCAGGATCGCTACAGCAGCGACAAACTGAAGAGAATTAGGTGATGAAGTATCCAACGCGAAGAATAAGACAAAGAAAAATTTGCAAAAATTTGGCTAAGTGAAGAAAACATCGGAAAATGTTAGTGGATCGGGTCGCCAATGAAAAAAGGTTCAATGAAGATGAACCGTATTTGCAGGTGCTTAGACAATTATTTCGCCGATGCATTAGTCTTCCACTCGCCGATGCTGAGGTGTTAGTGAATTATGGTTCCGATAATTACGGTGGCGACAAACAGTTGCTTCATCGATGATGGACAGAGGAAGTTTTCACCAATAGACTTGGGGCTGTGAAAGATGGAGACAGTCTATTGGCTGCCGTTGTGAACCTCTTGATGACTAGCCATCCGATTAAAAGAAAACATGGAAAGTAAAAAGTCATCGGAAAACCTTAAAGGATGAACCCGTCGACACAGCAGATCCATAGTGGTTAAAACACCCGATGCCATAGATGCAATTTTCTCCTACCACTGATAGGAACTAGTGATTGTGGATGACACAGATGGTTCGTTGGTCGCCATGGTGGAAGTCTAGAGGACTAGCCGACCGACGCACAGCGCACCTGACCAGCGATGAAATTCAGAGGAAGATAGATGAGCAGATTGCTAAAGGATTCCCGTGGAGACCATAGGAGGAACACTTTCCACCGTTGTGGCTGCTCAAGGGACTGTGCACCCGATGAATAGTCAATTTTCTCACTAATGTAGATCGGAAGTTTAGTGATTCTGGCCACCGAAACGTTGGAACGATAGTTGGAAGGAGACCCGATCCTGTACAAGGAAATATGGGTTTTACCAAGGTGTATTTTTCAAGCAAATTCCAACTGTTTTTTAGTGGATTCTAGCTAAGTGTTTCAATTAATTTTCATGGAATTTTTCAGCAGTTCAGGGCTGAAAGGAAAGAAAATTCTAGCTGGCTAAAATTAACAATTCAGACCAAAACACAGTTGAGTGTTTTGCCTAAATTTAATGAATGTCATCATTTTAGAAGTGGTGTGGTTTTCACACCCGAGGTCAGAATGAAGCATGTGGATAGGCATTGGAAAGCTTATCCAGCAGGGAACAAGGGAAAGTCACCAAAATATGAGTATGGGGCAGAAAAGTGCTAACGATGGCCTGAAAGAGAAAGGTGCTGCTGTCAAATGGACAAATCTAGGAAATTGCATGCCTGGAGGTAACAAGACCATGAATTCAAACCAACTGTTGTGTGGAAGAGGAGTTCCATGCAAGGATGTGGGACTTGAAAAGGGAAGTTTCCTTAAACCCTATCTTGCTGATTATAACTACATTTCATAAGTTTTATACATGAAATGTATGAGGATATGCTTTTCATACATAGGATATTGAGGATTATACATTTATAATAAACCACTAATGATAGTTATTGCATTGGTGTTGGCATTACTGGAAAAACCAACAATAACATGGACATGGCTGAATGTGTTGCTAATGCTGACAAAAGTGACAAGCAACCCTCTGGAGAAAGGGATAAGGCAACAAGTCCATAATCAAAATTTGGTGAGCGAATTCTGCAATCTCCTACAAAGGACCAACCAAACTGGTAATGACAAGGGTGTAAGTAGGACCCATAAAGGTAAGAGTTTGATTATGACAAATTCCATGGAGAGGTAAAGGTAAGAGACCTCATACCATGTGGATATTTTGAATGTTATACTACATTCATATAGAAATGTGTCACGCTTGTATATGTTGATTGAGCTTAGTAGCCCAAGGAAAGTAAGTACTGATGATCTTGATTATAGTAATGCATCCTATATGAAGTAGTCGTGGTTAGGCCATGCATAGTATTCCTGAATCAATGCAAGGCAGCATTGAGGCTATATGCATTAAAATATTTTATAAATCTTGAAGTTATGCATTGAATGGATGCATATGAAGAGTGTAAGTAGTTGATTGCATAAGTATGGGTGCAAGGGTTGTGATGCATTGCATGAATGCCTTGAGATAGTGCATGTGATATTATGAATCAATAATGGCTGAAATGATGGATTGATGACAATTCTGGAACCATTTCAAAGGCTGTTATGAATGTAGCATAGTAAGTGCATGAGGAGGGTAGTCATGATCAATTGGCTGCCGGAAATGCTCTATGGAAGAGCAAGGTGGTGCAATGATATGGTTGTGAAATAAGGAGTATCTAAACAATTCATTTAAATCGCATAAATGATGTGACTGTACCCTGTAATTTAAAGTATGATAATGATTGCGTGAAGTAAATGAGTTTTGGTAATATTGATGTGATTAACAGCTGGAAATGTTTGAATTCTGAAAATGCTTCAGTGATTGTTGTAGCAATGAAAAAATTTATAGGCATTAAGACTTACCAAAAGTTTGGCTGATTGAAGTTTAGGTTTCAGGTAGATTGTTTGGGATATGGAAAAATGGGTAAGACCATGACAAAGGCCAGAATCTACCATGTGAAAGAGCCAAACCTCATGAGAAGAGTCTCATGGCTGTGATAATAGTTTGTATACATAATAGGTTGATAAATTTGAAGTTGTAAATTTCAGATTTGAGAAATTGCTGACAACTACTAATCACTATTGGCTTGCATAGAATTGTGTCAGGAGGACGCATTGTAAGTGGGTGTCCATGTTATGTTAGTAAGCATAAAATCATAATGGATATGATGGTGCTATTCACAAGAGACCCACAATTGAGGATCACCTCATTGCCAAGCAAATTAATTTCTGTAGTAAACAGAGTTGCAATTCCTATTGAATTTAATTACTAATGTCATTTGCTTGGTTATGGACAATCAATTTGGATTGTATTATCAGATAATGATTAACTGTTTGGCTATTTGATGAATGTGCCAGGGGTACACACTGCAGGAAGATCATGTGTGATGGCCTACAGAATCCAAACTTCATGGGAAGGTCTTCCCTTATCTTGAAATGGGTTTCGAGGGAAACTCCATTTGACATTTTGGAAATGTCTCATCCGTACTACATGTTTGGTAAGCAACATGAGTGAGATGGTATAGATTATGTCGGTAAGACATGTGTGGATATGAAATGTAAAAAGGAATTGGGGTGGCAAACCAAGAGACTGTCAACTCAAAGAAGGGAGGCCCCATTCCTCCTCAATGAAGGAATACTGCCCCGACAAATGGATAAGTCTTCTGTGACCCTAGCTAAGAATATGCATGTCAAATTGTTAAATTCATATGCAGAACATGTTTTGATTTTATTTCCATTAGGACAGATTGCTTGAGTAGGAATAGGGCCTACATGATACACACCGGACAAGGGTGCACACTTTTTCGATGTCGGATCATAGAAGGATTTTTTTTCAATATTGATTACACCCCAGGGAGTGGACGCACTCCTGGTGTCTCAATACTTGATAGTGAATGGTGTGAAATATGGTTACAATTTTAGAGTAATAATGCTAATGAATATGCTTATATTGCTTGTGTTGTTAGGATAAGCAAATGTAGTTTACAGTGTGGTCTCTTGGGCGATATGGAAAATGGTCATTTATTGTTGATATAAGGGCATGTGTTGTTGATGATGGTCTAATAAACCCAACGAGGGTTGGCTTGACTGTGCTTGATATATATATATTTATTGCTGAGATAAGTACAGGCGATTTATTGACGGTCTGATAAACCCAACAAGAGTTGGCTTGACCGTGCATGATATATATATAAAAGGATGTTGTGAAGCATCCTACATGCTGACCTAACATCCAAGTCCATAGGCGATCCCAAGGATTGCAAAGCAAAGCAGGATCCTGTGGACCAACGAGGAAATGCACAATACAGATAAGTATTGGATTATTTTTGCAATTCTTGCTTATGAATATGCATGTGTATATGATTTGGTTATGATATTTGAAGCTCTTATTTAAGAAATAAAAATTGATGAGGATAAACTAAACATGTGAATTTATTCAATGTTTGAGGTATCGCTGGAAGCGAGGACTATGAGAGCATCCTAGGGGGTGCATGTGGACATGTGACTGTCCTGAAGAGCTCGGAATGAGCTGCAATGAAAAAGGTGCTAGTAAGGCTGTAAAGGTCCTAGCAGCCGAGACAAACCATGTGGGGAGGCTCCATGTGTGAGAGGTCTGAAATAGACTGGAGACACTAAGTGTCATGACCAAGAGGGATTGGTCCAGCATTCACGATGAAGTGAAAGAGGCTGAGAGCATGAAAATCCACAGCGGTGGTGTGGGTTCCAGGATGGAACAAAACAAAGAGGGGAAAAACTCTTACCGGTCTCTCTTGCCTTTTTATTATATATATATTTATATGTTTATGCATTGTGAAAACAAAAGTTTGTTGAATGCATGTATGACTGAAAATAGAATGTGTGTATTTGCTTAAAGTAAATTGTGGATGCTGGAATGGTTAATTCCCTGCCCAAGAATGGACATGAATGAGCTCATGTGCATGTTGGGAAGGCATGAAAAATATGAAAGTCTCCTTGATGAGGCTTGTACTGTCATGCCAATTGGGCAATTAAATGACTGATATTAATGCCTATATTATGCTTGGTCTAACAGAATTTCAATGATGCATTTCATAGGTGAGAAAGGTGAAATCCAGTGGTGCACATTGATCATGGTAGCAAACCAAAAGTTGTTGGACTTGGCTGGAAGTCTCCTTCAAACGATTTCCAAGACCCAAGAGAATCTTGGAGAGATGCTCAAGGTACAGAAAGGGTAGAATGAAATGAACCACCATATTTTGCAAGACTCTATTGGTTTACAAAGGGAGGTGAAAAGCCTTCTGGGAGCAATTAGCAAAGGAAAGAAAGGTGGATCAATGAGGGGACATTCGTCCAAGTGATCCATTAATAAATAGTCCAGGCATGAAGACTCAAAGGAAATAGAGCAAGTAAAGATGAAGCAACAAGTGAAATGTTGGGAATGCGGAGGACATCATTTATGCCGGTACTGTCCAGTGAGGGAACATAAAGAGGGAAGCAGCCACAAGGTTCCTAGGCTTTGGGATAAGCCAAGAGCTGAGAACCAGTAAGAGAAACTCATGGAAGCAGAGGGGCTTGGTCCTAAACGTTCACAATAAATGAGTGAACAGGGGGACAGGTCTGCAAAATTTTGAAATTTTGATGTGCAAAATGTATATGTATTGGAACACTGAGGACAGTGTTATTCCAAGGGGGAGGGGATTGTAATACCCCGGTTTTGACCCTATTTGCGTTAAAGGGTACATGATGTATATTTTGTAATTAATCATGGTGAGGAGCTAAAGGCAAAATCCCCCCCATCAATTCGGATGTGTTATATTTCAGCAATAGGGATCGTTACCGATGGTATATCGTGTTGTACGGCACATAATAGCTTTGGCATCATGTAAATATGCACATCAAATTAATTAAACCTACAGCCAGCTACGACGGTGCAACGTTAAATGAAAAGGGCATGATTCCGAAGGATAAGGGGGGGGGGGTTGACTAAACCATGGGGGCCATTGGGGTTTAGCCATGTGTCACCACCACCCTTGATATTCTGTTGTTAGTTGGGGCAGCGATTTGCTGACAGAAATACCACACCTGCTCCCACTCTCCACGACGTGTGGATGGTCTACCCACTAACCAGATCATGAGTCTGTTCATCCCCTCTCATGTGGACAGAGCTAAAAGTTACACATTCCTTTGTTTGGGGGTTCTCCCCCTTTCTCCTTTCTCATCAATTTCTAGATTGTGGTGTTCGTCCTCTTGATCGCGTAGCATTTTGGGTGTCTTTTCCCCACAATTTTTCAGACTGCGTATTGTTTGGGGTATGTCCATTGTTGTGTGGAGGCTAGGATTTCTGGGATAGTTTGGGGAGTTGTGTTTTTTCTTTCCCATATAGAGTGGATCATGAGCTGAGTTGTTTTGGCCACTGATTGCTAGTTGCAGTCTCCCCCACACATTTTTTACTATGTCTTCCTTTACATTGCAGAATTTGCCTAAGTTTGTTGTGGTTTTACCCTATGGCTCATCCCTGAACTGTGGTGGTTGTGCTCCTCTGTTCATTTAAGTGCTATGGATACCTACGCTGTGGGGACGGTGGTTTCCTTCCCTTTTTTCTTTGGCTGTCTCTTTCCTTGCATACAGGTTGAGAGTCTGTTCTTTCCCTTTTTCCACCTGTGTAAGTTCTCCAACAATCACATTGGGAATGGTGTTTGCTATGAGCTCGGGGATGTTGGTGGGTTGTTGATCTTCACATTCGTTGGCTGAGTTTTCCCTTGTCCATGTTAGGGGTGTGGCTTCTTCCAACTGCAGACTGTGTAGTGGTTGCCATCGTTTCTTGTGGTTTTGGGGCTGTTGTCTTCCCCTGTTTTTGGGTTGCTTCTTGGTTGCTGAGGTTATCGATATTTTTGCTGAGTTGTTTTGGCCACGCCAGGGCTAAGAACAACTCTGAAGCATAGTTTAACCTTAACTGTGTTTTACATTTTGTTTGGGGTTGTCACCCTATGGTCTTCCTCTTCCTCACAGAGCTGTGAACTATTTGTTTTGATGCGGTATGCAGTGGTTGGTCTTCATACTGTTTAGAGTAGGATTAGAGGCTAGGTATGCTTGAGAAAACTGGTGTTTTAGGTCATCAGCTTAGCATTTAGCCTTTCCTATCTCCTTGACAGCCTGATAAACCCTACTGTGTAGGCTTGGCTGATTTGTGTACCTTGGCTATGTGTAAGCCTATTTCAACCCTTATTCCTTGAGGAATCATGCCCAGCTCAGGGGTGGCATTGTTGTTGAGAGATTGATGAGCACGTTGGCCTATGGTCGGGTGGATGTTGCAGCAACGTAGCTAGTTGCAGGACAAGTTCTTATTAGATGAGTATTCTTGACTATTCCGCGTCTACATTTATATTTACCGATTGATGAACATGTGGCATGCTTGAATGAATGTATGTTTTCTTCCATTATGTATATGAAGGGCATATTAGTATGTATTATGTTCAAGATTTTTATTTCAGCATTATATGCCTGTCCATGTTCATAGGGCTATTTTCCTGTATGTTTGGTGTTAGTAGTGTCCTCTTCGTCAGTCAGAGGGTCGGGGATGTTACATGTCGGTTGTGCTCAGACATAATCATCCTATCAAATCTCATAGGTTATCCTTGGATGTAATCAGCCCTGATGTGATTCTATGCTAGAAATGGCCAGAGTGAAGTTTGAGTACTTCAAGGAGAATCTTGGTGTTCTCCGGATCGAGGTTCCTTCCATGGTCAAATGTAAGTGATGTGCCTTTCTGACATGGAGGTAGGATTAGTTCCTTCCATGGTCAAATATAAGTGTTGAAGACCATTCTCTGGGAGAATGGAGGCACCTAGTCAGTTACCGGGAAATTGATTCAGTCTGGGACTGAAGCTCAGCTTAGTGCTAAGAAGCCATTCTCTGGGAGAATGGAGGCACCTGTTCAGTTACCAGGAAATTGATTCATTCTAGGACTGAAGCTCAGCTTAGCACTAAGAATCCATTCTCTGGGAGAATGGAGGCACCTACTCAGTTACCAAGAAATTTGATTCAGTTCAAGACTGAAGCTCACCTTAGTGCTGAGAAGCCATTCTCTGGGAGAATGGAGGCACCTGGTCAATTACCAAGAAATTGATTTAGTATGGGATTGAAGCTCAACTTAGTGATGAGAATCCATTCTCTAG
The DNA here is from genome assembly GCA_001517045.1 of Pseudotsuga menziesii. Lineage (NCBI taxonomy): Eukaryota > Viridiplantae > Streptophyta > Pinopsida > Pinales > Pinaceae > Pseudotsuga > Pseudotsuga menziesii. The sequence goes on along the minus strand of LPNX010458123.1, from coordinate 396,180 downwards.
GAGAATGGAGGCACGTGGTCAGTTACCAAGAAATTTGATTCAGTCTGTGACTGAAGCTCAGCTTAGTGCTGAGAAGCCATTCTCTGGGAGAATAGAGGCACCTGGTCAATTAGCAGGAAATTGATTCAGTATGGGACTGAAGCTCAGCTTATTGCTGAGAGGCCATTATTTGGGAGAATGGAGGCACCTAGTTAGTTACTAGGAATTTGTTTCAGTCTGGGACTGACACTCATCAAAGAGCTAAGAGCCATTCTTTGAGAATGAAATATGTAAGTGTTCGGCGGGCCATTTTGACATAGTTCTTGGATGTGTTCCTCTCATGGTCAGATATAAGTGTTGAAGAAGATGAATACCTACATGGAGGCTAGGCCTACAACTATCATGAAAAAGGGTTGGCTCTGTATATATTCCTGTGATGAGAAGAATGAAGAGATAGCACCATTTGATTGAGATAGCGGAAGCAGTGATGATGATGATGATCCAATGATGATCCAGTGATACTCCAGATCAAGTGATGATCCAATGATGCTCCAAATCAAGTGATGATCCATACTTGATGAAGATGACTTGATGATGATCCAGATGATAAAGAGAAGAAGACTTGTGCTGATAAATTGTGTCGAGAAAATACCTTCCTAGTTAAGAGGGAGTGTTGATGTATTTGTAACTTCGGAATGTATTCACTTGTATATCTTATGTATTGTACCCTGATTTTTCTTCCAGGAATTATCTATAATGTAATTGAGTCATTTCATGCCCCAATGTTCCAATTGGGAGATTCAATAATGTAAACAAGTCATGTAAAGTCATTGAGGTTAACCCTCCATTGTAAGTTGGGGCAATAGTCGCCACAATTGAGTTAAGGTTAACCCTCCTTGTTGATCGGAGGGAAAAGTCCCCACAGTTGTGGTGAACTAGGTTTATTAGACTCTCCTAGAGATGTCGGCCCTAGTAAGTAATTGTTAAGTGAGGCCAACTTGTTGGAGTGGACATTAAGTGAACGAAATAATATAAATAGAGAGTGAGCCTCTCTATTTATTTTACACATACTCACTCACTGGGGCACATGAGTGAGAGAGGAGAAGCTCTCTCAGGCAAGAGAGAGAGAACAGCTGTTGGATATCATCTTTTCTGTCTTTGGGTTTTACTGCTGCCATTGGTGCTCATTCTATCTCTGATGAAGTTGCAGGGTTTTCTCCTTTATGGTTTCCCCGAGGAAAATTTTTTGTGTCTCTTGTCTCTTGTGATTTTTGCTTTGCATGTTATTCTCTCATATAATATCCTATATCATATCACTTAAATGATAAAAATATAACATTATACCACCTTAGTACCATGTTCATACACATAGTACACATTTTCATTTGTTTCATACTTATGTTATATGGCTCAAAACTAGGTTGTGTTGGTCAAGCAAGGTCCTTTTGGTGTTTTGGACTCATTAATGCAACCAGGATCCCACATTTAATCATTTTGGTTACACATGTGCCCCCATTTATGAATTTGTAGTCCTTGGTGCACTCCCACTCCATAAAAAGAGGGAACCCGGTTGACCATGGGCACCCATGCATGGTATTTGGGTTTTTTTTACTCTTTTGGACCATTTATTGTTGCCTAGAGCCACTCCCACTCACCCATGCACTCCACCACGCCTAACCTACCTTAATTTATGTCCTATAATGCTCCATCCATATTCCCATAGGAATTCATGACTGTTTGAGGTGGTTAGGGAGCGCATTAGTCCACCTAGGGGGGTTTTGAGGTCTAATCTAAACGTGTCACATGTATGCATCCAATTTTCCTCTAAAGGATAATGATTTTATCCTATTGAATAATAATTATGTTCTATTCATATTTACATCCTGAACAATGGTAATAAACGCAATTATTGGCATCATTCCTATGTGTTAATTTTGCTCTTTTCATTATTTTCTACATAACTTGTGAATATCTTGAGTTGTGAGGATTCATTTAGCTACTAGGTCTTGTTGTGAATCATATTTTCATAGATGTATTATAATCATATTAATTATTGTTATTTCCATCTATTTTTTCCATTCGAGTGTTCCTTCTATGGTTAATTTCAATATGCATGTTTATCCATTCTAACACTATAATTCATCCTCCTTCATACTTATTTCATAGAAGATTCAATACAGCCTAAATATATTGTGGAATTTATAATTTTATATGGTATAAAATCTCTACAGAGCTGGTTTATCTTTGATTTGAGAGTTTTATGCATCTTTTGAGAAGATTTCATTAAAAATTGTGTTGTTTCTTCAACTACAAAATGGATAGTTCAACTACCTTGACAGCAAGAATCATCACACCCTTCAATTATCTAGATTTGAGGGAATATATGTAGTTATTCTTGTGCACCAAGAGTATTTATAGGATCACAATGGGAAAGGAGGTCGAACCCTAGGAAGCCATTGAGAAGTCAAATCCCTAAACAAATTAGATGAAGCTTTTGGTTTTATTTGTATTCACATATCCAAAGAATTGCTCTTTCATCTTGAAGGATTGAAAAATACAAGGTAATTATAGTTGAAGCTTGAATAATTGTTTGGAAGGAGTATGATTTGAGATGCCACATATTCTAGAATGAATTAATTGCTCTTCAACCCAGCAGTTTTTCACTAAATTCAAATCTTTGGTTATGCAGTGCAAACTATGCGAAATTGGAAAGAAGGATGAGAAGTTGGTGTTATCCATTCTAAGTAAGCTTGGCCCTGAGTTTTCAGTTTTTTTTTCCACTTTCCACTCCGGGAATCCAACCTCCCCGAACTAGTGAATTCCTTCTCTATATGCATTCACTAAGTCCCTAATCCAAGAACAAGACAAACTGATCCAAATGGGAGCCCTGCAATCCTCCAAGAATTAGGATCTTTTGTTTAGGGATTCAATGAATATGAATTCCAAATGGAATAATAAGGGAAAGGACAAGGAAAATTCTATATTTGAATCAAATGAGAATCTTGATCCATTAGATGAAGCCTCACATTCCAAGAAGCACAAATAGAAAAGGTTTGAAAATACCAAGTGTACCTATTGCAATAAAAGAAACCATCTAGAGAATCTATGTATGAATAAAAATATAGATCAAATGGCAATACTTCATGAACAACATAATATTTCCCTCCCAGAAGGTGCAAGGAAGACTGATTATGGAAGCAAGATAGATGATCATGAGAGATGACATGCACTGAATGATGGATTTTCAAAATCTCAATCCTTCCTCCTAGATTTTGGAGCCTCCAACCACATAGGTTTCTCCAAAGAGTCATTTTCTTCATTAAATCTCATTGATGGTCCAAGTATTCACATGGAAGATGATACTTAGATCCAAGTTGTAGGGAAGGGCACAATACAACTCGAACATGGAGTGTTCAAAAATGTTCTATATGTGCCTTATTTAGAATAAAATTTGTTATATGTTTACCAGATGACACACATTGGTTCACCAAAGTGATTTGTTTTTGGACCTGACACACTTGAGATCTCAGATATCTATGGCATGTCCCCAATTAAATAATTTCCAAATACGACTATTTGCAAATAATGTTTCACCAACCTACTAGCTACCTAGGTTGAGATGGAGACATTAATTTTGTAATAAGTGGATATGGGACACAAAAGAACATTATTTTATCATATTCACATTTAAATGGGTCACATAAATGATAAATGCTAATAAAATAAGGTGGCATGGATTCATGGAGACACTTGGAATCTTGTGGATCCTTTGGGAGACTATATTTCCCGCAAACTTGGCATGATCTTCATCCAAATTCAAACATATGGGTAATTTAATGTAATTGTATGGTGATGTGGTGTCAAATAAAATATAATGAGCCACGATATATGAATTGTTCAAGGAGAGTAAATCCCATGGAAGAGGAAGATACTAGAAGACAATGTGTGCCACTTGGAAGGAGATTCCATGCACTCTATGACAACAAATGATGGAAGATTCTATGATAAGTATGACAAATTCAGACCTGATTTCTGAAATATGACAAATATGACATTACAGGGATAAAAATAGACACCAATAGGTCTAATTTTGGATTTATAGGTATCCATACGAATTGGGGAAAGAATTGGAGCATGAAGAGGAAGGTAACTGTCATATGAGTTATTAATCGACTAAGATGAGTTGGAGAAATCTCGTGGAGGGGAATTCGAACTTAGGAGGAATAATGAATTTAATTAAAGGATTTAATGATGAAGGATAATATCTTTTTATCATTTTTTAATTGGTATTTGTCATTTTGGAGATCTTTTGCTTTCCCATTGCACGATGAGTGTTTTCTCTCCCTGCTTATCAACCAATTTCGAGGGAATTTGATTCCTTTCCAAGTTGGTTTATGGAGAGGCCATTAATAATTCTAATTGGATATTAATTAAGGAGTTTTATTTTAATTTTTAAGTTCCATATATTTTAATTCTCATATATCTCCCTATTCCCCCATTCATTCTTCTCCATTCCCCCACACTCACATTTGATGGCACACTTGTTGGAGTGATTCTTGCGCCTTTCTGAGGATAGTTGAAACCCAATATTTGATTTATGATGTATGTATATTTAATATCATTTAAATGTTCTCTGTAATTCTAAATATCAATAATATGTATATTTAATATCATTTAAATGTTCTCTGTAATTCTAAATATCAATAATACACATGTTAGAGACTCGCATTCCCATGTTCTTGAATAACTTGTTTTCATGGATTTGGATTCAATATTGAAGTAGCTTTATATCAGATTTGCATGAGGAAATTTATATGATTTTTATGATGATGGGGAAGAAATACATTATGTATTTCTATGTAACATTATGTACACATTATATTTAAGTCTAAATATCACAAATACATGTATGAAAATCTTGCATACTCATGCCCTTGTATCAGTAGTCTTCATGGATTTTGGCTTCAATCTTGAAGTAGTTTTATACCAGATTTGTATGACAGATATTATATGATTTTTAGGATTTTGTGACAGAAATATATGTTTTATTACTCTGTAATTTAATTTAAATATTCTCTTTGGGTCAAAATCCAAGAAACTCACGTGTGAAAATATTGCATTTGCACGCCATAGAATCACTAGTTTCCATGACTTTGGATTCAATCTTAGAGGAGGATTGTATAAGATTTGTGGGAGGGTTTTACTTTGAGTTTTATGATATTTTGGAATAAATTTTTATTCCATATATTACCATCATGTTTCATATTACTCTCATAACCATATATTCTACCTTTCTTATGTCAAATTCTAGCTAGTAATGCAATTTCCCTTAGGAAATTTCTATGAAAGTTACCCTACAAATGTTGCAGATCATAAGCCATTTGAATAACTTAATAAAAATTATTAACGATAGTAATTTATGTCTAATATTCATTCCCATACTCTGTTCTGAAATTTTGGAGGGTCATACCTGATTTGGAGACCTAGTTTGGCCATCGCCCTCGGGGGGATTTGAACACAATTTCCTAGTAAAATTGCATTGTTTCACCTTAACCAAAAAAATGTTTGTAGAGGTTTAAATTATCATAAAAAGTGTCCATATACCATATTGGTATGTTATAATACTCACCATACCCTTAAATTTCAAATTTTGGACCATTTGGTGAAAGTTGGAACCCTCTAGAGTCAAGACTAGTTAAGGTCGAACTTTGCCCACTTTGTAATTTTCTCCAAAATTCCAAAAAATAAACATTACAGTGGTATCAGAGCATATTATTGGAACATATTGAGTTTATTTATTATAATAATTAATTTAACAAACGCATCAAGTCATATTTCGATGATACAACCAAGCAACTCATGCAAGGATTCAAAATGATGGCTAGGCAACTTAGGGTAAGCTAGCAGGAGGGGGTAGTAGAAGTTTCCATAATGGAGAGACACATAATAAGATTCCTTTTGAATACTTTTATGATTTTTTTAATTGATATAGGAAAAATAATTCAAATGTGAACTCATCAAGTAACAATCTGCAATCCACAAGTAGGGAGGAGACCAAGGAGCCACCAAGTTCTGTGGGTGGTGAAACAGAAAAAGCATTACATTATGGGGATCGAAGTTCACTCCCAAGTGAATTCGAACAATATAAGGAAAAATTACATTATAATGAATAATAGTCCCTTGAAACTATATAATATCGTTTCGAGACACATTCTACTGTGGACATAGACCATAGGGAATCTACTGATGGATGCTTGAACTATGAAGGAGTACCTACTGATGGGTGCTCACAACTCTATGTTGGTGACATAAAGATTATATTGTAAAATATTGCTGCAATAAAAAAATTCATAAGCATGAATATGAATACATTTTTACATATAATGAAGAACCAATATAAACTTCCCCATCACCACTTGAGCTTCAAGAAGTTGATCAAATCAAGCAGAATGAAGAAGAGGAGGTTCAGTCTCATGAACCATACTTCATTGAAGGGTATTTGAATATGAGTGACAGGATATCCATGAGGCCCTCATAACACTCCATGACACTCAAGCATTGGTATCAAATTCTTATTGGAAAGTTTCGTCATTGGTGGAGCCATCCTTCCTTGAAGACATGGAGAAGATTCAAAGAGAAATGTGCAACATCAAAGGTAATTTCATGTCTTTACGTTTTTATAGAAACAATGTGATTGAGCTTAGTGAATGGATACATGAATCCTACTTGAATAATAATGACTATATTCATAAGCTAAAAATTCAAAATGAGCAACTTCTTGAGAGGTTGCAAGATACTTGTTCTTCCTCCTATGTTTCAAATTGGCATATGGAAGATTGCTTGGAGGATTCGCATGACATGATAGATCATGAGAAACATGAAAAATTCCAGGTTCTTGATGTGTTTGAATATTATCTTGATGAGATACAATCACTTGTTGTTGTGGAAGAGGAAATTGAGTTACCTCTTGAAAATGGTTACACACTTTTTGAAGAAGTGCGTGATTCCACCACCTTAGAACCATCCCATGAGGAAAGTTTTACATTTTTAAGGGAGGTGCATAATCCTACACCTATGGATCCTTCACATGATGAAATTTTTTCAATTTCTAATCATTTGGGGTGAGTTGGTTCTTTCTCCTACATCCTACACTTCCAAATTTTGCAGCTTTCATCCTAATGAAGTATGGGTGAAAGGTTTCTTTTTTATGGTGCCACATGAAGAGTATGGAATTTCTATCTCTCCTTTTGATGATGAATGATTAGAGAACCATATTCTTTACATTTGTATCAGCATCCCTTGTTACATTATGATTATACACATCTACATGGATGCACCTATGGTATTCACTTGAGTCACTTGGAGACTCATGATTTTTGTTGCTCCTTTCCTAGTCCATTTGATGTTGGAGGAACTTCATCCCACACTTGGGTGAAGAGATATATGATTTAAGAACATTATTGTTGGCAGAAACATCCTTTGTTATTTCATGTTGATATACATATTCATGGGTGTATTTATGAGACTTCTTGGAGCCACTTGAAGTATTCATGTTTTCTTTGCTCCTTATTTGGTTCAGATTTTGGTGGAGGCTCTTCATCCACTTCTTGGATGAGAGAACACATGGTTGATCATATTGATGAACATTATATTCTTTTGAAGCATCATTATGGGACATGGGATCCTCACCTATGCCATTGTGGAAGATATGATATAATACTTGATTCTTATGTGTATGGGATACATGATTATCTACTTACTTGGATGTACAATCACTTTCATGATTCTTTGATGAGGTACCTTATTGATGTACATGTGTATGATTTTTCTATGTGCTTTCATTATCTATATTTTGTACTCATGATGTTTGGAAGGGGGCAATACAAGAAATGGGATATTAGTATTGCTTGGTTTCATCTCACTTGGATTAACAGTTCGATTGTTAGTTTGAGAAAGCAAACCAACCTTGAGTTGTTTGAGTTCATCTTTGCAGAGCAGTGTTCAAGTTTCCTATGTGGGAGACCTTTTGAGAGATGGATTCAATTTTCGCATGCTTGGTGTTCTTGGAATTTCATCATAGACATTTCACACCATGCATGTATCAGGATCATACGGGACCCTAGGATCATTTTTTGTCTCATTAGTTTCAATTTTGGGGGCAGAAAAAAACATTGGAGATTTACTCACCACTTCAAAATATGATTTTAATTAGAGTAGTGCAGCAGCAAGCATGGTTGAGAGGGAGACATACATTTTGTAATAATGTTTCACCAACCTACTAGTTCTATAGGTTGAGATGGAGACATACATTTTGTAATAAGGAGATATGGGACAAAAAAGGACTTTATTTTATCATAATCGCATTTAAATGGGTCACATAAATGATGAATTCTAAGAAAACAAGGTGGAATATATTCATAGAGACACTTGGAAGCTTGTGGAGCCTTTGGGGGACTAGATTTCTTGCACACTTGGCATGATCTTCATCAAAATTCAAACACATGGGTAATGTAACTCTATTGGATGATGATGTGGTGTCAAAAATAATATAATGATCCAACTAATTTGAATTGGTAAAGGATATTAACTCCCATATTGGAAGAGGAAGAGACTAGAAGACAATGTGTGCCACTTGGAAGGAGATTCCATGCACTCTATGACAAAAAATGATGAAAGATTCTATGACAAGTATGACAAATTCGGACCTGATTGCTAACATATCACAAATATGACATTACAAGGATAAAAATAGCCACCAAGAGGTCGAATTCAGGATTTAGAGGCAGCCATTCGAATTGGGGAAAGAATTGTAGCATGAAGAGGAAGACAAGTGTGATATGAGTTACTAATCCACTAAGATGAGTTGGAGGAATCCCATGGATGGGAATTCGACCTTAGGAGGCCTCATGAATTTAATAAAAGGATCTCATGAGGAAGGAGAATATATTTTTATCATTTTTTAATTGTCCTTTGGCATTTTGGAGAGCTTTCATTTTCCTTCTTCTCCATTCCCCCATGCTCACATTTGATGGCACACTTGTTGGAGTAAATCTTGTGCCTTACTAAGGATAGTTGATGCCCAATATTTGATTTATGATGTATGTATCTGTAATATCATTTCCATGTGCTCTGTAAGTCGAAATATCAAGAATACACATGTTAGAGACTTGCATTCCTATGTTCTTGAATAACTAGTTTTCATGGATTTGGCTTCAATATTGAAGTAGCTTTATATTAGATTTGTATGAGGAAATTTATATGAGTTTTGTTGGCAACATGGAAATATAGGTTGCCATTGATGGAAATTGAGGAAGTATGCAAGCCAGTATCCCACGTGTTGAAGATGAAGGAGCCCATATTTTGAAGACAGAGGAGTTGCACAAGAGCTCAAGATGAACTACACCGGTTCAATCAGGAAGGAGACTCAGGGATCATTGGATCAAATTGTTGGAATATAATAAACCAACTCATATACTTAGGATAAAATAATTAATCAATAATGATTAATTATTCACCTACTAGCTTAATTAGGTGACACCTTAAAGTCAATGCATGCCATCCATATCCTAGGAATGATTTATTTCTGATTCTGGGTTCCTCTAGAATTAGTATGCAGGACCATATAGCAGATTCTGCTTTTTCTGCTTTATCCTGCTTTTCTATGGATAAGATAAAAGCTAGTCAACTAGGAAACTGGGTGCTTTTGTTTCCAACCCATCTTCCATTAGTTTTTCTCCATTAGCATATTATTTCCATCCCCTTGACAACTCACTCATGCTTTTGCCAACTCGTGAGGTGCTTGGTAGATTGGAAAGTGCTTTAAGGGGTTTATCATAATTAGTAAGCCTGCTTTTATGAGCTAGCTTGAGTTGTCTTCATGCAACTCCTTTTTCCTTTATAAGGATGTATTACCTATGTAATAATATCAATTATAATTTATTGATCATTCATTAATGTGTGTTCATTAATTCTTCTTCTTCTCTCATTATACTAATTCTCTACAATTCTCTGTGAGGTTAATTGTGTGCTTAGATCCTTAGCCAGTTTATGAAATTCCTTATGCCATCAAGGCCTTAGAATTTCTACATGGTATCAGAGCTAAGGTTCTCAAAGTTCAAGTTCTACATGATATTAGAGCTGAGGATATCAAAGCTCTACATGGTATCAGAGCTTTGAGAGTTCATTAATTAATCCTCCTTTTTTANAATTCTCTACAATTCTCTGTGAGGTTAATTGTGTGCTTAGATCCTTAGCCAGTTTATGAAATTCCTTATGCCATCAAGGCCTTAGAATTTCTACACAAATGAACAATGGCTAAGATTCAAGTATATTGATTGTTTATATTAAAGTTGTAGGTAAATCTAGATCTCTAAGGTAATATTCTATAAATAAATCGGGAAGATCAGCAAAGTCATGGTGAGATCTGCATTCGATCTAAAATCGATGGTCAGAAAGCATCCTGCACAAGATCCAACAGTTAAGGATCAATTCCGCAAAGGATAGGTGGAAAAGGTGAAGTTCCACAAAGGATCAAAGATCGAACGGCTGAGAATAATTCCTTAAGCAGATCAATGGTTTGACAAAAGCATGGCAGGAAAGCTGTTGCGAGAACAAAAGCACGGATGCGAAACCATGGAAATCAAAAGGTCAAAATTGTGGAAAATTTGAGTTTCTAACTTCTACATTTCGCCCTATGAAAAAGGAAATTGCATAATACAATGGCGGAAGGACGATTGTAGGAGCAAAAAGGCGGAAAGTAAAAAGTCCAAATTAATTGGAAAGTTGAGTTTTTGTTTTTTGCCTTCCACAGTGCGAAAAAGAGATTGCGGAAAGGCCAGACCGGAAAGAAAAAAGACAAAATCTTGGAAAAGTTGAGTTTCCAATTTCGCCTTTCGTAGTGAGGAAAATGCATTGCGGGGAGGCACATTTCGGAAGCAAAAAGAGGAAGTGCAAAAGTTGGGGTTTTGGAAAGGTAAGGTTTTTCCAATTTCTGCAATCCACATACAGAACGATTGGTGTGGAAAGTTAAACTGCGGAACGATAAAACTGTGGAAACCTGACGACTGCAAAAGGAAGCTTGTGGAAACAAGAAAATCATGAAATCCAGGTTGCAGAAGAAGTTAAGATTTTCGACAAGCCTTGAAGATGATGTCTGCAAGTATGAAGAGAATGTGCGCCATTGTTGGATAAATATCAAATAGGTTTAATTTTGAAAAGAATTAAATGTTCATAAACAGAATTATGAAGGGCATGGTTAACAGAGTTACGACAATTATGACTAACAAAAGGCACATAAATAGAGTTAGAGTATCATAAGGATGTGACTATTTGAAAAGGTATGTTGTTGTATTGATGTTTAAGAAGAGGAGTGTCTGTTTCATCCAGATCTATGCATCCAAAGAATAAGACAGATACCAAAGGAGAGTAACAAGAGACAAGGTTTTTAAAGAAGATCTGGAAGTATGTTAAAAATACATATAAGGGTGGAAGGGTGGTGCTAGGGCAAGCTACATGCCTGCAAGGAGGTCTTAACCTCCTTCGAGTAGTGGCTACAGAATCAGGGTATTGGTGTATACTTGTTTGTAGGTGCAGGTAGAAACCTGGGTGTGGGTGCATCCTTCAGTAGTGATTGCACCCACACAAGTGATCTCCAGCAAGTGGGTGATTGCAAAAAACTATTGTATATTGTAAAAACAATTTTTTGGAGATAATAGAAACGTGTTGGTGGTTTACCTTATTGGGTTCCATGTTAAAACATTGTGTCCAAATTTGTTTTTACATTTGTTAAAATAAAATAAATTGTGTTTAAGTTTTTGTCACTAATTCACTCTCCCCTCAGTGACAATACCTGATTCATCAATTGGTGTCATATTCGGATTCTTCACCATAGTTTAACCACTAGAAGGAAGTTCCTATTACAACCACTATGGATCAGCAGATGAATTTGTCAATAAGAGTCCCCATATTTGATGGTGAAGACCATGTTTTCTGGAATATTAGAATGAAAAACTATCTTATGTCCATTGATTTGGAATTTTTGGCATTAGTTGAAGAAGGAGATAATGTTCCAAAAGACACTCCCACAGAAGCAGAAGAAAGGAAGAAATTTTGGGAACATGCAAAAGCCTTAAATACATTACAAGCTGGAATAAGTCAGAAGGTTCTTGCAAAAGTACTGACTTGTAAAAGTGCAAAAGAGATCTAGGACAAATTGGAAACCATATATGTAGGAGACTCCAAAGTAAAGATGGAAAAACTTCAATCTCTCAAATTACAATATGAAATTCTAAAAATGGATGAAGAAAATATTTCAGAGTACTTCAAAAGAGTTGAGAATCTTGTTAATCCAATCAAAGGTTTGGGAGTAAAGGTACCATACTATAATTTAGTTGAAAATATACTAAGAACACTTCCTATGGTATATAGTCCCAAAGTATCCACTCTTGAATATCGATAAAAGCTAGAAGATCTTACCATGGATGAATTGTATGAAATCCTCACAACCTATGAATTAAGACTAGGTATTGATAATCTCCCAAATGGAGAAATGACTTTCAAGGTGATCAAGAAAAAAAAAGTCAGAAGGAAAAACCTTAGACTAACCATAATGAAGAATCTAATGAAGAAGAAGCCAATTTTATCAAAAAACTTCAGAAAGGATCATGGAAGTACAAAGGAAAGTTTCCCTTCAAATGTTTTAACTATGGCAGAATTGGGAACTTTCAAGCCAAGTGTCCTTATTCCAAGAAATACTCTGAAGATGAAGATGACAAAAACAAACAATACAAGAAAAAGGGAAGATTCCACTATAAGAAAAATTACAAAGGAAAAAAGAATTTCTACTCAAAAGAAGAAGAGAACAGTTCATCTGAGGTTAGTGATAGTGATGATGAAGTCCTTTTTCTAGGTATTGAAGATTCTAATGAGATAGAATAAATTGAGCATAAGAAAGAGTTATAAGATGAAGCATAGGTTAATATGGAAGAAGAACTATTCATTGCTTTGGATGTACTAAGAAGATACAAAAACAATTATAGACAGTTGAAATTTCTTTTAGTTGAACAACAAGAAGAGCATGAACATAAAGAAAAAGAGATGAAGAAAATCATAAGAAATATGAAACACCAAATTGAATATGCAAATAGGATAGAATAAAGGTTGGAGAAAACTCTTAAAGAAAAACAACTCATCTGTGAAAAAATGGAGGAAGAATTAGTTCACTTAAGAGAAGAGCTCGATGAAAAATTTATTCAAACTAGATATGAAAATAGTTATAAAATATTATATAAGATTATAACCACACAAAGGGATACAAGTAACAAAAATGGAATAGGTTATTATCAAGAATAAAATCAAGTTAGCTCAAAATATTATGCAGTTGCTCTTCTTAGTACATTTAAAAAGAAAGAGGAAGAAAAGACAAGCAATGCTCAGAACTCCAGAAGATCATTTACACCCATAAAGAAGGAAGTCAAGACAACTCCAAAGAAATTTTATCAAAACAAGTATCCTCACATTTTCCTTGGATATTGTTTTACATGCTCTAACTTTGGACACAAAACTATGAATTGTAGAGCATTTGAAAGGAAAAATTTGAAGGGTAAAAACTATAACCTCAAGAACAATCAAACAGTTGGTCAAGTTAAAAACATAAATTATAACTCATTTGCACCTCTATAAAAAAGGGATTTAGAATCCTTCAATTGTCATAACTATGGACATAAAGCAAGCAATTGCAGCTTAATGGAAATCTCAGAAAGACCAAAGGATATTAGAGAGAAAAATAAGTTGTAGAAATAAAGAACATTAAACGAGGAATTTATTATTGCCTTGAGAATACAAGATAAAAGAGATCACTCGTATGCTGACAGTGGGTGTTCTAAACATATGACAGGAGATAAAGACAAGTTTTTTAACTTAAAAAAACAAAAGGGTAGAGTTACATTTGGTGGCAATGCTTCAGGTAATATTATTGGGAAAGGTACCGTGAATGTGGGAAAAGACAAAGCCTCAAAAATGTGTTGCTTGTAGAAAATATGAATCCTATTCTATTAAGTGTCATCCAAACCTGTGATCAGGGGCACATTTTCATTTTTTATTCTCATAAATGTGAGATAAGAAGGAAGAACTCAAGAAAATTAATTGGTGTTGCTTCTAGAACTCCTGACAATGTATACATACTAAATACTAGGAAGACAGAGAAATATCATATGAATTTAGTGGATGAAAGCTGGTTATGGAATAGAAGGTTGGAGCACATCAACTTTGATAATCTAGTGAAAGCTAGAAATATTGGAGTAGTGAGAAACTTACCAAATATTACAAAGCCTTCAAATCCTATATGTAGACATTGTCAATTAGGGAAGCAAACTAGAATTAGGTTCAAAACAAAAGAGTACTCAACCTCAAAACCTTTAGAGTTGGTTCACACTGACCTCTGGGGACCTACAAGGACCAAGAGTCTGCAAGGAGAATCCTATTTTATGATCTTCATTGATGATTTTACTAGAATGGATTGGGTATTTTTTCACAAGGAAAAATCAGAAGCATTTAACAAGTTCAAAGCCTTTAAAATCCTTGTTGAAAATGAAACAGAGGCAAAAGTTAAATTTCTTAGATTAGAAAATGGTGGTGAGTTCACCTCTAAAGATTTTTATCTCTTCTGTGAAACCCATGGAATTAAGAGATAATTCTCTGCTTCCAGAACACCTCAGCAAAATGGTATTTCTAAGAGGAGAAATAGAACAATTCAAGAGGTCACAAGGACTATTGTCAATGAAGCAAAATTGTCTGATGGATATTGGAGGGAAGCTATAAACACAATAATACACATATTTAATAGAATTCAACTCGGGATTAATAGTAATAAGACTCCTTATGAGTTGTGGTTTGGGAGAACTCCTTTAGTAAAATAGTTCAAGGTCTTTGGAATTAAGTGTTACTTCAAGAGGCTTCATGAGAACCTTGGAAAATTTGATGCTAGATCTTATGAAGGTATCTTTCTTGGATATGCCTCTACAAAAATGACTTACATATGCTACAATATTAGATTACATACGATTGTTGAGAGTGTAGATATTAAGGTGAATGATTTAAAAAAAAAAAAAAATCCAAACATCAAGAGACCATACTTGATGATGAAGATGAAGATGATGATGAGTTAGTTGATACACAAGCAGATGTATAAGAAAAGGATGATACAGAAGAAGATGAAATGGATACCAGAAAAGAAGAGGAAGATACTCGAGAAGAAGAGATAATAAAAGAATCCCCAAGAAGACACACAAAGACGCCCTCAAGAATAACTCAAAAGAATCATCCTGGAGACCAAATTATTGGAGATAAAAGAATAGGAGTAAAAACAAGAAGACAATTGTTGTATCAAACAGAAATGGCACTTTTTTCATGTATTGAGCCCAGATCAATCAAAGAAGCATGAAATGATGAAAGTTGGGTCAAATCTATGAATGAATAATTATACCAAATATAAAAGAATAAAACTTGGGAACTAGTTCCAAAACCACAAGACAAGAATGTCATTGGAACTAAATGGGTGTTCAAAAACAAAGTAAATGAAAATGGACAAGTAATCAAGAACAAAGCCAGAATGGTATGTTAAGGGTATGCTCAGGTTGAAGCTGTATATTTTGAAGAAATGTTTGCACCTATGGCCAGATTGGAGGGAATTAGGATTTTCTTAGCCTTTTCCAGCTACAGAAGATTAAAAGTATACTAGATGGATGTCAAATCAGTGTTCCTCAATGGAAACTTAGAAGAGGAAGTTTACATAGATCAACTAGAAGGGTTTCAATTAACTAATAAATGGAATTATGTTTGTCAACTAAAGAAATCTCTCTATGGGATAAAATAAGCACCCAGAGAATGGTATGTAAGGCTGGATTCTTACTTACAAGTACAAGGCTTCAAAAGAGGATCAATAGACAATAATATTTACTATAAAATTATTGGTGATAGCATGATTATTGTGGAAGTATATGTTGATGATATCATATTTGGGAGTGATGATGAAAAAATGAGTAAGAATTTTCCTAGTAATATACAACAAGAATTTGAAATGTCTTTGCTTGGTAAACTGAATTTCTTTCTAGGATTTCAAATAGTTCAGTCCAAAAAGGGAATATTTATTCATCAGTCCAAGTATGTGAAAGATATGCTTAAAAAATTCTAGTTTGAATATTACAAACCTGTTTGTACACCTATGACAGTAGGATGCAAGCTAAGCAAGGAAGATGAGTCCAATATTGTAGATCCAAAACACTACAGATCAATTATTGGGATTTTTCTCTATGTAATAGCTTCCATACCTGATGTTGGAATAGTAGCTATATTTCAAGATAGACCAAAACAGATCCATGCTCACACTGTGAAAATAATTTTTAGGTACTTAAAAGGAACCATAGATCATGGATTGTGGTATCCTAACAAGAATTCATTCACTTTAAAAGAATATTCAGATGCAGATTGGGAAGGTTGTGTAGATGAAATAAAAAGTACAAGTGGAGGAGCATTATTCTTGGGAGAATCATTGGTAGCTTGGAAAAGCAAGAAACAAACCTCAATCTCTCTGTCTACTACTGAAGCTGAGTATTTTGCAGCAGCAAAATGTTGCGCACAACTGGAATGGATGAAACAAACTCTCCAAGACATCAAAGTAGTGTTTGAAGAACCCACTATTATCTACTGTGATAATACAAGTGCTATAAGTCTCTCCAAGAATATTTTTTAACACTCCAAAGAAAAACCCATTCCAATAAAATACCACTATCTGAGAGATCATGATGAGAAAAAGAACATTAAATTGGAATATGTCCCAACTCAAGAACAAATTGCAGACATCTTCACTAAATCCTTAAGCAGAGATGTATTTGAATATCTCAGACAAATATTAGGAGTAGTTTCTCTTCCAATCTAATCTTTCAAAGAAAATGTATCAATTGGCATCAGTTCAAGGGGATATAGTGATCAAAGTCAGGGGGGGTCACTCAATCCTTTTCCCTTGATGTTAAAGGGGGAGAAATGAAACTAATATTGACATCAAAGCCAAAGGGGGGAATTGTTGGCAATATGGAAATATAGGTTGTCGTTGATGGCAATTGAGGAAGTCTTTAGGCCGGTATCCCATGTGTTGAAGATGAAGGAGCCTGTATTTTGAAGACAAAGGAGTCGCGCAAGAGCTCAGGATGAACTACACTGGTTCAATTAGGCAGGAAACTACGGGATAATTAGATCAAATGATCAATGACTAATATTCAAGTAGATTGATAGTTTAGATTAAAGTCGTAAGTAAATCTACAGCTATAAGATAAGATTTCATAAAGAAATCAGGCAGATACGCAAATTCATGGTGAGGTCTGCATTCGATCTAAAATCAACGGTCAGAAAGCATCCCGCATGAGATATAAAGCTTAAGGATCAGTTCCAAAAAGGATAGGAGGAAAAGGTGAAGTTCAGCAAAGGATCAAAGATCGGACAGGTGAGAATAGTTTCGCAAGAAGATCGATGGTTTGGAAAAATAGTTGCGGGAATGAAAGTGCGAGTGTAGAAACGTGGAAATAACAAGGTCAAAATCGTGGAAATTTTGAGTTTCTGACTTTCACATTCCTCCCTGCAGAAAAGTTAAGTGTGGAAAGACAATGGCGGAAGGACCGTTGCGGGAGAGGAAAGGCAGAAAGGAAAAGGTTTGAAAAACTGGAAAGTTGAGTTTCCGGTTTCCACCTTCCACAATGCGGAAAGGAGCTGGCAAAAAGGCCAGCCCAGAAAGGCAAAAAGAAAAAAGACAAAATCTTGGAAAAGTTGAGTTTTCAATTTCCGCCTTCTGTGGTGCGGAAAAGACGTTGCAGGAAGACCGGTGTGGAAGCGCAAAAGCAGAAGTGCAAAAGTTCGAATTTAGGAATGGTTGGGTTTTTCGATTTCTGTAATCCACATGCAAAATGATTGGTGCGGAAAGGCTAGTGCAAAAATTTGAACCGTTGAATGATAAAACTATGAAAACCTGACGACTGCAGAAGGAAGCTTGTGGAAACAAGAAAATTGTGAAATCCAGGTTGTGGGAGAATTTAAGATTGCCTCCAAGCCTTGAAGATGGTGTCCTCGAGTATGAAGAGAATGTACACCATTGTTGGATGAATATTAGATAGGTTTAATTTTGAAAATAATTAAATGTTCATAAACAAAATTATGAAGGGCATGGTTAACAGAGTTACAACGGTTATGACTAACAAAAGGAACCTAAACAAAGTTAGAGTATCGTAAGGATGTGACTGTTTGAAAAGGTATGTCATTGTATTGATGTTTAAGAAGAATATATAAATTGAATTTTGAAGAGGAAGTGGAGTGTCTCTAGCATCCATATCTATGCAGCCAAAGCAAAAGACAGATACCAAAGGAGAGTAACAAGAGACAGAGTTTTTAAAGAAGATCTGGAAGTTTGATAAAAATACGTTCAAGGGTGGAAGGGTGGTTCTAGGGTAGGCTACATGCCTACAAGGAGGTCTTAGCCTCCTTCCAGTAGTGTTTGGAGAATCAAGGTATTGGTGTATCCTTGTCTATAGGTGTAGGAAGAAACCAGGGTGTGGTTGTATATTTTAGTAGTGGCTGAGAAACTTGGGGATCGTGGTCTCCAGCAAGTGGGTGCTTGCAAATAACTATTGTATATTGTAAAAACAAAGTTTTGCAGATAATAGAAACATGTTTTTGGTTTACATTATTGGGTTCTACATTAAAACATTGTGTCCAAATTTTTTTTTACATTTTCTAAAATAAAAGAAATTGTCTTTAAATTTATGTCACTGATTCACCCCCCCCCCCCCCCCCCCCCTCTCAGTGACAAGACCTGATTCATCAAGTTTTGTGAATATGGGGAAGAAATATATGATGTATTTCCCTTTAATATTATGTACACATGATATATAAGTATAAATATCATAAATACATGTATGAAAAGTTTGCATACTCATGCCCTTGTATCACTAGTCTTCATGGATTTTGGCTCCAATCTTGAAGTAGTTTTATACCAGATTTGTATGAGATATATTCTATGAGTTTGAGGATGTTTTGACAGAAATATATGATGTATTACTCTGTAATTTCATGTACATATACTCTGTGGTTTGAAATCCAATAAACTCATGTGTGAAAATCTTGCATTCCCATGCCATTGAATCACTAGTTTCCATGACTTTGGATTCAATCTTGGAGGAGTATTATATCATATTTTTGGGAGGATTTTCCTTTGATTTTTATGATTTTTGGGAATAAATTTGTATTCCATATATTAACATTGTGTTTTATATTGCTATGAGAACCATATATTCTACCTTTCCTATGTCAAAGTCTAGCCAGTAATGCAAATTCCCTTAGGCAATTTCTGTGAAAGTTACCCTACAAATGTTGCAGATCATAAGCCATTTGAAAAACTTAATAAACATGATTAAGGATAGTAATTTATGTATGATACTCATTCCCATACTCATTTCTTAAATTTGGGAGGGTTGTGCTTGATTTGGAGATCTAGTTTGGACATCACCCTTGACGGGATTTGAACACAATTTCCAAGTAAAATTGCATTGTTTCAACTTAACCCTAAACAAGTTTGCAGAGGTCAAAACTCTTATACAAAGTGTCCATATACCATATTGGTATGTTATACTTATTACCAAACCCTTACATTTCAAATTCGGGACCATTTGGTGAAGTTGGAACCCTCTAGAGTCATGACTAGTTGAGCTCAAATTTTGCCCAATTTGTAATTTTCTTTGAAATTACAAAAAAGGGACAATACAATATATATTAATAAGTTGATAGCTAAAGGTGTTGCAAACCATATCTCCAATGAATTTGAGTTCTCACACTTTTTTCCATACTCAGATATGTTACAAGATCTACAGCCATTTAAAGAGGAAGGTAAATCTACTCTATCTACACCATTTGTACATGATAATGTTTCTTGTGATGATTCAGATTCAGAATTTGAAGATGAGGACCAAACTGAATTAGATCTTGATTTTGGGAATGAATTTCGATCAGATACATCTCCTACTCCTAGTACTAGGCCTAAATGGGCTCAAAATCTCATTAAAGATATTGGGATCATGGTTGGGGATCCATCTGACTAAACTAGAACCAGATCTCATTTTCAAGATGAGAACCTTGCACTATGTCATACATATCCACTTCTCCCATAGAGGTGATATATTCTCCCATAGAGGTGCTATATTATTGGGGGTTCTGATCCACAGTCCTATAAAGATGTTTTCCATGATCCACCATGGAAAGATTCCATGGATGAGGAATATGAGTCACTCCAGAACAATTAGACATTGGATCTTGTCTCTCTTCCTCCAGAGAGAAGAGACAAAATTTCCTTTATACATGATAACTTGGAAGAATATATCTACATGGAATAGTCTAAGGCGTACACTGGTGATCCTTCCTTGGTACACAAAATGAGGAAATCATTGTATGGGATCAAGCAAGCCCCCAGGGAATGGCATGACAAGATAGAATTCTTCTTACTGTCACAAAGGTTCAAAAGGTGCAAGTCTGGTTTCAAAAGAAACAACATTTCTTTTCCTATTTGGAATAAAATTGTAAGAAGGTGGAGAGGTTCACATGCATTATTTAAGGGAACAAGTGCACAATAGGACTATCACACTGCATTACTGCCTTATAGAGGATCAGGTTACAAAAATATTTTCAGAAAGTCTTTCACTTAGAAAAGATTTGTCTATCCCATATATTTGCTTGGTGTGAAGGATAAGTGAAGGCTTTATCCAGTTTCCTACAATTCATTTTGAGAGGGGGGGTTCCCATGAGGTTTTCCCCATTTCCTTAGTTTATTCAGCAGTTAATTTTTTATTTTTTATTGTATGGGTGACCTTTGGTCTCAATTTCCAAGGCCCAAGTTGTTCCGGTTTGGAATAAGGGGGGTTGTTAGGATTAATAATCCTTGCTTGTCCACCACCTTAGTTATTTTTATTAGTTTCCTATCTTAGGATAATATTATCACTTTCATTAGTGCATGCAGATGTTATCTAGGGCCCACTAGCCACTTGATGCACCCACATGCCTGAGTTTAGGAGCTATAAAGACCAATCCCTAGATTTTAGGAACCCACACTGAGTTATGGGAGTCCCATATTCAGTTCACCCTAATCGGTGTTTAGTCGGGCTCCGATGGGATACCTTTAGTTCACTCTTAGTTAGCTTATGCGCCTCATTTTTGCATAATTTGAGGACAAAGGCACCTTTGGTGACCTACCAAGGTTAGTTAACTGATTGTTAATTGCTTTTGTTGTCTGGAGTTGCATCAATGAGTCTTTAGTGATGATTTTTTGCAATTTAGTCATGTATGGAGTCTTAGATTCAAATCACTCCTGGAGGATCCGAATTTCCTTCATTACATTATGGATGTATTGTACTTAGATTAATTATTATTGTGTACAATTGTTGATGTCATTCGAGTTTTCCTTCTATGGTTAATTTCATTATGCATGTTTATCAATTCTAACATTGCAATTCATCCTCCTTCATACTTCTTTCACAGTAAGATTCAATACAGCCTGAAGATCTTATGGAATTGATAATTTTACACATTTTAGAATATTTAATGTCAAACTACTTTTGAAAAACTAAAGGAAAAACTGTAAGCAGCACCAATCCTAAGAGGACCGAATTGGACCTTACCTTTTCATATATAAACTTATGATTCAAAATTTGTGAATGGAGAAATTATTAGAAAAAATAAACATCATCATTCTTATGTGATTTGTTTCAATTTTAAAATTTGACTCTTGCTGAATTAAATTATATTGTGATAGAAAAAACAATCTTGTAATTCTACACTCGATTAATAGATTTAGGAATTATATTAATGGTTATGAAGCTTTTATTCACATTGATCATTCTTCTATTTAGTATCTTATAAATAAACCACTTACGAATGGTAGAATAACTATATGGATTTTATTACTACAAGAATTCAATATCAGCATCTGAGATTAACCTGGAAAAGAAAATATGGTTGTAGGATTTCTTTCTATAATTTCTAATGAAGGTGAAGTTGTTCCTATATAAGATAAATTTCCTAATGAGAATTTATTTATGATACCTACTAATTCACATTGTTTTGCATATATCTCCAATTACTTGACCATAAGAAAATCACCACAACATCTCACATCCAAAGAGAAATGGAAAATTGTCAAGGTACCTTAGGTAAGACTTCACTTGCTTTGCAGGTGATGCTGAAAGGGTCGGTATCTTGGGGTTTGTTGGTGAATGAGTTAGTGAACCTGGTTTTATCACTCAGATTTTCCTCTTGGTGTGGGAGGAATCTCTTGAGGTAACATTTTCGAACCATCGTTTAGACTTAAAGCTATCCCTTTTAGTCGTAGAGGGATCTCTCAAAAAGTCTACTATCCAAGGTCACTTCAACAACAGCTTGAATTGTAACACAATGGACAGATTTGTAACAAGTAAGGGTTTTGGGTTTTATGATTTTGGTTGAACAAGATTCAAATACATACCATTGGTAAATGGAGACATGGTTTTGGAACTCAACTTGCAAAGGTCAATAATGGTGATGGAGAAGTTCGAAAAACATAGGCAAGATAGGCAGGGTTTTCAGGTTATCAAGCTTATGAAAGTGTGGTATAAGAATGAAAGATAACACATATTATATATAAAGAACCCCTCAATATGAATTTCATATCCAATTTAATAAGAAAAGAAAAATACCTAGAGCTCTTCTTAAGAGTGAATTCCGAATCATTTTACTAGCGAGATGAAATGGAAAACATAACACTTAAATGAAGACTGAGGTAAGAAATAAAATATATAACATGAAATCAAAAATCTGAAAGAAAATTTTTGTAGCAAAAACAATTATGTACTTCTTTTATTGATCCTTCATTATGCACAAAAACAGAGTACACATAGCTCAATAGTATTTCTTCTTCACTTGGGTCCCACCCTTTGACAGTCTCTTACATGGAAATATATAGACTCCTTACATTCCCAATCCAAGATCCGAGCCTTATCACCTTTCTTCTAAAAATAGTTATTAGTTACAAAGAAGATGACACCTATGAACTGACATGCTAACTTTATGGAAGTAGTTACATAGATAATCATGACATGTGCAAGTCATCTCCTAATTTTTAGGGTTCTATTTCAACTAGAAATATTTTTCCATTTGGAAGACAGAGAACATATGAAAATGAGGTTTCAACTTCATTCAATGACCCATGCTGACTATTCTCCATAAAAATGCCAAACTTAATGATAAGATGAGCTTTAATGAATTTAGAAGTTTTCACGGCTTTTATACCCCTTAGTGCTGCTGTAAAAAAATCACCTTTAGAATTTTCGTAGCGACCTCCCCTATTTTTACAATGGAAACACTACAATACTGTTGAAAAACTATATAAATATTTGAATATTGTCTCAATTGTAATCAATAGGTAACTTGTTTTAGGACTTGATGGAGCATCACAACCTGTAATCAAATCTTTTTTTAGACTAGTTTTTCTTTGTTTGTATTTGCTTTTTTAGAGCAGCTTTTATGTCACCAGCCTTTACTTGTTTTGATGGAGTAGTTTTTCTTTAGCCTAGTATCTGGTTGTGGTAGCTCAGGTTGTTGTAGCTCAGGTTGTTGGTTGTGGCTGCTCAGGTTGTTGAGCACTACTTGTGGTTTTTATTACTTTGGCTGATACCTAATTTTTATTTCTCAGGGGTTGTTGAGCACTAGTTGTAGTTTTTTATTTTTGATGATGTACCAAGTTCCTTTGATTCAATTGAATAACAAAGAATGTTTTTTTCATCTAAAAAAAAACTGTAATCAAATCTGTATTCCTAGAGATATCTGACTGGTTCATCACTATAAAGCACTTTAAAACTATATGATATATTCCCCTCAATATCATCAAACGTTATCTGATCTGCAACAACATCACCATTATCCCCTCCCGCTTCAATAACCATGTTACACAATGTCATTCTATCATCCATTATTAAGCTTTTAACAATAGATCCTGAAAATTCCATGGCTCAGTATGTTCCCCCATAAACAATTATTTCACTAATAAATTGTAGTATAAGATCCTTTACAAGTAGGAAATATGGAATTTTCCCATCTATTACAAATCTTAGTGCCACTTGCACCATTACTAACAGCCAATCTCAATATATTCCTGCTGAGAAAGAGAAGAATGGAGGAAACAGAGAAAACACGGGAAAATGATTGCCTTCTCATTATTCAGAGGTGTTTAAATAGGAAATACAAAACAATATTACTGTGGGTGAATACCACAGTTAGGTAAATACCGTCATGGGTTACCTAACTCTCTAACCTAACTACGGGTGAGATTACTCTCTTCAACACACCTCCTTAATCTCAACTGGTAGTACATCATCAGCATTGTCTATGCCTAAAGATGCATGCTTGTCTATGTCTCAGCTAGGCTTACATTTCATTCAAAAAACTTCAGCTTGAATTTCTTCTTTGAAGTGTACTTGCAATTCTTTTTCTTTGTCTTCTGGATCTTGATGCTAAGTAGTTGATCTTCTTCATCTTCTGGAACATAGTGAAAGTCTTCATCTTCTATTTCAACATGATTCTTCGGGTTGTCATCTTTACCTACACACTCAACATTTTTGTTAGAAAAAATATGAATATATTTTATCTTTTCTTGGAGAGAATTCACATGTTGGTGCTGCCCATCAATGGAAGCTACTTGATCATTCTCATTGGGTTCTTAATTTGCATGTACCCACTATGCATCCTTCATGACTTCTTCAAAAAGTGTGGGTTGAGAAGAAAATAGAGCATACTGTAGATGCTCATCAGGAGCCTGCTCATAGATCTCCCTCAAACTTCTGGTTTTCTAATTTGGAGTGGACTGCATAATGTTGTTTGTTTTGTGATTCTATTAGCTGGTTGTTGCTCATTCTCAGCAACTATTGTAGATTCTATGCTGCTATCAACTATCTCTTGCTCAAAGAGACTATCACTCAAATCATTGAGTACCGCTGCAGTGACAGGTTTGCTTTCTCTGTCATCATCAAACATAATTGGATCAATATCATTTGCTAGGATTACATGATCACTAGCTACCTCATAGACACAGTCATCTTGACTGTCTTCCACTTTAGTGTGGGATTCCTGGTGCTCTACCTGACTTACAAAGTCATCTTCCTCTACCGTTGGTTCCTCACTGAAGACTTCTTTCAGTGTATCCCATGCTCTCTTTGGAGTATCAGCTTCTACAACGTAATGAAATAAGGAATAGTCGATACTGTCTTGTATGAGACATAAGACAACAACTTGCCTTCTTTCTTTTTTGAATTCTGTCAAAGCATTAAAATTTTCTGGATCAATGGGATCCTCTTCAGCTATGAAGTGCCACAAATCTTGTAACTTTAACACATTAATTACTTTGATTTCCCATACATCATACTCATATCCATTAAAACTCTGCCATAAACCTTATGGTGTTAAAATATTTCTTACCTCTTCATATTCTTCTGGGACTTCTTCAGGTAGCACCATCTTGACAAAAAATCTAGTTCCGAAGTTCACCGTGCCTATTAATTCTTGCACATGATATAGGAACTAGGAATCAAAATCATCAAAGAATTATTAACAAATACTCATGAATTGGAAAAATAACTAGAACCAGAAATGGTTTCCTCTCTGTATATTTAATAAACAATAAAGGGTTACAATTTCCATGCTGAGCAATGGCTTAACTACATGAATAATTTGAATACCTAAGGGACAATTCGAATTCAATGAGTGAGTCTAGCTTAACTGACTCTCAACCATTCAAGCTCACTCAATTAACCACTTGACCAAAACCCTAATTGACTCACCAAACCCTAACTGAAGTCGGAGTGCAATAAATGACTGAATCTCAACTGAAGGAGATCAAACACATGTCATAGCAATCCAACCATCAAGTGTTAGTCCTGCATGACTCCAATGAACCCTGATGAGGTTAACTGAAGCTAAACTGACCATCAGAAGTTGGTGGAGGCACCTTGTTAACTCCAGTTCATTAAATAATAATAAATAATCATTAAATAATATATTTAATGAATGGAGGCACCTTAGCTGACTGTAACTGACTGGTTGAACTGATTGTAACCACCAGTTATCAATTAGGTGCATTAATATCACTCAAATCACCCCCGAAGTGCTCCAGTTAGCCTCCTTAACTGTAGGAGAAGCCTAAGTTAGCCTCCTTGACTATAGGAAGGCGTGGGTGTGACTGGATGATGGCAATTAATGCTCCACTGATGTCAATTAAACTTAGGATAGTGGTTTAACTAGGCCAATTTGACCGAAAGAGTGTGTATGATGGTAGATGTCTCCAACAGCACCAACTTCCAATATTTGAGAGAAGGTTGCAGATCTAGAATTGAAAGGCTAATTTGGTGGGAGCTCCAACAATGTGCTTCTTATAAGCAGATAGTAAATACGTCTGACCAGGCCGGGTTCAATTCCTCTGATCGATATCAGCTCTCAATGTCATATCTGAAGCTTCAAATTTCCTACCCGGCTGCTTCTACCAAATTCGCTTTTGTTGCTCATCTACAATTCAAATATAGATCTGCCAGCTTCTACGTATTTCTGCTTCCACACACGGACCTGGGAGACCGCAAATATAGAACTTGAAGACAATCCGGCAGGCAGAGGATCGTTGGCACTAGATAATTAAAGCAAAGGATCGGTGGTCGGTCTCATTTTACTTGATGCAGATCAGAGTGATACGGGCAAGGTTATTTTGGCTGCTCAGGTTCGATCCCCATAGACTTAGATCTTGAAAGATCTGGAATAAGACTCAGATCTGAATCTGGAGTGATAGATAGGTAAAGCCTTTGGAATTTCAATCAACTCAAACATTTATCTTTGGTACATGCGTCCAGCTTGCAGATGCTTCCAAATTCATTTGGAAACTTAACTAGACTCAGTCATCTATCTTTGAGTGGGTGCACGAATTTGACTGTCCAGATCACAAATCAACGGGCCTTCGAACATTAAATTTGAGTGGAACATTAAAATAAATCCCAAGCTATATAGGAGACCTCTCCAACTTGGAATATCTAAGATTAGGTGATGATTTGTATGAAGTGCTACCACCTGGTCTCGATGACCTCAAGAGCTTGAAGACGTTAGCACTCTCTTTTTCACCGCAGCTGAAATCCTTGAGAGGAGGGAGAAGAAAACCATACGGATATGGGCTCTCTACCTCTCAAATTAAATCTCTTGCATCGATCTGCGATACATTCATCCCATCAGTTTCCCCTACTGACAACCTGCAAGATCGGGAGTTCGAATCCTTTTATCGCCTCTCTAGTTCCCAGAACGGAATTCTTGAATAGGTCACCCTCTGTTCAAATTGTGTAGATCTGAGAGAAATGGAAATAGATCTGCGACTATGCCAGAGAACCGAGGGATGGAGCAGACCTTTTGTTTTCGAAGTTGCCGCCTGGAGAATGCAGCGAAGCTAACAAAGAAATGAGATCTTTGTTCCAAATGGCTTCGGAGCTCCGTAGAGTGCTTTCCACTCTGTGAAAAGGATTACCCCAACAATGGAAGGATCGGGCCTTAAGCTCTGATACCATGAGAAAGAGAAGAATGGAGGAAACAGAGAACACACGGGCAGATGATTTCCTTCTCATTATTCAAAGGTGTTTACATAGGAAATACAAAACAATATTATTGTGGGTGAATACCACAGTTAGGTAAATATTGTCGTGGGTTACCTAACTCTCTAACCTAAATACGGGTGAGATTACTCTCTTCAACACCTACGACATATTTAGTTGAATCTAATAAGCATCAATGTCATGGAAATTTAATCTGAAATCTGCTACCTCCATGTCAGCATCATCAATACAATTTTACTAGTGTGTCTGCTGATGGATTGGAAAATATTTTAAACCTATGTATAAAAATGCGTAGGATGAGCAATTGTTAAGCCAGTCAATTTTCAAATCCTAGAAAAAAATGCCAATATAACTTATATTCTTGACAAAATGTTAATTTTTAGTTATTTGGTGTACTCGGCATTTGACATTTGCGTTGTGATTTGGAAAATGAATTCCACATGGCGTTGGAGGTGAGACTTGGCATAAGGGTTTGAATGCACTGGGAACTGGCACTCCCTTTCTTGTTCTTTGGTTATTTAACCTACATTGCTTCGGATAACAAAGATACACATTTTTAAATGTGTTGATGGATTCCATACTCAACGATGTGTAGTGAAAAACAAATACCCCTTGGGGATCCTCCCTTGGCTTTGGCTTGAATGTTGGGTGTGTGTTGCTATGTATGTTGGTGTTTGATGAATTTAGCATGTAACTTTAGTTAGGATTTTAAATCAATAATAATTGTATAAGGTATTGTTGTTATTGTTTTAAACTACATTGGTAGACACATGCTTTATATTATCTATGTTGAACGCTCTAGAAGGTGATTGATATTCACATGTGATTGGAAAATTTATATTACTAGAACACATTGAATCCTAATACATTTGGTCACTGTTTATGTTTGTGATGTTGCATG
The DNA here is from genome assembly GCA_001517045.1 of Pseudotsuga menziesii. Classification (NCBI taxonomy): domain Eukaryota; kingdom Viridiplantae; phylum Streptophyta; class Pinopsida; order Pinales; family Pinaceae; genus Pseudotsuga; species Pseudotsuga menziesii. The sequence continues at coordinate 367,608 of LPNX010458123.1, read as the reverse complement.
CCCTGTTGTTCCATACATGAGGTTGTTAGTATGTATATGAATATATGCATAAATGGTGAATGATTATTGTTGTCCTAACAACTAATATAAGAAGCACTTAAATTCTTGATGATGAATGAGTCCACCTAACGTTATTATAAAGTATTGGTCAAACTTGAAATTTATTCCTTCCCTTTTATGGGATACACTTGCAATAAATGACACTTGGTTGAAGCGAAATAATTGGTTGAAATTGGTTTCTTACGCATTAGACTGAATGCGCCTTTGGAGTTGATATACTAGTTGTGCTTACGTGATTCATATCCGTCCAAATAGTTTGTTTTATTCTTTCCTTGAATTGACTCCATTAAGGAACTAACCACTAATCCTTACAAAGAAGACATTACTCAACATTTAAGTGTCTTTATGAATTTACTATTAGGGATATCCCCTGAGAGGTTTCAACTTCCAAAGAAATTTGGAGAAGTGGCTAAGGTGACAGTGATCACTTTCTCTTGCACATGCTTATCAATGACTAGCCATGCTAATTCATCCAATAACACCATGGATGTAGACAAGGAGGATTTGGTTGAGGAAGAGGACAAGTAATTTGTTACAATTGTGGTCCACCGTGACACTTTTCTAGAGATTATTAGAACCCATGCTTGACATGCACTTAGTAGATTAGTATATCATACCATTGAAGATTGTTCTCAACTCATAGAAAGGAGGCAAGCCAAAGGAAATTGGAAGCAAAACCAGAATGTTCACAATATATCAGTAGATCCAAGAGAGAAGCAACCTATCATTGTTGTAGTGACACAAGGAGGGGATGTGATAGGGGATGATAAGAGAATACCTAGTAACTAGCATGACCTGGGAGTTAAACCAACTGTGCAACAACCTTTACCATTCGACATCCAGAAAGAATGATTTTTTCCTCAAAGCTAGGAATGATTTTATGCCAAAACAAAGTAGATCATACACATCTTCTCTGCCTCCAAAATATGATAAAGTCCCCATCTACGACATGCCACCCCATTTTGACCGCTCAACTCCAAATAAATATCAAGGAAAGGTATGTGCCCTGAAAATATGTTTGAGGATTTTTCCATATTTTAATTAAATATGAAGATGCATTAAGAGAAATGCATAGTCTACCTGATGAATCAAAAAGATAACCTAGTTAGGAAAGGGTTGTAAACCACGTGCAAATCAAAATGAAAACTGGGAAGGAACTGTGACTTAAAGCATAGATTGGAGATTATGGCATGGATTTTGTCATTCTCGATCTGGGGTATGGTGTGAATATCATTATGAAGCAAATGTTGGAGAACATGGGAAAACCTAAACTAGTGTGGTCACCTGTCCAACATAGATTGGCCAATCAGTAGAAAGTAATCCCATTTGGAAGAATTGTAGGTGTTCTTATTGAAGTGGAAGGATTACAAAATTTTGCAGACTTTGGATTTATAGAGGTAGTTGATAATACCAATCCATATCCTATGTTACTTGGTATATATTGGGAAATTGAGAACCAAACTGTCATAAATTTTAAGAAAAGATTGTTGGCATTCAAAAATGAAGATATCAAAGTTGTCGCGCCTTTGGATCCTTTAGAAGGCCCAAGGTATGTCAAAGCTGTCAGGGAGAAATATGATGCTCACGATCTAGAGAATATTTATAACATTACTTCAATAGTAGATGATTATGTCAATCCTACAATAGATGGTACCTTGATTTGGTGAAACATTAGTCCATGTTCATCAGACTTTGTCAAAGCTCTAGAAAATTGGAAAATATGTTAAATGAAGTATCCATGAGGGGACACGGTCGTGTTACAAAATCACTGTGATGAGTTGGAAAAGAGGTTTGTGATCTACCTATGTATGAGGGATTACCAAATTTAGATGATTTTATTACTGATTTTGAATTCAAGTTTCTTAAGAAACAACAATTGTTAGCATTAGATGTCGTGTTAAAAGCTACTCCACCCAGGTGGTGGGTTGTCCCAAGAAACATTTGGAGGCATGGTTATAGTGTATAAGGTTGTTGTACATGGGGACACATACCTAACCAAGAGTGGGTCCTTATGTTTATCCATACGTTGGACACTATACCCAAAAATTGGCATGTACAATGTTGGAACTTCAATGAGGTACAGAAAATTGGGATGATCTCGTTAAGAATTTCAAATAAACATACAACTATGAAGATGAGAATCCAACAATGTACGCAACACTTTAAGTTATTAAAGAAAAAAATTGAATAAATACCAGTACCTCTATCTAACATGCCATAATGGACTGCAACACTTGAACAAGTGAAGGAATGCTATAATATTATGCAAGACCCAAATGATGATGATATGAGAAACGTGCACATCCCATAAACTGAAGGTATTCAATATATAGAAGGTCCTAATATTAAATTTAATAAATTCTTGCAACCGTTGAAGACAAAGAAGGTAAACCTCGTTTCCAATGAAAATCCAAAATTTGCTAATATTGGGGATTATTGGGATGAAGAGATGAGATTGTAGGTAAAATTACTGACTTACTACATGAATATCAAGATTTTCTTTCTACTAAGTTTTCATATATTAAGGGTATTAATGGGGATATAGGAGAAATAAATATTCCATCAAATCCTGATGCAAAATCTATTAAGCAGAGGCCTTATAATGAATTTTCAAGTTTTTCACTCAAAATCCTCCAAAGTCGGGATGGTGAAATTGGTGATTTTGTCTTAAAATTTTATTAAAGCCTAGGGTCTATGTATTATACCATGTTAGTCATAGTACTAAAAATATTTGGACATGCGCTAAGTATTTTATAGGTTTTTTTAATTTTTAGTCTTTTAATAAAATCATCGATAAGATGTATTTTAATTGTAAAAAATTAAAAGGTCATAAAATTGGGCCTAGGGAACCAATTTTGTCATGAGGATGCTCGTTTTTAACAAAAAAATACCCCACTAAACCCCTAAACCCACTTTTGAGATTCAAATTAGTAATTTTCAATTATTAATTTTGATTTTCTCTCCAAAGTGACTCATAGGGTCAAATAATTGGGAAATTTGGAGAAAATCCAATTCCTAAATCAAAGGCAGGTTGTCTGGGACTTGTCTCTGAGGTGTCAAATTTGTTTAGGATATTTTCTGGGACATTTATGATCATAGAGGATCATACTCATCCATCAAAGGAGGGGGTCCAACTCACTTCCACAAAGGGGTGGTGAATTCCCTCATGGAGGGTGTGTTTTGCCACTTGGATAAAGTGGTTAGAGGAGGTGAAGGCTTCCGTGCAGGATACCTCAATATAGGTGGTAGACTTCCTTCCCATGAATTCAAAACTCCTCCCACCATTATTTCAACCCCCAAAACCATCTCACACTTGGCAAATTCACCCCCTTGGGGTTTGAGCTTCTTTTTTGCTATAAAAGCGGGATTTTGCTCCTCATTCAGAAGGATGCATTCAACCTCTTCCCTTCGTACTTATGTTGTTGATATTTTTTTAATAAATATTGAAGGATTTGGAGGCTATTCTATGATTGCATTGGCATCTTGTGACTTGGTCAAAATCTAAGGTGAAATCTATGGAATTTCATGCTTTATTTCTTTCGAATGATGTGTTTAGATCCAGTTAAATTTCAATAAGTAGTTGTTATTGTCAAGTTACTTATGTTCATTTTATCATCAGAATTTTTTAGGAGTAGCAAACTATAGTTGGTTATACTTATGCTCTCCTTCTTCTTTTTTATTAATGAAATGACTGGATTAACCTTGTTCTTTGATAAATTGCCTAGTTTTTTTGCATATTTGTCTCAAAGTTAAGGGGCTTGGAGCTCAGTTCCATCCACTTATATTTACAACATCCACTTTGATTTTTCTAATACATATTTTTTGCAGATCCCTCTCTCCTTCATTTCTTTCAAGCATGGGATTAGGAATTTCAGTCTTCTTCTCTCTAAAATTCAAGCTTTTTTCCTAGTTTTGGTTACTTGACGATTAGTAAAATTGGATAAATCATTATGTATATAAAATTGGATTTTATTTAAGCATATATATCAGATATAGATTCACTTTTAAATTTTTACCTTAAACTAGATCCATTTCAATCTTTCAAAGTGTCATTTTCACTTTAAAAAATCCACAATTTTATGAGCATTTTGAGTAGTATAGATTATGTATTTGTTTTGATTAATTTAAAATATTCTAATACATTTAACTCACTAGGTTTTAGCAGGTTTTGAGGAAATGCGGAGGACATACTACTCAAATTTTGAATCTCGGGTCATACGGGACATCAAAAATTCCATCCTCCGTCCCTTTTTTTATTTCCTTTTCTCTCCCGGCGACATTGTAAGCCTTTCGTTCCCTTTTAAGGATCAAAGTGAAAATCATAATTCAAATTTTTTTATCATATTGTAATCTCATTAATAAAGAAACCAAGTGTGCTACACAGCGCCCACACTCAATCCCCCTTGGGGGGATTCACAGTCTTTTTCATGGTTTTCATTTTACTAATCAACACTTGCACACAATCCACCTTCTTGAAAGGATGTATAGATAAGTTGTTTTTATTTAATTTCATCTCAAAATAAGTTTTAATTTCTTACCCAACTCATTGCCACGAAGTATGCTTTTTCCACCAACTAAAGGCTTTGTAGATTATTGGTGGATGATCAGAAAATGACACATAGTTTCATTTATAATTTGTCGTTAATCCTTTGATTTTACCAACTTAGTTGTTGTATCAAATTGGAATATAAAATTTGTCGTCAACTCGTGTATGCTCTTTCCCTCTGCGGGATTTTCCTGGTTGTTGGGAAATCAAAAGTGGTTTTCAACACTTTCTAATTTCCTCACATTAATCTAATAATTCCTTAATAAAATCAACTCCCCTTAGAAACATTACAAAAATATGGCATACGATAGTTGACAATCATGGGCAAATTCTTTAAAGGAATCAAGAACAACTGAGTAGTGACCTAGAGACACAGCCATGCTACACCCTTTTTGGTGTAGTGTTGGACACCTTCTTAGAGACTTCGATTCATCCCACATTTCTAAGTGAGGAACCACTTTAGTCATCTTTCAGACACATTCTCAGTACTTCCAGTATATCGATAATTCCCTTCACGTAATTCAACTCATCTCTTAATAATTAAAACTAACCAAGAAACATTTGCAAAACATTTTACTTTAATATAATTATTTCACTTTGACTCCATTCGCACTGATCTGATGTGTAATTATTGTATTCCCACTTTATGTGTTGATGTTATGTTGCTAAATATTTACTTAAATTTGTAAATAAGCTTGTATCGAAATTTACTTCAAAAAACTCCTAAACAACTCACTTCCATCAATAACGATTAAAACTTAAAGATCCTTGGAAAACTCTTTCTTAGGGACCACCCCCCTTGGCTTCATTAGTATTTTTGACTAAACGGAGGATTCAAGATCAAGTGACGGTCATTGATTCAAGAATTTCCCCCAAGGACACACCTAGCAACTTGAATATTTCTGTTGTGCTTAACCCCCAGGTGTGTTAAAGGTGGCAACACATAGTTATGTTATTTGGCTTAAAGAATGCCCCAACTACTTTTTTTAAAGTTGTTGTCACAACACTTAAGCAGTTCATTCATAAATTTTTAGAGGTATACTTCGACGAATGGATAGACTATGGAATTCTTAAGAACCACATTGAAAGCTTAAGGTTGATGTTAGGTCGTTGTCGATAGTATCATATACATTTAGACCTAAAGAAGTGTATTTTTTATGCTCCATTTGGTATACCAATTGTACATGTGGTGTGTAAACAAGGATTCTTGATGGATCCTACAAAGATCATCATCATAGTAGATTATCCCCCACCGACATTGATATGACAATTGAGAACAAATTTGGGACATATTTGCTACTACATGAAATTTATAAATGGATATGCATAGATCATAGCTCCTGTGGAAAAAATGTTGAAAAAATATATTAAGTTATAGTGGAATAAAGAGTGTCAGCATATCCTCGACACATTGAAGGAAAATATGGTGACAGCGTCTAATCTAGTGTTTCTTGAGTGGCAAAAATAAACTCATGTGCATATTGATGTGTCGTCCATTGCTTTGGGTGCACTTTATTACTCATCCAAGTGAAGGGTCTATTGATCATCCAATTGCATTTTCTAGTAGGAAATTGTCAATAGCTGAAGGAAACAGTACTACTAAACAATGAGAATGTCTAGCTATAGTATATGTATTACAAAAGTTTAGACATTACTTGTTAGAAGGTCATTTTAAAATGTTCATCAGTAATATTCATTTGAAATACCTCGTCAACAAGCCAATGTTGGGGGGGGATATGAAGGTGGTTATTGTTATTCCAAGATATGACTTTGAAATTATAGTTAATCTAGGAAGGATGAATCTAGGGCTTGACTATATTTCAAGGTTAGAGATAGTATAAGGATCAGCTAATCTGGATGATAACCTCCCAGATGTGTATCTCTTTTCAGTAAGGATGGTAGATAAGTATTTCGGGGAGATTTTCCATTTCATGAATACAAATATGGCACCAAAAGGAAATATTATAGCACAAAAGAAATAGTTGGATGTCAAAGTTTTAGATTATCACCTGATAGCAAGCCAGTTATATAAGTTATGACCAAATGAAATTTTAAGATGATGTGATTTGGAACATGAGCATCCTATGATTTTGGACGTGGCTCATGATAGTGTTGTGAGAGGACACTATGTAGGAAAATATACAGCACAGAAAATATTGAGGGAAGGACTCAGTGTGGCCTACCTTGCATAAATATGTGAAGGATTTTTGCATATCCTACAGTTCTTCCAAAGGATTGGAAAACCCTCTAGGAAAGATGAGATTCCATTAGTTCCATAGGTGATGTTGTGGGATTTCGACAAGTGGGATGTTTATTTTGTAATTCCAACCAACCCACTACTGAAGAGGACATGATCACGGTATATTAAAACTGCAGTAGACTACTTAACTAGATGGGCTAAATCTCACCTAGAAAAATACTATAATATTGTTACTACTCTGAATTTCTTATTCGACAATATAGTTACAAGATTTAGGTGCTCTCGCATTTTATTGAGTGATCAAGGAACTCACTTTGTAAATAATACCATTGAAGCAATGACACAAGAATTACAAATCCATCATCGGAAGAGTACCCCATATCATATGTAGGCTAATGGAATTGTCAAAGCTTTTAATAAGATTCTAGAACATGCTTTGACGAAGGTTTGTAACGTGAATCATGATGATTGGGATCTAAAGGTCCCTACAGTTTTATTGTCTTGTATAACAACTAATATAAGAAACACTTAAATTCTTGATGATGAATGAGTCTACCTAACGGTATTATAAAGTATTGGTCAAACTTGCAATTTATTCCTGCCCTTTATGGGATACACTTGCAATAAATGACACTTGGTTGAAGCTAAATCATTGGTTGAAATTGGTTTCTTACTCATTAGACTGAATGTTCCTTTGGAGTTGATATAATAGTTGTGCTTGCATGATTCATATTCATCCAAATAGTTTGTTTTATTTTTTCCTTGAATTGACTCCATTAAGGAACTAACCACTAATCCTTACAAAGAAGACATTACTCGACATTTAAGTGTCTTTACGAATTTACTATTAGGGATCTCCCCTAGGAGGTTTTGACTTCCAAAGAAGTTTGGAGAAGTGGCTAAGGTGACAATGGTCACTTTCTCTTGCACATGCTTATCAGTGACTAGCCATGCTAGTTCATCCAATAACACCATGGATGTAGAGGAGGAGGATTTGGTTGAGGCAGAGGACAATTAATTTGTTACAATTGTGGTCCACCGTGACACTTTTCTAGATATTATTAGAACCCATGCTTGACATGCACGTAGTATACTAGTATATGATACCATTGAAGATTGTTCTCAACTCATAGAAAGGTGGCAAGACAAAGGAAATGGGAATTAAAACCAGAATGTTCACAATATATAAGTAGAGCCAAGAGAGAAGCAACCTACTATTGTTGTAGTGACATGAGGAGGGGATGTGACAGGGGATGATAAGAGAATACCTAGTAACTAGTATGACCTGGGAATTAGACCAACTATGCAACAACCATTACCATTCGAAATCTAGAAAGAATGATTTTTTCCTTGAAGCTAGGAATGATTTTATGCCAAAACAAAAGAGATCATCGACATCTTCTCTTCCTCCAAAATATGATATTGTCCCCGTCTACGACATGCCACCCCATTTTGATCGCTCAACTCCAAATAAATATCAAGGAAAGGTATGTGCCCTGAAAATATGTTTGAGGAGTTTTCCATATTTAATTAAATATGAAGATGCATTAAGAGAAATGCGCAGTCTACTTGATGAATCAAAAAGATAACCTAGTTAGGAAAGGGTTGTAAACCATGTGCAAAAGAAAATGAAAAATGGAAAGGAACTATGACTTAAAGCATAGATTGGATATTATGGCATGGATTTTGTCATTCTCGATCTGGGGTATGGTGTGAATATCATTATGAAGCAAATGTGGGAGAACATGGGAAAACCTAAATTAATGTGGTCACCTATCCAACATAGATTGGCCAATCAGTAGAAAGTAATCCCATTTGAAAGAATTGTAGGTGTTCTTGTTGATAATACCAATCCATATCCTATGTTACTTGGTATATATTAGGAAATTGAGAACCAAACTATCATAAATTTTAAGAAAAGATTGTTGGCATTCAAAAATGAAGATATCAAAGTTGTCGTGCCTTTGGATCCTTTAGAAGGCCCAAGGTATGTCAAAGCTGTCAGGGAGAAATATGATGCTCAAGATCTAGAGAATATTTATAACATTACTTCAATAGTAGATGATTATGTCAATCCTACAATAGATGGTACCTTGAGTTGGTGAAGCATTAGTCCATATTCATCAGACTTTGGCCAAGCTCTAGAAAATTGGAAAATATGTTAAATGAAGTATCCATGAGGGGACACGCTCGTGTTACAAAATCACTGTGATGAGTTGGAAAAGAGGTATGTGATCTACCTATTTATGAGGGATTACCAAATTTAGATGATTTTATTACTGATTTTGAATTCAAGTTTCTTAAGCAACAACAATTGTTAGCATTAGATGTCGCGTTAAAAGCTACTCCACCCAAGTGGTGGGTTGTACACAAGAAACATTTAAAGGCATGGTCATAGTGTATAACATTGTTGGAGATTTGGTTTGGTGAATGGTTCTCATATATTGGGGTAAAATAAAATAGGTTAACTAGTCCAGTAGATCATTTGACCATATGTACTACGACATGGGGACACATACCTAACCAAGTGTGGGTCCTTATGTTTATCCATACGTTGGACACTATACCCAGAAATTGGCATACAATGTTGGAACTTCGATGAGGTACAGAAAATTGGGATGATCTCGTTAAGAATTTCAAATAAACACATAACTATGAAGATGAGAATCCAACAATGTACACAACACTTTAAGTTATTAAAGAAAAAAATTGAATAAATACCAGCACCTCTATCTAACATGCCATAATGGACTGCAACACTTGAACAAGTGAAGGAATGCTATAATATTATGCAAGACCCAAATGATGATGATATGAGAAACGTGCACATCTCATAAACTGAAGGTAGTCGAGATATAGAAGGTCCTAAGATTAAATTTAAGAAATTATTGCAACCGTTGAAGACAAAGAAGGTAAACCTTGTTTCCAATGAAAATTCAAAATTTGCTAATATTGGGGATTATTGGGATGAAGAGATGAGACTGTAGGTAAAATTATTGACTTACTGCATGAATATCAAGATTTTCATTCTACTAAGTTTTCATAGATCAAGGGTATTAATGGGGATATAGGAGAGATAAAGATTCCATCGAATCCTGATGCAAAATCTATTAAGCAGAGGCCTTATAGAATGAATCTGATATATAAAGAAGTTAAGGTGAAGCTCAATAGAATGTTAGATGCATGTATTATTGAGCTTGTTGAAGAGTCTGTTTGGATTAGTCCAATGGTGGTGCAAGACAAAAGGACTAGTGAAGTTCATATCTATGTCAACTTAAGAAAGTTGAATGATGCATTTCTGCATAACCCATTTCCTAAACCATTTACCGTTGAAGTATTAGAAAATGTGGGGTTCATGAATCTTATTCATTTACTGATGGGTTTTCTGGGTGTCATCGGATCAATATTATTAAGGAGGATAAGCATAAGACTACCTTTGTGAATGAATGGGGTTGCTACCAATACATAGTGTTATCCACTAAGTTGCACTTAATGTATTTTTCAAATGGTGAGCCACCAAGGATTAGAACAAATCAGTGTTCTTCCTTGGTGCTCATGAATTTCCATAGTTTCATCAGGGCCAGTTGTGGTCCCCCTTTCGCATGTTCACACCCCCTCGAGGGAATTGTAATAAATGGCATAACATGATGGTTTCTTTCTATAAAATGATTGGCCTTCTTAATACTTGGTGATCAAGTTCATCATCCTTGAGGTTTTTATCTCTCATCAATTATGTGATGCTCTTTTAAGCGACATATAATTTTCAAGTTTTTCACTCAAAATCCTCCAAAGTCAAGATGGTGAAATTGGTGATTTTGTCTTAAAAGTTTATTAAAGCCTAGGGTCTATGTATTATACCATGTTAGTCATAGTACTAAAAATATTTGGACACATGCTAAGTATTTTATAGGATTTTTTTATTTTTAGTTTTTTAATAAAATCATCGATAAGATGTATTTTAATTGTAAAAAATTAAAAGGTCATAAAATTGGGCCTAGGGAACCAATTTTGTCATGAGGATGCTCGTTTTTGGACACATATACCCCACTAAACCCCTAAACCCACTTTTGAGATTCAAATTAGTAATTTTCAATTATTAATTTTGATTTTCTCTCCAAAGTGACTAAGAGGGTCAAATAATTGGGAAATTTGGAGAAAATCCAATTCCTAAATCAAAGGCAGGTTGTCTGGGACTTGTCTCTGAGGTGTCAAATTTGTTTAAGATCTTGTCTGGGACATTTATGAGCATAGAGGATCATACTCATCCATCAAAGGATGGGATCCAACTCACTTCCACAAAAGGGGGTTGAATTCCCTCATGGAGGGTGTGTTTTTCCACTTGGATGAAGTGGTTAGAGGAGGTGAAGGCTTCCCAAACCAAGCGGGATACCTCAATAAAGGTGGCATACTTCCATCCCATGAATTCAAACCTCCTCTCATCATTATCTAAACCCCCAAAACCACCTCACACTTGGAAAATTCGGCCCCTTGGGGTTTGCGCTTCTTTTTTGCTATAAAAGTGGGATTTTGCTCCTCATTCAGGAGGATGCATTCAACCTCTTCCCTTCGTACTTAGGTTGTTGATATTTTGTTAATAAATATTGAAGGCTTTGGAGGCTAGTCTTTGATTGCATTGTCATCTTGTGACTTGGTCAAAATCTGAGGTGAAATCTGTGGAATTTCATGCTTTATTTCTTTCGAACGATGTGTTTAGATCCAGTTAAATTTCAATAAGTAGTTGTTATTGTCAAGTTACTTATGTTCATTTTATCATCAGAATTTTTTAGGAGTAGCAAACTATAGTTGGTTATACTTAGGCTCTCCTTCTTCTTTCTTATTAATGAAATGACTTGATTAACCTTGTTCTTTTGAGAAATTGCCTAGTTTTTTTGCATAGTTGTCTTAGAGTGAAGGGGATTGGAGCTCGATTGCATCCACTTATATTTAAAACATCCACTTTGATTCTTCTAATAGATTTTTTTTGCAGATCCCTCTCTCCTTCATTTCTTTCAAGCCTTGGATTAGGAATTTCAGTCTTCTTCTCTCTAAAATTCAAGCTTTCTTCTTGGCTTCGATTACTTGATGATTAGTAAAATTGGATAAATCATTATGTATCTGAAATTGTATTTTATTTAAGCATATATATCAAATACAGATTCACTTTTAAATATTTACCTTAAACTAGATCCATTTCAATCTTTCAAATTGTCATTTTCACTAAAAAAAATCCACAATTTTATGAGCATTTTGAGTAGTATAGATTATGTATTTGTTTTGATTAATTTACAATATTCTAATACATTTAACTTTCTAGGTTTTAGCAGGTTTTGAGGAAATGAGGAGGACATACTACTCAAATTTTGAATCTCAGGTCATACGTAACATCAAAAATGCCATCCTCCGTCCCTTTTTTTATTTCCTTTTCTCTCCTGATGACATTGTAGCCTTCCGTTCCCTTTGAAAGATCAAAGTGAAAATCATAATTCAATTTGTTTTATCATATTGTAAACTCATTAATAAAGAAACCAAGTGTGCTACACAACGCCCACACTCAATCCCCCCTAGGGGAATGACAGTCTTTTTCATGGTTTGCATTTTACTAATCAACACTTGCACACAATCCACCTTCTTGAAAGGATGTATAGATAAGTTGTTTTTATTTAATTTCATCTCAGAATAAGTTTTAATTTCTTACCCAACTCTTTGCCACGAAGTATGATTTTTCCACCAACTAAAGGCTTTGTCGATTATTGGTGGATGATCAGAAAATGACACATAGTTGCATTTCTAATTTGTCATTAATCCTTTGATTTTACGAACTTAGTTGTTGTATCAAATTGGAACAGAAAATTTGTCATCAACTCGTGTATGCTCTTTCCCTCTGTGGGCTTTTCCTAGTTGTTGGGAAATAAAAAGTGATTTTCAACACTTTCTAATTTCCTCACATTAATCTAATAATTCCTTAATAAAATCAACTCCCCTTAGAAACATTACAAAAATCCGACATACAATAGTTGAAAAACTTGGGCAAATTCTTTAAAGGAAGCAGGAACAACTAAATAGTGAACCTGAGACACATCCAGGCTACACCCTTTTTGGTGTAGTGTTGGACACCTTCTTAGAGACTTCGATTCAGCCCACATTTCTGAGTGAGGAACCACTTTAGTCATCTTCTGGACACATTCTGAGTACTTCCAGTATACCGATAATTCCCTTCCCGTAATTCAACTCATCTCTTAATAATTAAAACTGACCAAGAAACATTTGCAAAACATTTTACTTTAGTAGAATTATTTCACTTTGACTCCATTCGCACTGATCTGATGTGTAATTATTGTATTCCCACTTTATGTGTTGATGTTATGTTGCTAAATATTTACTTAAATTTGTAAATAATCTTGTATCAGAATTTACTTCAAAAAACTCCTAAACAACTCGCTTTCATCAATGACGATTAAAACTTAAAGAGCCTTAGAAAACTCTTTCTTAGGGACCACCCCCCTTGGATTCGTTAGGAGTTTTGACTAAACGGAGGATTCAAGATCAAGTGACAATACTTGACTTGAGACTTGCCCCCAAGGACACACCTAGCAGCTTGAATATTTATGTTGCACTTAATCCCCAGGTGCGTGAAAGGTGGAAACACATACTTATGTTGTTTGGCTTAAAGAATGCCCCAACTACTTTTTCTAGAGTTGTTGTCACAACATTTAAGCAGTTCATTCATAAAATTTTAGAGGTATACTTCGACGAATGGATAGACTATGGAATTCTGAAGAACCACATTGAAAGCTTAAGGTTGATGTTAGATCATTGTCGATAGTATCATATATATATAGACCTAAAGAAGTGTATTTTTTATGCTCCATTTGGTATACCAATTGTACATGTGGTGTGTAAACAAGGATTGTTGATGGATCCTGCAAAGATCACCGTCGTAGTAGATTATCCCCCACCGACATTGGTATGACAATTGAGAACAAATTTGGGACATATTTGCTACTACATGAAATTTATAAAGGGATATGCATAGATCATAGCTCCTATGGAAAAAATGTTGAAAAAATATTAGTAAGTTATACTGGAAGTGTCAGCAGATCCTTGACACATTGAAGGATAATATGGTGACAACGTCTAATCTAGTGTTCCTTGAGTGGCGAAAATAAATTCATGTGCATATTGATGTGTCATCCATTACTTTGGGTGCAATTATTACTTAGCTAAGTGAAGGGTCTATTGATCATCCAATTGCATTTTCTAGTAGGAAATTGTCAACAGCTAAATGAAACTATACGACTAAACAATGAGAATGTCTAGCTATGGTATATGCATTACAAAAGTTTAGACATTACTTGTTGGGAGGTCAATTTAAAATGTTCATCAGTAATATTGATTTGAAATACCTCATCAACAAGCCAATGTTGGGGGGGAATATGAAGGTCGTTATTGTCATTCCAAGATATGACTTTGAAATTATAGTTAATCCAGGAAGGATGAATCCAAGGCTTGACCATCTGTCAAGGTTATAGATAGGATAAGGATCAACTAATTCAGATGATAACCTCCCAGATGTGTATCTCTTTTCAATAAGGATGGTAGATAAGTATTTCGGGGAGATTGTCCATTTCATGAATACAAATATGGCACCAAAAGGAAATATTATAGCACAAAAGAAATAGTTGGTTGTCAAAGTTTTAGATTATCACCTGATGGCAGGCCAGTTATATAAGTTAGGACCAGATGAAATTTTAAGATGATGTGGTTTGGAACATGAGCGTCCTATGATTTTGGACGAGGCTCATGATAGTGTTGTGAGAGGACACTATGTAGGAAAATATACATCACAAAAAATATTGATGGAAAGACTCAGTGTGGCCTACCTTGCATAAATATGTGAAGGAGTATTGCATATCCTGTTCTTCTTCCAAAGGATTGGAAAACCCTCTAGGAGAGATGAGATTCCATTAGTTCCATAGGTGATGTTGTGGGATTTTGATAAGTGGGATGTTTATTTTGTAAGTCCAACCAACCCACTACTGAAGAGGACATGATCGCGGCATATTAAAACTGCAGCAGACGATTTAACTAGATGGGCTAAAGCTGAGCTAGAAAAATAATGTAATATTGTTACTACTCTGAAGTTCTTATTCGACAATATAGTTACAATATTTGGGTGCTCTCGCATTTTATTGAGTGATCAAGGAACTCACTTTGTAAATAATACCATTGAAGCACTGACCCAAGAATTACAAATCCGTCATCGGAAGAGTACCCCATATCATCTGTAGGCTAATGGAATTATCAAATCTTTTAATAAGATTCTAGAAAATTCTTTGACAAAGGTTTGTAATGTGAATCATGATAATTGGGATCTGAAGGTCCCTGTAGTTTTATTGTCTTGTAGAGCAAATTGCAAAAATTTGACATGTTAGACACCTCTCCAATTGGTATATAAACATGAGGTTTTCATGTCAATAGAGTATATTGTACCAAGCTTGAGAATTACATTAGTCACTAGTATGTCATACATCGGTGTAGTATAAGAAAGGTCGTCACAACTGCTACAATTAGAGGAAGACAGATTTATCGTAGGGTTTCAACAACAAGTATAGAAGGAAAGGGGAAGAACTAACATGATTAACATATCAGAAAGAAGCATTTTTAGTGAGGAGATTCAGTTATTCTATGTGACAGTAAGTTCTTTAAACATCCTGGAAAGATAAGAATGAAAATGCTAGGACCTTACGTGATTCGTTATGTGACAGCGGGAGGTATTTTACAATTATAAAAAATAAATGGAGAGCCTCCTTAATGGAATTTCCCCATTTAATTTTAACTGAATCTGGTTGAAACTCTGTAGGGACAGTCGTGTGTTCCCTCGCCAATTCTATATGATTAAAAAAATCCAAAAATATTTCCATTCTATCGAGGTAGTGTTGTTCAGTTACAAGTATGCATATACATATATTCTATCGAACTAGGAGTATTTGTAAATAATAGTGTTGCTCTGTCGAAGTATCAATTGTGTCGTAGATGACTGGATCAATAATTAGAAGTGGCACAAATAATTCAAAATGCCGGGAAAATATTTAAAAGTTGCATTAATGGAAAAGAAAAAGGCGGTTGTTGGACACAATAAATGTGCTTAATATGAAAATACTGCAGAATGATGGGAAGGATCCAATCATGATAATGGCAATAAATACGATATTAATTAGGAAAATTTCATGGAATATTTGGTCTAGTGTAAAAGATCTACGGATCCCAAGGAAAAAATACATACATATGAAGCATTGAAATATGGAGTGTTGAGGAAGTCAAGTTCAAAGTGCATTATACATTGCTAATCTGTGAATGAAGAGCAGAGCTAAAGAAAAACTATGTAAAAGGTTATCGGAGAGAGGTCACTAGATGAAATCATCTGATAATTCATGGCATAAATATTGTCAAGAGCTCAAGGAGAGCCAGAGGTAGTCGAGGAGAAATTTCACGTCGTACCTCTTGGTCGAGGAATACTGCACAAAGGATGCCCCACCTGCATAGCCATGAGACCAGAAGTAAACAGAAAAATGATGCAAGGGTTTCCATATATTCCATGTTGTATGGGTTACGAGAATAAATACCCCCAAGGAAGCAGAATGACAATCCAGTTAAACTAACCAAGGACACTAAATACCCATTGATTACACCAGAAATCCATTTAAGAGTTTTGCATGGGGAGACATGATGGGGAGGGTGCCAAACTTAAAATATGTAGATCATGATTTAGCAGACAACTTGAAGTTTCCAGAGTTCGATCCAGATAAGTATTATCGAATGGTGCCCAATGCAGGAGGATCATGTATCATAGAGCCACTCGAGTGCGATTCTAGGTTAGAGAAATTCGGCATTTTGGGCCTCCTGAAGATTCCACAATTTGGTCGAAATGTTGAAGCCAATGCTTGTGTAAAACAGTTATTATTATGCGTCCATGGTGGTTACTATGGCTAAATAGACAAATATCAATTGATATAGATCGTTTGGTGAGGATAACAGGTTTTCCTACTCAGGGGGTGAATCTGGAAACATATTTTGGGGGAAAGGAGAAGGTTCAACAAATTGCCAATAAAATGAAGGAAAAATATTGGTTGGAAAATAGAAACCAAGGTCATGATATATCCTCAATTGATGATCATACTATTGTATTCGTGACATGATTTCTAGTTTACTAAGGAAATGTCGGCCCAACCAGGTTCCTACATTTGTGATTGTAGTGACGGAATAGTGCATTGGGGGAGTTCAAAGGAATGGGTGACGTTTCTATTGAATGAGTTCTTAAGTGATTATTGGGATGCACATGATACAACTAATATTCATTATTTATGGTTGTTATTTTTTATTGCTTTAGTTGTCTGGGAAGAGTCGTTGGATTCTCAATTTGCAAAGTTATCTCCTGCCTACCTTGTGGTTGTCCAGTTTCCATCACTATGGGTCAGTAATAATCAAAATCGGAAGTGGGAATCTAATGTTATATTTTACCTTTATAGGGAACTTATACATTTCAGCATTAGGAAGGTCCCTTGGATCAAACCCCGGGTAGTATATATTTTTAAGGATATTATTTACTTTAAGGCAACGCTATATCATATGTATATTTGGGCTCATAGGGACTTTAATAAAGAATGGTTACCAATGCATTATAAGTTGACGGATCAAAAGGTTGGTTAAATTATTCATGAATGGCCATAGGATTGGAAACTATTGGTTCCCATCGAGAAAAAATAACCACCCATGTCCTGGGAAGCAAACCCTCTGAATCAAGAAAAGATGCAACAAACTAGGAAAGGTAAGGATGGGCACACGGAATAGGTCGAAGAAAAATTTAATGAGAATGGAGGAACATGGAAAGTGGGTGAAACAGAACAAGGTCCATCACTGTCACAAGAGAAAGGAAGGGAGTCAAGTGCGACACATCCAAGTCCCTCGAAGTTTCAAAACATAAAAGTTTCAAAACCACCAGAAGGGCAGAAGAACAAGAGAAGATCACATAAGGAACCTGCAGTACTAGCTCACAAATATATTTAAAGATACCACATAGTACATTTGGAAGAAAGGTGTTGATGTGCAATTAGATATGTATGGAGTACTTACACACCATATCAGTGCACTGCAAGAAGTCTTGGAAGGAATCTAGATCACATCAAAACCAAAGATGAAGCATTAGGAAAGTAGGTTGATCCAGCATAAGGAGAAAGAGTAATGTTGCAACCCATTCCAGGATTTCCATTACAAGTTGTGACACTCTCACCATGAGAATTAAGTATATAGAGCAAGATCTCCAGGCAAGTATTGAAGGATTGGGTTTTCTTGATTTGGATTTGGTAGAGATACCAATGCATACTCTACATACTCTTCACTCGAGTGTTATAAATGAAATAAAAGCATGAAATAAATTATCTATAGTCAAATGTTGAAACAAAATGTAGAGCAGGCACATCTCACCGAAAAAAATAAGGGACATCAAAAGGAACTTGATGAAGTGACTGAGAAAAGAGAAAGACTTCATAAAGCTATAGAAACAGTCTTTAGTGGAGTTTTGGAAGTTTAAATGGTAGAATCCATACCACTTGAGAAAGATGTCAAACTTGAGCGAAGTTATTAAGGGATTTAGAGAGAAAATTTGTGACGTGTAATCCCAAGCGATACCTAGTACACCACAAGAGGTGCGGGACCAATAGAATGTTGAAGTTAAAACTTCCATAACCAATATTAGGACATATGAGGAGGAGTGGGCGAAGTTGTTCAATGAAAGTGCATAGTGCTAAGTAACTTTGATGGATGACAAAGGGCTATAGGAAGCCACTACAGAGTTGGAAAATTAATAGGTCATAGCTATGAAGCTTGAAGAAGTTATAAAGACCTTTCCACCACATGAAATGATGACAAAGGTGGTAGATAAGTTAGAAAAAACAACTGCAAATGGAAATTGATCAGTTGTATCAAGAGAAACAAAGCATAAGTCAAAAGGTAGAGTCTCTACAGAATGAAGCAGTTTGTGTATCTAATATTATGTGGGCAGAGCATGAGGAAATAAAGAATATATTTCAGTTAGCTGAAGAACAAGTACAGTTCGGGTTAACTATACAGGTAGTTCCAATTCTACAAAATTCATGCCCAAAAAGTGAAAAATATTGTTAAGTCAGTAAAAGAAACCTATGGCTATTTTTTTGTCAGAGTGTCAGACACATGAGGAGTATCCTTGAAGTGGCTCATACAATCCACATGTGAGTGTTGGGGGGATGTTGGATCTGGAAATTTTTTGGTATATTTTTGAAAGAATTTTTGGCGTGAACAAAGGAAAGACAAAGTGAAGCGTCTCGATCAACTCTGATGAAGCAGCCAAGAAATAAGAAAACGAGGCATTTTGACAACGTCAATCCAGAGTTAGTGAAAGTTTTTACAATTTTTTTCCACTTTTAATTATGAGTCTAAGTAGTGGGAGCAAGAGGGATGTGATTATATCCTATAAATGTGTAATGGGTAAGGAAGTTTTTGGTTGGTTAGTTTTTGGATAAAATACTTAGTTTTTGGTTTGAGTACTGAAGAAAGACTTTTTGTTGGATATATGGTTATGAGGATATTGTATGAGTGATTCACAAGAATTTGTAGTGATCTAGAGGATTAGTGCATAGATATGTTGTAAGAAAAAGAATAAGAGATAAAGTTTGTAAGATGTGTGCGTAGACATGAAGTGATTATTTATGCAACTGATGAATAAGAAAAGTGCTTCTATATTTTTCTCTCGTCTTGGGTTTCCACATAAAATCGTGATGTTCAATATTTTTTATTCATGATGTTGTGTGTGTGGTCTCTATTTTGATTCTGCTATGTTGATTAAATGCATCACTTATGGTTTAATACGAATGGTTGTGAATGTTGTGTAGTTAATGACTGTATGTCATAAATTGTTACATTTATTTATATGTAATGTAAAATATATGTTGAAGCTTTGTTATGTTGATTGTTATAGATTTTGGATCGCTGCCCTTCATTGCTACAAAAACCTAGCTCTTGCAGCTCCCATAGGTACCTCGGGTGATACTTCACCTGCTTCACAGGCAATGCCAAAAGGGTGGGTATATTGGAGTTTGTTGGTGAATGAGTTAGTGAACCTCAGTTGAAGTATATTCGATACAACAAATCGCATACTCATGGATTTAAGGAAATATCCTTTATACGGAACCAAATCTAATCACCCAACAATGTGTATGAGAATATGGATTATTTGATATACTGAAAGCATGCCACGATGATCCATGTAGGGGGCACTTTGTTGAAAAAAGAACTACTCATAATGTCCTTCATCTAGGATATTGTCGGTCTACACTTTTTAGATATTCCAAGAAATATGTTAGAAGTTGTGACAATTGTTAGAGAATGGTTCGACTAGTACAAGTAGATGAAATTCCTTTACAACCACAAATTTAGATGGAGACCGATCTTTTTGAAAAATGAGTTATATATTTTTTGGTACCAATTCAAATGCCATCAAAAAAGAAGGCTTATATTTAGTATGTACATATTATATTACCAAGTGGGTGGAAGCTAAAGCTCTTCTAAGGGAAATTAAGAAAGCATATGCAGATTTCTTACCTAAAGAAATATATTTTTATTTGGTTTTCCCCGAGCAATTTTTAAAGACCAAGGAACCCATTTTACATCAAATCTTATTTAATCAATCACTCAACAATACCAGATCAAACATAGGAAGTCTTCTCCATATCACCCATAGGACAGTGGGCAAGTCGAATATACTAACAAAGTTTTGGAAAGCATTCTCACCAAAACAATACAACTTCATCGAAATGATTATGCAGAAAGGATTCTAAAATCACTTTGTACATATAGGACAATATGGAGAAATGCTATTGGATTTACATCTTATAAATTGGTATATGGTAAGCATGTGGTTCTCCCTATTGAATTTCAAATTAAAACTTTAAGGATTGCAATTGAAGTAGGAAGGGACCTTTCAAAAGCACTGAAGCACTAACTGGAGAATATCAATGAGCTCAATTAAATGTGGCAAGATGACCTTCAATGCACTGCTTTCATTTAATGGCAAAGGTTTATATGGCATGACAAATTCATAAGGAAGAAATAATTCAAAATAGGTGAATTGCATCTACTTTTTTATTCAAATTTTAAGGATTTCAAAGGAACATTTACTACCCATTGGTTAGGTCCTCATGAAGTAAAGGTTGTTTTAATCATTTTTAGTAAAATTAAGAACAAGATGATGACAAAATTTCACCAATGGCTAATGGCCATAGATTGAAACTAGGTAAACAACCAAAATCAAAGGAGTTTGTTAAAGACTTGGTAAGACAATCAGAAATGTAGATTGTCAATAAGGAGTGTATGCCACTTAATCCTATTTCATCTTAATTATTTTGCTCTTAACTTGATAAAATAAAATAAAGTAAATAAAGTAATCTAATTGTAAAAAGGCACAATTAGGGAACATTGTCTTAAAAATAGTTTTTCTCATATATATATAGACACACACACACACACACACACACACACACACACACACACACACACACACACATAGAATTTTGGAAGACCGAAGCCTCCTCCAGTCTAGGACTAATAAATTTGTCAGACTTCGACACATCAATCCGTCTCTTTGCAACAAACATTCTTGCAATCAATCATAACAAATACATGCTTCAAGCGTTGGCTATGCCTATTGCACGATCTATCACGGATTTAACTAATGGTTCAGATGCACAACAAGATAATGACCATCAACTAGAAAAACAAATCTTGCTAAGCGTGGGACAACAAGTAATGTTATCTTGCAATTTATGGGTCCAATCAGGACTAGTCAATAGTGCACTTCGAGATGTCATGCAAATTGTATACACACCTGGATCTAACCCTCCTAAGTTTCCAACCTATGTTGTCATGGAATTTGAAAAATATATTGGCCCTCCATGGACCAATCTCAACCAAAGCACATATGATTCCACTTAAGCACATATCGATTCCCTTCAAGTTGGATTGAGCATTGACTATCCATAAATCCTAAGGAGTGACATTAACAAGGTTAACAATTGACATTGGTAACATTGAACGTCAAGGCTTGGCGTTTACAACAATGTCACGCACTACAACATTAGAAGGAATGTGAATTGCACCATCGTTCTCCTTCAACCTCTATGCAAAGATGAAAGACACTTCATATGTCACACCTCACAAAAAGGAAGAGGTGCACCTTCATTCTTTGTCCCTTTCACACTTAAAATCGCATCCCTCAATCCATGCACTTCACGTACCAAATGAAAATACCAACGTTGCTTACCAATATAATTAAAGTCAAACTTGATAACTCTAATCATATTATATATCTAAACTTTGTTTTATGACAAATTAATGGGCATTTCGTTTTACTTGCCATCGATTACATTGGTTTCTATTTATTGCATGGGTTCCTATTTATTGCTTATTAGTATTTGCGCTATAGTTTCTATAGATTCACTATACTTTCTTTCAATATATAAACTTGCATTATCTACATACACACAACTTACTCTTATTTTAAACATAACAAAATTATTTTCAACATTTCATTTCCCTACTTGAAAGTATGCTAATTATTATTATTTTATTTTTATTCTAAAATTTTGTTTAATTATATTATTTCTACTTTGAATTTCATATTGAACCATTAAAACACGTAACAAAAATAATTAATAAATTATTTCAAAAATATGGAAAATGGCAAACACTTGCCCCTTTTAAATTTTATTATGCATTCTATTATTGTTGGAGATTCATATTGAAATGCGTTGCCTTTCTATTAAAAAATGTTGGTGGCATGCACATCCATTTAATTTATTTATTAGAGTGGTAGGCCTCTTTGTGCCTTTGATTTTCATTTAGTCAAACGATATACGTAACTTTAAAAAAGGGGTGACACACTTTAAATTTAAGTTGGTTTAGGAGGGTACGTAATTCATTTTTTTATTATTGAGTTTGTGCAAATATTGCATTTTTTTAATTTAATATTTATATATATAGTCAAAGGTGATACGTAACTTCTCACCTAAATATGCATTTTGCTCTTCAAACTTGTATTGAATGTGTGGCTATCAAATCATATTCCACTTTTAATCTCCTCTATTGGTTCTTCCAATTTCAGGAAGTTGAGGTGTATTATATTCCAAGAATATCAAAACAAAAACAAAAATGGGCCAACAATATTATATTTATATAGATGAAGACATCGTAGGGACAACGTGAATGTGATAGAATGAAAATTCCAAGAGAAAGAAAGGAGGTTGAAGGAGTTTTAATGGCTCAATGATGATGACCTTTCATTTTTTTTCTAAAGAAGAATATAAAAATGTGAGCCTTTGTGGAAGAAGGCAAGGGATAATTTTAAAAAGATAAAGTCAAAATCAAAGAGTTTGACGAACATGCCACATGTGATCCAAGGTAAATTGAAAGGGGTATTAGCAAAATGATAAAATAACATAATACTAGTTGAAATTCGAAAACATATTAGTAAAAAGATAAAATAACATAATACTAGTTGAAATTTGAAAACATTAAGGTTGTACATTTAAAGAAAATTGAAGCAATAAAAGATTGGCCTTTACCTAAAATTCTTAAAAGCCTAAAAGGTTTTTTATGTTTCAATGGTTATTACATAAAGTTTATATGAAACTATGGTAAGATTGCAGCTCTATTCGTAGTTTTGTTATAATAAAAAAATACTTTCAATTGTGATGATGCAATAGAAAATGTTTTTCCAGGTTTAAAGGAGGTTATGTGTACCACCATAGTACTCGCTTTGCTTGACTTCACTAAAACTTTTGTTTTGGAATGTGATACATTGAGTAAAGGCATCTTAGCAGTCCTCATTCAAGAAAGAAAACCATTAGCTTTTATTAGCAAACAACTCTATAAGTAGAACTTAGGAAAGTTCATTTATGCAAAAGAGATGATGGCCATATTGCATACTATGGATATCTAGCATCCATACTTGATTGGGTAACCTTTCCAAACAAAAAATTATCATTACAAATAGAAATACTTTCAGGAACAAATAACTTCATCCCCTGGGCAACAAAAAAGGGTCACCAAAATGTTGCAATGTGACTATGATATAGTTTACTAGAAGGGTAGGAGAATGTGATTGTGAATGCTCTCTCTTGAAATTATGAAGAAGAAGGTTTGCTTTTTGCACAATAGCACGTGAGTTGAATGGTGTTGTAACAAATGGCGCGTTGATCTCAAACTCACTAGCATGATCCAACAACTTCAAATGGAACCACATGCATATCCAGGCACCTACACTTCGCACAATGAAGAGATTTGTTATAAAGGGCATCTATAGTTTCACAAGAAATAAGCATTGAAATCATGGGTGTTATTTGAACTACATTCATCCCCCTCGGCCAATCATTCATGGTTTCATAAAACATATGAAATGATCAAATGATCATTTTTCTGGAAAGGAATGAAGGGAATCCACACCTTTGTGGAAGTGTGTGACGTGTGTCAAAAACATAAAGACAATATAGTTAAACCTTCAAGTGAACTTCAACTACTTCCCATTCCACTTGTAGTATGGATTGTCATTTCTATGGACTTCATTGTGGGGTTTATCAAAATTTGGCAATAAGTCGATAAGTATGGTTGTAGTTGATTGCGTTCACAAATTTGCTCATTTTTGTGTCATACAACACCCTTTCAACGCCTCTATGGTAACTCTAGTCTTTCTAGATGATATCTTCAAACTCCATGGTATGTCATTGTCTATTGTCACAGGTTGTGACCTTGCCTTCACTAGCAATTTCTAGCAAGAATTGTTTAGGATCTATGGCACTCACTGAATCTCAACATTTTCTATCACCCCAAAAGTGAGGATCAGACTAAAGATGTCAACAAGTGTTTGGAAGCATATTCGTGGTGCTTTAATTAGAGAGGTAATTGCAATGGTCTTAGTGGTTACCTCTCGCATAATGGTGGTATAATACAGTTTATCATGCTACAACTCGAATGACTCCCTCTGAAGTTGTCTATGGCCAAAATACTTCGTCTATACTATCCTACTTACTAGGAAACTCTAAGGTACATGAGGTCAACAAAACACTCATAGCACAAGTCGACATTCTCCACACTCTCAAGGATAATCTGGAAATGTCTCAAAACAAGATGAAAGCAATAGGTTGATTAACATTTCTCCAAATGCCATTTTAGAGAAGAGAATAAGGTATTCTCCACCTACAATTCGTTAAGCATACCTCATTTAAGGCCAACCACCACCAAAACTTTGCTCCCAAGTTTTATGGGCTTTATAAGTTCCTCAAGCATGTTTTCCTTGTGGTTCACAAATTGGAGCTACCTAAGATTTATCTCATATTTCAGGTGTCTTGCATGTTGAACGTTATTGGCTCAAACTGTTGTATTCAAACTAGACTTCTAGAAATGGATGAAGGAGGTTTCATTTGCTTCCAGCTCAAGGCCATCCTTGACAAAGGAGAATGTCATCTCTATTAGTGCATCATCCAAGAAGTCTTGATACAATGGAAATATACTTAGCTTGAGGATGTTACATGAGAACTAGTAAAGATACTTCAGCACTTTCCACATCTTCAACCTTGAAGACAAAGACAATGTTTCTTTTTAAGGGGAGGGCATGTCAAGGTTTTACTATAACCCCCTTAAATAGATATATAGGCTGCTATGTATTAAGGCCATCTATATTAAATAAGGTTCATGGAATAGATATAATGTGAAAGCATTATTTGTAAGAAAACTTAGTAGAAGATTTTGCCTACTAAAAAATTCTTTCACTAGAAATAATTTAAAAAGAGAGATAGACACTATTGTAAGAAAGCTTATAGAAGGTTTTGCATACTAGAAAATTCATTCACTAGAAATTGTATAAATAAGTAGAAGCAATGTAATAAAATATTTTGTAAAAGTATATTATAATTAGAGCATTACTCATTTAAACGTTATACCCTTGAAGAAACAATAAATATTGCTTTTATCAATAATTGTAATGTTTAATTATCTATAATCTATTATTATTATTATTTAATTTTTTCGTTTTTAACTAGTATTTTGTTACTTTTAATTTAAATTTTTTATTCTACAATTAAAATACATCGTTATGAAAAATCATTTCAAAAATATAGAAAAATAATAATAATAAAAAAACAAATACGTGCCTTTTACCTTTTTATATTATATTATACCTTTTTAGTAGAGATTCCATATTGGAATACATTGTCTTCCTTTTAAGATTGTTGGTGACCTACACAATCTTTTAATTTATTTATTATAGGGTAGGCATCCTCTTTGCACCTTTGATTTTCCATTTACTCAAAGGAGATACGTAACTTGAAAGGGGTGAAACATTTCAAATTTAAATTGATACGTAACTTAAAAGGGGTGAAACATTTCAAATTTAAATTGGTTTTGGTTTAGGAGGATACTTCATTCCTTTTCTCACCGAAAGACGCATTTTACAATTAAGTCGTGAGGAGGTGGTATTAACTCACCACATTTATCAAATCATATTCCATTGATCACTCCAAGCCTTCGTGTTATTTCGACGGTGCAACACTTGGAAATCCAACATGGGCAAGTGGAAGCCCCTCCCCCATGTCCCCTCAAGCATAAATGGGATAAGCTAGTCCTCTCGAATGGAGTGAGAGACCTTTCACGCATGCATATTGGAAACATTCCATGGGTGAATGCACTTCACGCATGAGAGACTCTGCAAACTCGGTTTTGGGAAGTTCCGCCAGGGTGAAATTCACATGGTCCCTATACCAGCAAGCCTTTCACGACCTCCACGCCATGTCGTCGTGTACTTGGTCTTGGCACCAGCGGCTTCTTCACTTGCAGGAAGGGAGCTATAACAGGCAGAAACAAGAGGATGGACCTCAATGTCCAGAGGTCCATTGTGTAGTAGTCGACAAGGTTATTGTGCAGAGGTTCATAAGGTTGTCTCCACTATCGTCAATCTCAAGTTGTCGTCAATCTCAAGCTGGTCAAGGGTATTTGGACATCCTCTTGGAGAAAGCTAGTATTGAGCATTCCAAAGCCCATAGCCCGGGAAAGCCTCGACCTGGAAAGCCCAAAGAAAGCCTCGACCTTGTTCAACATCCCAAATCCCAGGAAAGCCTCGGCCTTGTTCAACATCCCAAAGCTTGGGAAAGCCTTGACCTGGTTTGGTCTTCCGCCATTTTGTTGGCAATGTATGCTCATGGGAAGGACATGGACAACATCGACTGGGAGGACCTCTTTTGTACCAACATACACTTATATCAACAATAACCCTTACTCCGCAACCCCTCACAACAACCATTTACCATTTTACCTTTACCTTTACCTTTACCTTTAGCCTGTCAACACAAGCAACACAAGCAATACAAGCAAACTCATCAGCGTTATTGCTCAAAAACTGTAATCACATTTCTCATCATTCACTATCAAGTATTGAGACACCAGGAGTGCATCCACTCCCTAGAGTGTAATCAATATTGACAACCCTTTCATGACTCCACATCGGAAAAGTGTGCACCCATTCCCGGTGTGTGCCATGCAGGCCCTATGCATACTCAAGCAATCGGTCATAATGGATATTAAATCAAAACATGTTCTGCATATGGAATTTAATAATTAAACATGCATATTCTTAGCAAGGGTCACAGGACACTTATCCATTTGCCGTCGCAGTATGCCTTTGTTAAGGAGAAATGGAGGATCCTTTCCTGAGTTAACAGTCCCTCAGTTTGCCATCCCAACTCCTTTTTACATTTCATATTCACACATGTCTTACCAACATAATTTATACCATCTCACTCATGTTACTACCGAACATGCAATGCAGATGAGACATTTCCAAAATGTCCAATGGCGTTTCACCCGAAACCCATTTTCAAGGGAAAACCTTCCCATGACGTTTCCCTCTTCCAGGTCATCACACATGATCTTCCTGCAGTGTGTATCCCTGACACATTCATCAAATAGCCAAACGGTCAATCATTACCTAATACTACAATCCACATTGATCGTTTCATAACCAAGCAATGGCATTAGCAATCCAATTCAATAAGAATTTGCAATTCTATCTATTACAAAAATTGACTTGCTCAATTGTGGGTTTCTTGTAAGCAGCACTACTATGCCCATTATAATTTTATGCTTACTATCATAACATGAATACCCACTTACCATGCGTCCCTCCTGACACAATCTCATACAAGCCAACAATGATTAGTAGTCGTTAGCAATTCCTAAATCCGAAATCCACAAATCAAATTTGACAACCCATTAAGCATGCCAACTACTTTTACAACCATGAGACTCTTCTCATAAAGTTTGGCTCTTTCATATTGTAGATTCTGGCATTGGTCAGGATTTTACCTCACACTGCCATCCTCGAAATAATCTACCTAAAACCTGAGCTTCAATCAACCAAACACAAGCTTATGCAAACCAACAGCGGCTAATAGTTGTCAGCAATTCCTTAAATCCGAAATTCACAATTCGAATTTAACAACTTATTATGCATACCATATGGTAGATTCTGGCATTGATCAGGGTCTTACCTCTCACTGCCATGCTCGAAAGAATCTACCTGAAACATGAGTTTCAATCAACCAAACACTTGGTAAGTCTGGATGCATATAACTTTTTCATTGCTACAACCCTCACTAAAGCATTTTCAGAAATTATAAAATTCAAATACTTCCAGCTGTTAGTCACATCAATATTACCAAAACTCATTTACTTCGTCATCATACCAACATTGCAAGGTATAGTCATATCATTCATGCAATTAAATGAAATGTTTAGATACTCCTTACTTCACAAGCGTATCATTCATACCACCTTGCTCTTCCATAGAGCATTTCTGGTAGCCAATTGATCATGACTATCCTACATTCATAACAACCTTTGAAATGGTTCCTGAATTGTCATCAATTCATCATCTCAGTCATTAGTCATTAATAATATCACATGCACTCATCTCAATGCATCC
>LPNX010458123.1:315980-338673 GCA_001517045.1 Pseudotsuga menziesii | reverse complement strand
TAGTCACTCACACCCTTCATATGCATACATCCAATGCATAACTACAAGATTCATAAAATCTTCTTAATGCATGTCCATTCAACGCTGCCTTGCATTGATTATCCATTCAACCATACCATGGCCTAACCACGACTACCTCATATAGGATGCATTATTATAATCAAGATCATCAGTACTTCTTTCCTTGTGCTACTAAGCTCAATCAACATATACAGGCATAACACCTTTCTATATTCAAATATCCACACGGTATGAGGTCTCTTACCTGTACCAATCCATGGAATTTGTCATAAGCAAATTCTTACCTGCATGGGTCGTACTTACACCCTTGACATGACCAATTTAGTTGGTCCTTTGCAGCAGATTGCAGGATTTGGTCACCAACTTTTGTTATGGACTTGTTGCCTTATCCATTTCTTCATAGGGTTGCTGGTCACATCTGTCAGCACCAGCAACATATTCATCCAGGTCCATGTCATCGTTGGTTTTTCCACTAATGTCAACATCAAAGCAATGATTATCATTAGTGGTTCATACAAAACATATCCTCATGCATTTCATGCATAAAACTTAGGAAATGTAGCTATAATCAGCAAGACAGGGTTTTAAGGAAACTTCCCTCTTCAAGTCTTTCATCATTTCATGGGACTACTCTTCTACACAGTTGATTGACTTCATAGTCCTTGCTACCCCTTGGCATGCAACTATCCAGATTTGTCCCTTTGATAGCAACAGCCATCATTAGCACTTTGCTACTTCATGCTCAGATTCTGGTCACTTATCCTTGTTCCCTACGGGATAAGCTTTCCAACGCCTATCCCCATGCTTCATTCCGACCTGAGGTGTGAAAACCACACCACTTCTAAGGATGAAGACTTTCACCAAATCTTTGCATTTTACACACAGCTGCATTTTGGTTGCCAACTTCAGCCACCTTACTTCCGTTGCACCATTCATCTTTTATGAATTTTGGGTCTTACTAATTTGCCCAAAACATAGGATTCTCTTTTCACAAGAACGACTGTCTCAAAGGACGACGGGCGTCAAGGGGGATTGCCCCCTTCGCCACTGCAAGGCGGGTCGAGGGCAGCGCCCTCGTTTTTTTTTGTAAATCATTGGTTTTCACGCAATCTGGTGCATTAGATCGCTGCCACTTTCTCAATTTTCAGCCCTGAAAATCCACTGAAAAACCATTGAAAACTCCTCCGAAAAACAACTGAATTTTCCTTTGTTCAATCGGGTCTCTTCCCCAATTATTCTTCCGCAGAATCGACTCTCGGAACCATTTTTCTTCCGCAACGACGGCTCTCGAAGTCATTTTTCTTCCGCCTAGCCGACGTTTTCTATACTTAGTCGATTTTCAAAACCGACTTCCTTCTTTCTTCCGACACTTGATCAGCTCCATCATCCCTATTTCCGTCGGCGAAACAGTTTATCAACAGCCGCAACGGTGGCCCACCAACTCCAGTCATATTCCGATCAGTGGCCCAACCTGATCGGCATTGGCGGGCTTTTACATCAGAAGCCAAATGGCTTTGGATTCCGCAACGGCGGATGCTCGAAGAACTTTCTTCATGGCGTTGGAGAACTTGCCCATCGGACGACTTAGTCTTTTCGATAGCCGCAACGACGGACTGTCCAACGTTAAGTTCTTCCGCAGAATCGGCGACGGGATCCCTTCCGCAGCCGCAACGGCGGAACGCAAAACCCTTTCTTCTTCCGGCGGCAGTCTTAACCTCTGTCGGCAATTGGAAGACTTTTCCGTCGGACGCCTAATCGTTTAGACTTCCGCAACGGCGGCGCACAAACCATTTTCCCTTCCGATTGGCCACTCTTTTCTCAAAGAAATTTTAACTTCGGGCGTCGGCGGTCTTTGCCCTTCGGAAGGCTTTGTGCTTTCACTTCCGCAACGACGAAACAGGAAACGCTTTCTCTTCCGCAACGGCGGAAGTTCACTTCACCAATTGTTCCGATTGGGGAACACTTAGACAAATTTTTCAAAGTTTTGTCTTTCTTCTTTCTGCCGAATATAACACATGTCGACAGTCGGACCATTTTCCGTCAGATGCTTAATCGCTTCTTCATCCGCAACGGCGGACGTCGATCCACTATTTTCTTCCGACGGACACCAGACACTTTGAAATTTTCCCAAAATTTTCCCCCGACTGTGCTCCGTCGAACGCGCTTCCGCCTAGCCTTCCGCAACGGCGGAAGTCCATTTCACTATTTCTTCCGCCACAACGGAAGTAAATTCCGTTAACTCTTCTGACTGTCTAACACTTCGGCAAGATTCACCAAATTTCCTTCCAATTTTTCCTCTGGCGTACATGCTTCTGCCCAACCCTTCCACTTCATCGAAATTCAATCCCACTAACTCTTCCGCCACAGCGGAAGTCTTTCCACTTAGTGCTCCGATGAGCCACTGTTCAAATACTTAGAATTTTTTTTTTTTCTTTCCATTCATCCACTGTCATCAAAGCTGTTGTTCTACTGAACATAGAAGGTAATTCCACCTTCTATCACTGCGC
This sequence comes from Pseudotsuga menziesii, assembly GCA_001517045.1. Lineage (NCBI taxonomy): Eukaryota > Viridiplantae > Streptophyta > Pinopsida > Pinales > Pinaceae > Pseudotsuga > Pseudotsuga menziesii. Next base: position 336,145 of record LPNX010458123.1, on the reverse strand, counting down.
CTTGGTGGTCCATTCAGGCCCATGCTACAACATGAGCTCTGATACCACTCTGTCACGTCCCCATCCCTCAGACCGGCGAAGAGGATGCGACGAACACCAAGCATACGGGCAAACAGCCCCCATGAACATAAACAAACATCAATGCTGGAATTAAAACTTACAAGCATACACAGATGCAGAATGAATCAACATTCAGCGGAAGCAACACACATACCTTTCCAGCATAAAACATGTTCATCATAATTCATTATACAATAGCTATAAATTACAGAGACCAAACAACCAAGATTACTTATCTTTTGGATGGAGAATTCATCCGCAACCAGCTACGTCGCTGCAACGTTCCACTCAACCTTAGGCCAGCGTGCTCATCAATCTCTCAGCAACACTGCCACCCCCGAGCTGGGCATGATTCCTCCAGGATAAGGGTCATTGCAGGCTTACACATAGCCAAGGGACACAATCAGTCAAACCAACACAGTTGGGTTCACCAGGCCATCAACAAACCGGCCAAGCCAGCGCAGTCCGAAGACCAACCACTACATACACGCAACCAAACGATCCCTTCACAGCCCTGTGAAGAAGATAAAGACAATCCGACAGGTGACAGCCCCAACCAACAGGTGAAACACAGCACAGGCCCACAAGGCAACTCAGAGTTGTTCTTGGCCCTAACGTGGTCAAAACAACTCAGCTACAACCCAAAACCAGGGTGCTTCCGCAGCCACAAACACACAGAAAAACAAGGAAAACTCAGCCAACGGCACACACAATTCACTAATGTAACGGCTGGGCAACATCACACAATCCACAAAACAGAGGAGAGGCCAACTCCCAGCATGGATAGAGGAAAACTCAACCCACGGATTGGAAATCCACAGTGGTCCAAACGAAATTGGACACCACAGCAAACAAAACACGCGAGGGAGACAACATTCCCAGAACAAAAATCAGTGAGCACGGCTCATAACATGGAAAACGACTCCAACGGTCTGTGCGTGAGGGAACTTGCACCAAACCACAAAACGCAGAGGAAAACATACCCGATTCCACTCTATGGAAAACGTGAATGATCATCGATCAGCAGCTCCTCTCCTGGCTGCGTGAGAGTGTACAGCTCCCCTCATGCGCACGGATAAACAACCAACGGGAGGAATGGGCAAACCACAGAGAGCATGCGTGAGAGTGCGTGAGGATAACAGCACCGACCTCTGCATGAGGAAGATGAACAGACCCCCCAGAAGAAACGAATAGACCATCTGAAATCAGGTGAGAACGAACAGACCACGACTCTGCGCGTGAGCATGACCGGCCACTGCTCTGCGTGAGCCTCAATAGACGCCGCCGTGAAGGTGAACTGACGGGGATGGAGTGGAGTGAATGGAAAGTCGTGGGTGGAGTGGGCATGTGGGAAAAGGACTGACAGTCCTGCCACCCCACTCCCAAAACAATAACTGCCCCAACTACCTCCATCAAGACACCAAAACTGTTGGGTGAGACAAGGAAAGGTGGCAAACACACAAGGTGGTAACACATGGGTTTTCCCCCATAAACAAAGGTTGACATCCCCCACCCCTTATCCTTTGGAATCATGCCCTTTTCATTCAACGTTGCACTGCCGTATCTGGTTGTGGTTTTAGTTTTAATTGATGTGTGTGTTTACATGATGTCGAATTATAATGTGCCAAATAGCATGATATATCATCGGCAATTATCCCCATTGCCGAAATATACACAACCAAATCGATGGTGGGGCTTTTTCCTTGAGCTCCTCACCACGATTAATTACATTATATACATCATGCAAACGGGGTCAGAACCGAGGACATTACATAAATGAGGGAGGGCGCCTCCCTATTTATACTAATCAAGTGACTAACCATTTACATGACTGGGTCGACCTGTTTCACTAATAGGGTTGAATTCTCCTAGAGAGACTCCAAATACACATTACATGATGCCATAGTGGGGAATATTTCCCCAACTTACAACGGAGGTTGTACATCAAGGTCTAGACATAATAAAGACATCCTGCAAGGATGGAAACACGTCTCCAACGGGGGTACAACAACATACAATGATAATATACATTTGAATATCTTTTGAAGTTACAAATACATCAACAAATACATTATCATTGATGATATGAGCTTCGTAGGACCTAAATTGTATGTTCAAATTGACAGTCACTTGCGCGAGTGTTTTCCAGAGAAAAACAATTGTTCATTCGACAATAATTCTTTTCGGCGATTTGGGACAACTCCCGCATGTGATGGAAAAACCTCTATATGCAGGAGCAACTGTTGGGCAATGTTTGTGGATAGACTTTACCACTGTCATCATTTTTTAAACAATATTTCGTCAAAGGGGAATTGATGCCACCTAACTTCCTTTCCCACAGCTATTAACAAACATCCACAATGCTACACCAACTTTGGAAGACCAAAGCCTCCTCCAGTCTAGGACTAATAAATTCTTGTCAGACTTTGACACATCAATCCGTCTCTTCACAACAAACATTCTTGCAATCAATCATAACAAATACATGCTTCAAGCATTGGCTATGCCTATTGCATGATCTATCACGGATTTAACTGATGGTTCATATGCACAACAAGATGATGACCATCAACTAGAAAAACAAATCTTGCTAAGTGTGGGACAATAAGTAATGTTATCTTGCAATTTATGGGTCCAATCAGGACTAGTCAATAGTGCACTTCAAGTGGTCATGCAAATTGTATACACACCTGGATCTAACCCTCCTAAGTTTCCAACCTATGTTGTCATGGAATTTGAAAAATACATTGGCTCTCCATGGACCAATCTCAACCAAAGCACATATGATTCCACCTAAGCACATATCAGTTCCCTTCAAGTTGGATTGAGCATTGACTATCCATAAATCCTAAGGAGTGACATTAACAAGGTTAACAATTGACATTGGTAACATTGAACGTCAAGGCTTGACGTTTACAACAATGTCACGCACTACAACATTAGAAGGAATGTGAATTGCACCATCGTTCTCCTTCAACCGCTATGCAAAGATGAAAGACACTTCATATGTCACACCTCACAAAAAGGAAGAGGTGCACCTTCATTCTTTGTCCCTTTCACACTTAAAATTGCATCCCTCAATCCATGCACTCCATGTACCAAATGAAAATACCAACGTTGCTTACCAATATAATTAAAGTCAAACTTGATAACTCTAATTATATTATATATGTATACTTTGTTTTATGACAAATTAATGGGCATTTCGTTTTACTTGCCATCGATTACATTGGTTTCTATTTATTGCATGGGTTCCTATTTATTGCTTATTAGTATTTGCGCTATATTTTCTATAGATTCACTATACTTTCTTTCAATACATAAACTTGCATTATCTACATACACACAACTTACTCTTATTTTAGACAACAAAATTATTTTCAACGTTTCATTTCCCTGCTTGAGGGTATGCTAATTATTATTATTTTATTTTTATTCTAAAATTTTGTTTAATTATATTATTTCTACTTTGAATTTCATATTGAACCATTAAAACACGTAACAAAAATAATTAATAAATTATTTCAAAAATATGGAAAATGGCAAACACTTGCCCCTTTTTAATTTTATTATGCATTCTATTACTATTGGAGATTCATATTGAAATGCGCTGCCTTTCTATTAAAAAATGTTGGTGGCATGCACATCCATTTAATTTATTTATTAGAGTGGTAGGCCTCTTTGTGCTAAATCATTTAGTCAAACGATATAGGTAACTTTAAAAAAGGGGTGATACACTTTAAATTTAAGTTGGTTTAGGAGGGTACGTAATTCATTTTTTTATTATTGAGTTTGTGTAAATATTGCATTTTTTTAATTTATATATTTATATATAGTCAAAGGTGATACGTAACTTCTCACCTAAATATGCATTCTACTCTTCAAATTTGTATTGAATGTGTGGCTATCAAATCATATTCCACTTTTAATCTCCTCTATTGGTTCTTCCAATTTCAGGAAGTTGAGGTGTATTATATTCCAAGAATATCAAAACAAAAACAAAAATGGGCCAAGAATATTATATTTATATCGATGGATACATCGTAGGGACAACGTGAATGTGATAGAATGAAAATTCCAAGAGAAAGAAAGGAGGTTGAAGGAGTTTTAATGGCTCAATGATGATGACCTTTCATTTTTTTCTAAAGAAATATACAAAAAAATGTGAGCCTTAGTGGAAGAAGGCAAGGGATAATTTTAAAAAGATAAAGTCAAAATCAAAGAGTTTGACGAACATGCCACATGTGATCCAAGGTAAAATGAAAGGGGTATTAGCAAAATGATAAAATAACATAATACTAGTTGAAATTCGAAAACATATTAGTAAAAAGATAAAATAACATAATACTAGTTGAAATTTGAAAACATTAAGGTTGTACATTTAAAGAAAATTGAAGCAATAAAAGATTGGCCTTTACCTAAAATTCTTAAAAGCCTAAAAGGTTTTCTATGTTTCAATGGTTATTATATAAAGTTTATATGAAACTATGGTAAGATTGCAGCTCTATTCGTAGTTTTGTTATAAAAAAATACTTTCAATTGTGATGATGCAATAGAAAATGTTTTTCCAGGTTTAAAGGAGGTTATGTGTACCACCATAGTACTCGCTTTGCTCGACTTCACTAAAACTTCTGTTTTGGAATGTGATTCATTGAGTAAAGGCATCTTAGCAGTCCTCATTCAAGAAAGAAAACCATTAGCTTTTATTAGCAAACAACTCTATAAGTAGAACTTAGGAAAGTTCATTTATGCAAAAGAGATGATGGCCATATTGCATACTATGGATATCTGGCATCCATACTTGATTGGGTAACCTTTCCAAACAAAAAATTATCATTACAAATAGAAATACTTTCAGGAACAAATAAGTTCATCCCCTGGGCAACAAAAAAGAGTCACCATAATGTTCTAATGTGACTATGATATAGTTTACTAGAAGGGAAGGAGAATGTGATTGTGAATGCTCTCTCTTGAAATTATGAAGAAGAAGGTTTGCTTTTTTCACAATAGCACACGAGTTGAATGGTGTTGTAACAAATGGCTCGTTGATCTCAAGCTTACTAGCATGATCCAACAACTTCAAATGGAACCACATGCATATCCAGGCACCTACACTACGCACAATGAAGAGATTTGTTATAAAGGGCATCTATAGTTTCACAAGAAATAAGCATTGAAATCATGGGTGTTATTTGAACTACATTCATCCCCCTCGGTCAATCATTCATGATTTTATAAAACATATGAAATGATCAAATGATCGTTTTTTCTGGAAAGGAATGAAGCAAATCCACACCTTTGTGGAAGAGTGTGACGTGTGCCAAAAACATAAAGACAATATAGTTAAACCTTCAAGTGAACTTCAACTACTTCCCGTTCCACTTGTAGTATGGATTCTCATTTCTATGGACTTCATTGTGGGGTTTATCGAAATTTGGAAATAAGTCGGTAAGTATGGTTGTAATTGATTATGTTCACAAATTTGCTCATTTTTGTGTCATACGACACCCTTTCAACGCCTTTATGGTAGATCAAGTCTTTCTAGATGGTATCTTCAAACTCCATGGTATGTCATTGTCTATTGTCACAGGTTGTGACCTCACCTTCACTAGCAATTTCTAGCAAGAATTGTTTAGGATCTATGGCACTCACTGAATCTCAACATTTCCTATCACCCCAAAAGTGAGGATCAGACTAAAGATGTCAACAAGTGTTTGGAAGCATATTCGTGGTGCTTTAATTAGAGAGGTAATTGCAATGGTCTCAGTGGTTACCTCTCGCATAATGGTGGTATAATACAGTTTATCATGCTACAACTCGAATGACTCCCTCTGAAGTTGTCTATGGCCAAAATACTCCATCTATACTATCCTACTTACTAGGAAACTCTAAGGTACATGAGGTCAACAAAACACTCATAGGAAAAGTCGACATTCTCCACACTCTCAAGGATAATCTGGAAATGTCTCAAAACAAGATGAAAGCAATAGGTTGATTAACATTGCTCCAAATGCCATTTTGGAGAAGAGAATAAGGTATTCCCCACCTACAATTATATAAGCATACCTCATTTAAGGCCAACTACAACCAAAACTTTGCTCCCAAGTTTTATGGGCTTTATAATTTCCTCGAGCATGTTTTCCTCGTGGTTCACAAATTGGAGCTACCTAAGATTTATCTCATATTTCAGGTGTCTTGCATGTTGAATGTTATTGGCTCTAACTGTTGTATTCAAACTAGCCTTCTAGAAATGGATGAAGAAGGTTTCAATTGCTTGTAGCTCAAGACCCCTTGACAAACGAGAATGTCATCTCTATTAGTGCATCATCCAAGAAGTCTTGATACAATGGAAATATACTTAGCTTGAGGATGTTACATGAGAACTAGTAAAGATACTTCAACACTTTCCACATCTTCAACCTTCAAAACAAAGACAATGTTTCTTTTTAAGGGGAGGGCATGTCAAGGTTCTACTATAACCCACTTAAATAGATATATAGGTTGCTATGTATTAAGGCCATCTATATTAAATAAGGTTCATGGAAAGCATTATTCGTAAGGTTCATGTGAAAGCATTATTAAATAAGGTTCATGTGAAAGCATTATTCGTAAGAAGACTTAGTAGAAGATTTTGCCTACTAAAAAATTCTTTCACTACAAATACATGGTTATTTTTAATTTTTAATTTAAATTTTTTATTCTACAATTAAAATACATGGTTATGAAAAATTATTCCAAAAATATAGAAAAATAATAATAATAAAACAAATACGTGCCTTTTACCTTTTTATATTATGTTATACCTTTTCAGTAGAGATTCCATATTGGAATACATTGTCTTCCTTTTAAGATTGTTGGTGACCTACACAATCTTTTAATTTATTTATTATAGGGTAGGCATCCTCTTTGCACCTTTGATTTTCCATTTACTCAAAGGAGATACGTAACTTAAAAGGGGTGAAACATTTCAAATTTAAATTGGTTTTGGTTTAGGAGGATACTTCGTTCCTTTTCTCACCGAAAGACGCATTTTACAATTAAGTCGTGAGGAGGTGGTATTAACTCACCACATTTTTCAAATCATATTCCATTGATCACTCCAAGCCTTAGTGTTATTTCGACGGTGCAACACTTGGAAATCCAACATGGGTGGAGCAGGGGGTACTTTTCATCAATGACAGCCACATATATCATCTTTCAGCTAGTCTGAGCCCTGCCATCAACAGCCACGATGAACTGTCAACTATCAAGATGACTCTAAGATTGGCCATCAATATGGAGATTTCTAGTTTGCAAATTTCTAGTGACTCCCACTTCACCATTAACTGGCTCAACCAAAAAATACCCCAAAGTACATATTTTGCAGCCGATCATCAAAGGCATCCTCAGAGTGCTCAACCTCTTTGAAGATTTCTTGATCACCCATATTTATAGAGAAAGAAATGAGCAAGTTAAATTCTTATCCAAAAAGGGCTTGCCTCTGCCTAGGGCACATGGAAGCTATGGAAGGTCAACAATGACATTGTCAAAGAAATAGACATGGGCCCATGTGTTTCATGATTATCCTAGGAAGTTATTAAACTATGTACCATAGGTGACTATCGTCATCTATTATTTACAATAGTTGTATATTTTCAAGTAGAGGAATCATTGCAAAAATGTGGAAGACAATGATGATGCATAGATAAGATATTTTGTGTAAAGCTAACAACACCAAATGAACAATATGATTCAAATTTTAATAAAATATGAACTATGATATTTTTTTTCGAAAAAGAAATCATATTCCCTTTTAATTAATTATTCTAACTTCAAAAAATAAAATTTATTACAACACTAATAATGAATGGACTAAGAATATTATATAAATGGAGTGAAGGAGATAGAGTGCAAATACAAAGAAATGGACCAATAATATTATATAGACGAAGTGAAGGAGATAGAGTGCAAATACTAGGAGGTTGGAGTTTGTATGGTTATTGACCAAGAATATTATATAGATGGAGTGAAGGAGATAGAGTGTAGATACCAAGAGGTTGGATTTTGTATGGTTTACTAATAAGGATCTTTTACTTACTTTTAAAAGAAATAAAATAGTGTAAGTTTTTTTTGGATGAGGGTGTACATGTGGATAAGGACGGATGGAACGCGGGAGACAGAGCACGTGCCAGGGCAAGTGGAAGCCCCTCCCCCATGTCCCCTCAAGCATAAATGGGATAAGCTAGTCCTCTCGAATGGAATGAGAGACATTTCACGCATGCACATTGGAAACATTCTATGCACTTCACGCATGAGAGACTTTGCAAACTTGGCTTTGGGAAGTTCCGCCATGGTGAAATTCACATGGTCCATATACCAGCAAGCCTTTCACGACCTCCACGACATGTCGTCGTGTACTTGGTCTCGGCACCAGCGGCTTCTTCACTTGCAGGAAGGGAGCTATAACAGGCAGAAACAGGAGGATGGCCCTCAATGTGCAGAGGTCCATTGTGTAGTGGTCAACAAGGTTATTGTGCAGAGGTTCATAAGGTTGTCTCCACTATCGTCAATCTCAAGTTGTCGTCAATCTCAAGCTGGTCAAGGGTATTTGGACATCCTCTTGGAGAAAGCTAGTATCGAGTATTCCAAATCCCATAGCCCGGGAAAGCCTCGACCTGGAAAGCCCAAAGAAAGCCTCGGCCTTGTTCAACATCCCAAATCCCAGGAAAGCCTTGACCTTGTTCAACATCCCAAAGCCCGGGAAAGCCTTGACCTGGTTTGGTCTTCCCCCATTTTGTTGGCAATGTATGCTCATGGGAAGGACACAGACAACATCGACTTGGAGGACCTCTTTTGTGAAGAAACCCCGTACCATATCCGCAATTCTATTGCGGCCATGGAAACTCACGGTCACCGCCTAACTCCATGTTTCTGAAGCAATATCAATTATGTATCTATTTTTCTTTAATTAAGTAATAAAAAACATACTTCTTAATAAGAAAAAAATTAGTGTAAGTTTTAGTGGAAGCAATGGACGAAGGCCGGTGATCATTTTGAAACGAAAAAGTCAAAACTTATTTTCATTAGAAATAAAATAATGTGGGTTTTAGTGGAAGTAGTAGACCAAGGCAAGTGATCATTTTGAAATTATAAAGTGAAAATCAATGAGTTTAAAGATACCAAACAAAAATAGGTGTAGACGAAGGATGTGAGCCAAGTTAAAGTGAAGTTAATGGTATGGAATTGCGAAGGCTATCCTTGGAGGAGGCTTCAAGAATTGGGAGCACTAGCAAAAAGAGCAAAACAACTCGAAAACATAATTCAACAATATAAAAAATGGTTAACACAAAACCAAGGCTGAAGTAATCATAAAGGTTTCACTAAGATTGCATACATCATAAATGAGTGGTAAGACAACATAAAGTTGAAAACAAATAGACAAACAAAAAGATTTTTTTTTATTTAGAAATATAAAAAAATACCTTTTTTATTTGGAAATACAAAAAGAAAACATTAGTATTTTTTAATGGTTATATAAGTTTTCTAAAAATAAAGTTTTCTAAAAATATATATAGATTAAATAGTGAAGAGTTTTATTGATTCGTAAATTGTTATGGATGTTCCATTGGAACAGTTTTTCGCAATGGACTTTATAACCTAATTCATTGTGCTAGTTAATTCTATAAAATGATAAAAGTGAGGACTAGTTTTGCTATTTTTTTCTCCAATATGCAATGCAAATACAAAGAAAGTGGTACTCAGTACATAGATACCTCTAACACTATGGCCTGCACGGTTACTACATGATCTCCTAATTTCTATGTTCCTTAATGTTGTTCAACTATGGAACAATACAATAACATCATCAGAATGGAACCCCTTTTTCTTCTAACGATATAGTATTTTACATAGCTCAATAGTCGTCTTAGGTTAGTTTTAGGATTTGTACATTCCTCAAGTCCCGATTAGGGTTAAGGTTTTGGACCCTTGAGAATGCTCTTGAAATTCCACATGTGTGGGTAATGAGAGTTGACACGGAATTCACTCGGTACCATGGTGGTCAACTAGTAGTTCAACTTGTGGGAAGCATAACTTCCTCATACGAACTTCGAATGAAATCCCCTTTGCACTGTTGAAAGGTCTTGAAGTATATAATAATGTCAAGGGTCCCTACAAGCAAATTCATCCAATCATCCCACCCAAAAAAAAGCAAAATAGATGAGAAATTAAAATTTAACAAACTAGCATCGTATTCCATCACCTATTAAGTAGCATTGCAAAGTCAAAAGAAAAGGGAGACACACATCATGCTAGCAAGGGACTTAAATGGAAGAACATAAAACCTCCAAATAGTGAGGGAGACAGACATCATGCTAGCAAGGGACTTAAATGGAAGAACATAAAACCTCTAAATAGTGAGTTTTATAGAAAGCACATTTCCCTTCTAATTCATTGAAGAGATCTGAAAAAATAAATGGGGTAGACAAAAATGAAAGCCATGCACTTTGGTGAAGAGATTCTACACTTAGTGCAACACTCATAAATCAATGACCTAAAACAATGAAAACGATTAGGGGAGGTCATGTATCTCACACATAAAACTCAAAGTGTGGAGGATTAAATAATGATTTCAACAAAACATAATAAACAAAATAACAACTTTCATGATCCATTTGATATGATATGTGATCAACTCAATGGCTTGTAAAACCATTATTTATAAAGCCAAATTGGACATAAAAGAGGTTATAAGGACAAATAACAAGACACAAATACCACAAAAGGAAATAAGACGTCATATAAATGTAAAGAAAAACAAAGAAAATTTTGAAAGAATCACCCCAATTTTAATTTCATGAATTAAACCAACAAATCAATAAATCTATACACAAAGGGCTAATGGAAAGAATCCAAACAATGGTCAAAATTTGCAAAAAATTAAATCAGGAAAAGTGAAACACCAAATAATTTAGTGAATCCATGCATCAATGAAGAGTGTAAGGTGCAAGGGAAATCTACTTAAGAAAGGACAAGGAGAATTAATATGCATAATTTGAATGTAAATATGCAAAAGGAACAATTAGTGAGGTTAAGGTTAAGGAAACAATGAAATCTTACGATGGAAAAATAAAACCCGAAACCCTTTGGGATGAAATTGCATGTATCTAAAAATAGGGATTATCCAACAATATCATAATGGTTGAATGGTAAAAACACACACACAACAATTAAATAACGACAAAAGAAATTCATGGAATGGACAAATGATTACATATACTAACACATCACAACCCTACTCAATAAGATGGTCAAAGAGAGGTTCCCAAGCAGTGGTGGGACATGCACTCATTTTTCCCATATTCAAAGGTGGAAGAGAAAATCAACCAATACAACTACAAAACCATCATGATCAATTCAATTTGATTAGTACTACCAATGTAAATTGTGAAAATAAAAGTGAGCACATAAGAAAAATAAAATGCCAAGTGAGCTAAAGGACAAGTTGGTTTCTTATTAAAGCATTCCATAACAACCATTGCCTCACACTTTAGCACATAATAGAAAATACTTCAAACAACAAAGATGAATAACTACACCATCGTTTTTTCAATTTCAAAAAAGACGGATGCCATCCATCTCTGAGAAAGTTCTATGGAATTATAGGTCTTGAATGCACCAATAAAAATTATGTGAGCAAGCAAAGGTTAAATCAACAATGTCAAGAGGTTCTTTAAGAGAACTTCAATAGGGACATTGAAGTGAAACTCTCCTCCCACTATTTGTTCACAAAGGTAAGCGAGAGAAATGGAAGACACCAATCAATAGAGGCAAGGTGTACATAGCAAGGATTATCATATATATTTTGCAACATGTAAATGATGTGATATTAACAAACACTATGTAAGATACAAGATCTTCTTAAAAACCTTATAAAAATCATTTTGTAACAAGATTAGAATGAATGTGAACAATAAAAACTTTCATAATGATCTTTACTTTTAAAAAAGAATAAAACCACCCCCAAGTCAATGTAGATTTTTCATTCTTCTTACTAGAAATAATGTTGAATATGCTCATAAAGTAAATGCTAATTTATAGTTATTATTTTCATAAAAAAAAATGAAATTAATTAAACTAAATGCAAAACCCTAATGACAAGTTGCCCTAAAAAAAGCATCACCCATTCAAGTGAAAATCATTCTTTCTTTCTACACAAAGATGAAAACCATTCTTTCCTTCTACACAAAGATTTGTCTTATAATGCCAATATAATTTATAATTCTACCCTTTGAAGGTGTCCCTGAAGGAGGCTATGGAATAAATCCTTGACCTTTTTGATAATAAGTCCAACTTCTCTCTTTCTAACCATGCAATGATTTCAGACTGGTTGTAGAGGTCCTACGCAGGTTTGCTAGAAGTTTTGTTGAAATCAAAAAATGCATTTACAAACACTTTGACAGACATAAATCGTAGATCCAATCCAAAACTCAAGAATAAAATGTTGAGGTCATTTGAAAAATACAAAAAGAAAACAAAAACTTTAAATTATAATTGTAAAATATGAAAAACAAATAATTAAAAAAAATACATTTAATAAAATATAGACAACTTCAAGATTTTGTTTTTGAAAATCTTACCACATACACATATACATATAAATTTAAAAAATAATAATTAAAATTAGATTATTAAAAAAATAACTCTCAATAAAAAATACTTTCAAAAAAATCATTTACAAAAATGCATCTGCACGCTAAAACAAGAAGATAGAATGAAAAGACAAAACGCCCTTAATATAAAAATATATGCATAAAAACAAACAAAACAAAGATAAATGGAAAAAAAATTAAACTACTTGAACATCCCATAATATGAAAAGCAGATATCAACCCCACTAAAAAGTAACTCATACAAATTGAGAATTGAGATATAAAACATAGTCATATATAAAACTCATACATCAAAAATCATTAAAAAAAAAGGAGAATACAAATAACTAAAAACAATATATATTTAAAATTTATATTTAGAGTGTAACAAAAATAACATTTAAAAAAAAAAAAAATTAACAAACTACTCGAAACTTAATATTATGAAATAAAACTAACAAACAACTGGAAACTTAATATTATGAAATGGAATAATAACACTATTCAAGATTAATTTACACAAAAATAACAAATAAGTTGAAACTTAATATAAGCTTGAACGGGTGTGGTTCATTGTTGTCGCTTGATATGAAGTCATTTGTTGTAAAGGAGGTCACAAGATCAAATCTCACTTGGGTTTACCTATGTCCTATGTCTTGCGGGAAAGTGTGTGATCGTAGGAATGGATCCAAATCGAATTTCAAACATAATTCCAAGGGAATTAAGTTGGAGGAACTAAGTCAAAGTTGCTAAAGTTGTTTTTTTCACTTTTGCTAAAGTTGTGAAAGTTGTTTAACTGCAACTACGTGACAATTTAAGGGGTAAACGGTTAAATGAGTTACTAAAGTTGGGTACTTTTTTTTTCAAGCAGAAAAAAATTGTTAATTGTTATTCATAGGGAATCAAAGGTAACATAAACCTTGACTAGAGTTTCAGAAGTAATCCATCCAAGAATACAGATCAAAGATAGAACAAGAAGCTTATATAAACAACAAAACAAAGGTACTTGACGTGGTCCATACAGGCACCCCAATATCACAACCATTCATACAGTACAAAAATGTGCAATTGCCCAGTGAAAAAAAGGGTTCAATTCACGGCTAATTATTTAATCAGTGCTGGAAAACAAACAATGAACCTTCATTGGTCTTCAGGTAATCAACAAAATCCTCAAAATGAAGCAATCCCTCTACAACATGAAGAGCTTCCTTAGATAAACAATCAGCCACGGAATTATGTTCCCTATAGATGTGCCTAATGTTGTTATGATAAAGTCCCCAAAGAGGCTCTAACTCTATTGCACCATTACTTAAGTGCAAGAACATGAAGATCAGAAATTTGAATAGCACAGTTCACAATGATCATAGAATCACCATAAAGCTAAATATTAGGTAAACCCATCATCTGAGCAATACAAGAACCCCCCCATAGAGCTAGGAATTATCATACGTGTATTGGTGCATTTACTACATCCCATCTTAACATGAAAAAAATCGGGACCTTCCAATATACAAAAGAAAACTTGTTCCACAAGAACCACAAGTCGATGCACCATAATAAAAAAACCGACTAGCTAATTTGAAATCGACGAGTTACCAACAATACTCAACTTATACCGCGAACAAGGCACTAGAAAATCCTTTAGTAAGGTGTTAATGGCAATACAAACCTGAGAGGATTGTGGTTTTATATCATCAAACAATACTCTATTCCTCATCTTCAAAAGAGACCAGCGAAAAAAAAAACAAGCAGGTAAAGAAAGCTAGGATCACTTGAAATCCAACTCCTCAGGTTCATTTCAACAAGTAGTCTCAAGTCGTGATACGATTCTTTAAATAGAGCCATAGGAAGCATTGTTTTTTCAAAGGAATCCGCCACTTCCACAAATGTATATGCCACCAAATGCAAACAGGTTCACTAAGATACTGTGAAATGAGGCAATACGCATCCTTTGCATTAACCTTACCATTAGTTTTGTTGTAAGACCAGACCAAAGCATCTGCAACCAAATTCAATCGGATACCTGCAGCATTTAAGGCTTGAATATAACAAGACCATTCCTCAACCCAAGCACCAGTCAGATGGAGATCCGTAGCTGTGAACAAATAATCATCAGAGAAAACATCGCCACCATGATTTCTAAGTTGACTTAAATGCCATATGTTCAGTGAATTGAGAAAAGCAATCAATTCAGGAGAGATGAAATAATCTGATTCCATTCCCAAGAACGGCTCAAGACCCATCCTGATGGCCTCGCTATTGCCAACCTTCCAACACAAAGAGCGACTGATCCAATGATAGACTTTGATAAAACTATTCCAAATCAGAGACGTACTTCCAATAGACAACTCTAATTTTCTTACCCATGATATCAGTAACTGATTGTTCATATATTTCATCATGATAACTTTTTTCCACTTACCTTTGTCTATTATCACCAACCACATACTTTTCATACAAAGTGCCATACCAAACCAGTTTAAATTCTTAATGTCCCAACCACCACAGGTAACCGGTTTAGCCAAAGATTCCCAATTAATGAGATGAAACTTTTTGCATGAAGCTTCACCTTCCCATAAAAAATTATAGATTTTCCTTCTAATAATGTTCATAATGGAAGTCGGAATAAGTACTAAAGACAACCAATATACTGGAATAGACACAAGTACATCTCTGATAAGAATCAAACGACCGCCCAAAGACGGGAAGCGATGTGACCAGTGACCAATTCTATTATCAATTTTTTTCACAAGCCAGATCCAATCCAAAATTCTATAATTTAAGGGTTTAAGGTAAAACCCCAAGTACTTAAATCCAATCTCAATCGATACCATACGATATGGGAGCATAGAGCTAATAAGCACTAAATTTTCCTCATAAATACCATTACAAATAAATACGGACTTCTCTGCACTGATCGCCATGCCCGATGCACCACCAAAAAGGTTTAATATGTCAACAAAAACCCGTCACTCACTGGCCTTTCCATTGCAAGAAAGAACAAGATCGTCCACAAAAAAGATATGAGTGATTGCCAGTGTTGAAGAAAATTTCACCCCAACCAGCTTACCTAGATATTTAGCTTCATTGATAAAAAGGCTTAATCCTTCAATGACCATGATAAATAGAAGAGGAGAAAATGGGCACCCTTGGCATAAACCCCTTGAAGCATTGAAAAAAATTGGATGGAGAGCCATTAATAATAACAACAAAGCAGGTCAATGATACACAATCCATAATCCAATTTATGGTCAATAGAAACAGACCAGATTGTAGAAGCAATAGTCTCAAAAATGCTCAGTTAACACAACCATAGGCCTTAATCAAATCCATCTTTAAAATGAGAGCCTCCATTTTCTTCAACTTGATAGAGTGCAAACATTCATGAGTGATTCCTACTGCTTCAATAATCTGACGATTACCCAGGAAACCAAATTTCTCCATAGATCAAACCTCAGCCAGTTTTAGTTTAATTCGATTAGCAATGACCTTGGATATAACCTTATAAACAAGGTTACAAAGAGGGATAGGACGAAAATCCCCGAAGGTAGCTGGTTTTTCACTTTTTGGAATCAAAGTGATAAAGCTAGCATTAATTTCCTTGGAAATATAACCTTCAGTTCGGGAATGTTCAACAACGGCCAATAGATCATCAGCAATTAAATCATAAAAATCCAAGAAAAATTCAACCGCCCATCTGTCAGGGCCTAGGCTCTTGCCTTTTCCAAAACATTTCATAATACCTTCAATTTCTACATTAGTGGTCGGTCGTTCAATATTCAAATCCACCTTAGGAGTAAAGAAAGAAGGATAATGATGAATTACCTTTAGTTGATCTGTAATCAAAGAAGTCCTTGGATCCTTAAAAAGTTGGGAGAAGTGTCTAATGGCTTCGTTCTTTCATTCATCCCGAGTGTGCAAACTTTGACCCTAATCACTTTGTAAGTCCCAAATCGAATTAGCAATACGTCGGGCGTTTGCAAAGGAATGAAAAAACTTCAAATTAGCATCCCCTTCCTGTAGCCAAGTAACACGAATTTTTAATCTCCAAGATGCAACCTCATTGGATAATAACACATTTTTACGAGAGTTCAGTAAAGCAATGGAATGAAGATCATCCTAAAAGAGAATCCTCGCATGAGCCTGTAGAAAAATCTCTTGAATTCTTTGAGTGAACATCAAGTTCACAAGTAGCCCATAATTTCCTTTCTTTTTCCCAAGTAGATACCATAGATTTCAACTGACTAAGCTTAGAGCTCAAACAATATAAGGTATCACAACCCAGTTTAACAGAGAGGGTAGGCCAAGTGGATCGAACTAGTTCCATAAAATATGAATCCTTGAGCCAAGTGTAACACCTCTGTTTTGACCCCTTGGTATTAAATTGCATATGATGTAAATATTGTATTAAATCATGGTGTGGAGCCCAAGGCAAAGGCCCCACCATGGGTTTAGTGTTTTATGTTCCGGCGATTAAAATCGATGTCGATGGTTTATGTGCTAGCCAAGAACAATGTGTTTTGAGACATTATGTAAAATTCAAATTAATAAAAATACCACAACTAGCTATGCGTCGCAACGTTAAAGAGATGGGGGCATGATTTCACAAGAAATAGGGAGGGAAAAAACCCATAAGTTGTCAACTACCCATTTTGTCTTTTTGTGCCCAATCATCTAGAAGTAGTTGAAGAAGTTGTCTCCTTGGAATGGGAAAGGTATGGAGGTCAAATTCGAATTTGGGAAGTCACTCATTTTTAAAAAGCATGTTTTTGACTTGTGGGGCAAGTAAAATCTTGGGAATGCATGCCCAAGCCATTATGCACCCATGACTTTCATTTCCCACCCATCCTCATGGAGTTTTTGGCTCCCTCACGCAACAGGAAGAGATGGAGCTCTCTCCTCCACGGTTTCATTTTCTTCCCTTCTCCATACCCAGAATGTGTTTTGGGTGTTGTTGGGGCGAATGGGAAGGAAGGGGCCACGATTTTGTGGTTTGAGGAGGTTGTTTTTTTCCCCTGCGAGTAAGCTGGGAGTTCTCCTCCACGTTTTTGCAGTTTACCCATTTGTCTCCATGGCTGGAAAGTCGTTTTGGGGGTTGTTGAGCGTATGTGTAGCTGGAAAAACCCATTTTTGGTGTGGCTGAGTGAAAACACAACAAAGATTTGCATTTTGGGAATTTGGAGAGGGTGTTTTCTCATTCCTCACACAGTCGAGCTTTGTTGAGCATTTCCCTCACAAATTTATGTGTTTTCCTCATTGTTCTCCAAGATGGAAGTTCATTTGTGTAGAGTTCAGTGGCTAAGAAGGTAGACCCATGTTTTGGGAATGAATAGGGGTTGTTTTTACCTCTGTGAAGTCCAAGGACGTTCCCTAAAACAATTTTCTCTCCTCGGTTGTTTTTCCCCACCTGCCATTTCTCTTTGTGGTTGTCAAACATTTTCCTTCATGCCCAGCAATGGTATTTTGTTGTGAAGGTCATCCATGTGAAGGTTGGCTTGGCTGAGTAAGTGCAAGGAACCCTTGTGTCATTAGCTTGTTTCCTTAGTAATCTGTGAAACCCAACGGTGTGTTGGCTTGACTGTGGATGTATGGTATTGTCATGTGTAAGCCTATTGTTTCCTAGTGCCTTGTGGAATCATGCCCAGTTTAGGGGTGGTAGTGATGCTGAGAGATTGATGAGCACACTGGCCTACGGTTGGGTGGAACGTTGCAGCGACGTAGCTAGTTGCAGGCCATCTTCTTTTCAAGATAAGTATTCTTTTGTATTTTATTCCTACAACTTATTTGTTTTATGAATTATTATGAACATGTTGAATGCTTGAATGAATGTTTTTGCTTCCGTTGTAGATTGCATTATACATCTGTGTACGTTTTTAATTCAATGCATTTTTATGTTTATGTTCATGGGCTAGATTTCCCATTTGACAGCAGTGTGTTGGTTGCATCCTCTCCATCGTCGGGATGAGGGGTGGGGACATGACACCAAGTGTGGTTAAATTTTAAGGGAAAGTTCTGGGCTCTCAAATTCATTTCAACTTGGAGACAAATCAGCGTATGGTCAGAAACAACAGACGGAATGGTCCATTTTGACAGCAGTATGTTGGTTGCATCCTCTCCATCGTTGGGATGAGGGGTGGGGACGTGACACCAAGTGTGGTTAAATTTGTAGGGAAAGTTCTGGGCTTTCAAATTCATTTCAACTTGGAGACAAATCGGCGTATGGTCAAAAACAACAGACGGAATGGTCCAAGAATGGTCACGGTCCACCTTATTAACCCAAGAGTCAAATAAAAACACCTTATCCAGGTGCTTAGAAACCCAGCACGACCACCACGCCCATTCCACCAAGTAGGTAATAACTTAGTTGGTATGTCACATGCCCCAATTTTGCAAAAAACAAATTTATATTATTTCAGGAACGTTATGTTATATTTTATGCCAAGTTGTAACCAGTGAGGTCAAGGATATTTAATGTAAATTCATAATATTTTACTTATGAATAAATAAATGAGAAGACAGCGACTTAGGAGAGTTGTTAAAAGAGTGTTTACTGGTCAAATTGGTGAAGGAGACTGTGTGGAGAGCAAATTGACATGTGGCAACATCCTCAAACCACTTCCAACTATTGCAGGTGGCAACCTCCCTATATTTGTGGTCATGATTCCCCAAGAAAGTGGAATCGAAGCAGGTGGCTCAATTAATGAAAACTGACCCAGAAGACCTAGGCATCTCTATAAAATTTCCCATTGAAGAGAGCTGAGCCTGCTCATTCTAGAGAAGTGATCATTCATGGTGAGTGAATTTACTTCTGAGAAATTCAATGGAGGGGAAACTGAAAAGTGTTTGAGGGGATAACTGCTGAGATTAATCTAGTTGCAGCTTTTAAGCTGAAGATCATACTGCTGCGAGCAGATTGTTTTACTGAGGTATTGAACTAATAATGTGACAAATGGTTCTACAGTTGCATTCTCCACCCAGTTCTCAGCCAAGAAGACCAGGAACATGCTCGGGAGTCCTAAGGAAACGTTGTTTGAGCGCTCTCCAGGAGATTGGTAGGGAGGAACGATCTCCTCAAGCTGTTGTCGTCTTGTCCTCAACAGGATCTATGTTATTTTATTTTACTGTCTTACTTAAATAAATCTTAGTTTATCTGCTATATGAATGTTAAAAGTTCAGAGTTTGTGAAATGTTAGATTTAGTATTCTTATTAAATTGTTATAGAAACGAAAATGGTTTAGGGAATAATGAAATAGAAAGAAAATAAATTTCTAAGCTGTGTTTTCCCACACCTGGAAACCAGGTCGTACTCTAGCACAATTAGAATGCTTTAAATAAATGAAATAATTCTTAAGAAAATGAAAATAGTAGATATGATTTTGTATCTGTAGGTAAACAGAGTAAATTTTATTTCAATGTTTAAAATGCATTGAAAAAGCAGTATTATGGTTTGTTTATTTTTACTGTTTTACATAGTCT